>CM018691.1:94764833-95137935 GCA_009363875.1 Mikania micrantha
TTACAATCCCGCTGCATTTTGTCAAACATTTGATTTCTGCTGCAATATGATGGATAACTTTTATTCCGCTGCAAAACTATTTTATGAGTGTATGTGTCAAACTTTGGATTTGTAAACGCATATAAGAGGTGTTCTATATGGCCTTGAGCTGTGATTCTGGACACGTCACATCCACTGTGACATACGCCACGAGTGGGAATTTGGGGTGTGACAAAAGATATCCACGACAACAAGTGGAATTTTGTTATTTGTGTCATAAATAGATAGTTAACAATTTTCAATTCAATTAAAAACTTATAAATTCGATAGAAAGTAGGCTTCCTTTGTGACCTTTTTTTTCATACTTTCCAATCGACAATCACATGACAAACCACACTTTGTGAAAGGTGACAATTACACATCTGTGTTCCTATACGCAAACTTGTAGCTCTTGCCTTTCTCGACAACTTCCAAATCAAGGGTTTTGTGTGCGTACTCGAAGGTGATCTAACAATGGTATATTGTGACCAATCATGTGTTTAGAAACCGTAATTTATGTTTTACCTCCTGGGAGTTTAGAAATTTATCAAGAAACCCAACAAGTGTATTCAGCTAGCTGTTAGATGTCGTTAGGTATCTTTTACAGTTCGTGTGCAAACGTTTTGATATGTTGGAGTATGTTGACCAAAGTTCGATTTTTATAGGTCCAATATAATACATCATTTTTTTTCTTTTTTCAATTATTTTTTTTTATTTTCGGACTAAATACTTTTGCGCAAATAATTCAAAATGTCTTAAAACAAAAATATAATCTATCAATATATTATGTATTTATGTATGTATGTATGTATGTATGTATGTATGTGTGTGTGTAGTGTATGTACGTAATGCTTGTTTGAATGTGTGTAGAAACAACTTATATCATCGTTTATATTTTACTAATTGTTCAAAGAGTTTGTTGTAACTATATTGATAAATATCCTATGAAGAAGACGCTATCAGAAAACTGACTGCATTCTAATGTTTTGAGATGTTTTTCGCTTATGTGTCACCTGCGTAAACTCATGAATGCGTTTTGAAATGCTATATTACACACATTCATTAGTGTAAGATCTATTTATGTAATTATTATGTGTGACTCCATACACTTGTTCAACATCTCTTTAGCCCTTTTGTAACACACACAAATAATTACCCTCTCGTTCTTTTATTATAAACGCATATGCAATAAAAAATGTATCATATGTTGAAAGTCACTCCAACAATATGAATAAATGTCACACCTCTGCGCCGTGTGCGGAATCCACGGCGTAGTGACTGATCGATGTTGAATCATGCACAAGTATTGAAAGAACAACCACAATGTTTACTAAGTTTCATAATGCTAAACATGGTTTGATTACAAGCTTTCTAACTATATACCAAAAGAATGACAACTAACTGACCTCAAAAAATTTTTTTTAACAAAATAAGAACAAACAAGATAACTAAACAACAAGGATTTAGTGGGTTTCTATTCCATCCTAACTTGTTTCTTGATCTTGTTCTATCTTAACTAGGTCGCCTTAGTTGCCCTTGAAATGTTCTATCACTGATTACCTGAAACATGTGAAAAGTAACTGTCAACTAAAAGTAGTTGGTGAGAACAATAGGTTTAGTAAGTGAAATTATAAATATGACGTTTTGAAAAACATGAATAAAAAGCATAGTATACATGTATCATGGAAAATTGTAACACAAACTAACATCAAGTAAAAGAATGAAAGCGGTCAGTCTACGACTGTCCACTAAAATATGCCAACTTAAGATCAAGTCCCAAATTACATTTGGAGTTAGATCGGTATTCAGCCCAAATTCAACATGGCCCATGCCGTTGAATTTATTCAACAACAACTCCCGTGTTGAAATAAACACGGCCAATATGACCTATACTGGTAAACTTAATTAGCAGAAAACCATATTTATGTAAAGCATCCAATCTGTAGTTAGTTTCTAAAACAAATTTAAAACGCTAACTGCAGCCTTGGCGTAACCAAATGTGTCCCGCTTTCCCTTATAGTGATCACCCAGTACTAACGTTATAAAGATTATGATCAAGAACGAATGAATGAACGAATGTATCTCGATGTCTCTAAGTTTGTTTACAACAATGAACACCACGACTACATGTTATGAAATCTATACCATTAAAATATTGAAATGATATAATATGTTTGAACAATCATTTCCTTATTGAATATAATGGTTGAATACCTTGATTGAATACCATGATTGAATACCTTGATTGAAAACAGTGGTTGAATACCTTGTTTGAAAACCATGGTTGAATACCTTGTTTGAGTACAAAGATTGAACTAAAGATGTTTCCTTTGAAATTCCAAAGTTTACAAGTTTATTAGTTTATAAAACCTAATACTGTGAAAGAGTTTAATATACTTACTTAATAAGATTGTATAAGGAAAACGTTTGATCACATGTTCCACCCCAAAACAGTTGTAAAACAGTTAAATAGGGTCTATGTTCTCACCTTGGTTGAGTGTGAAATGAACTATGACTAGCTATCAAAGACTCTCACTTGTTGTTGTACTTTGGTTATGTTCAAGTCCCTGTGTTAGTTTGTTATGTATATCAATGATTAATATGTATGATTCTAGGTGTTTTTGTAAAGTAAGATTTACGTTACTTTTGTTCTTGCACCCATTATGACCCTATGACCATACTATCCAACTTAAACTTAGCTTTAATACTCATGAAATATGTCTTGTAAAATTGTTAGAACCATAATTATTTTCATGTTTAAAACTCTAAGTTATAACTAAATTAAGTTTGTAAATAAAATAAGAGCTTTTGTTTCTATGAATATTGCA
Source organism: Mikania micrantha (assembly GCA_009363875.1). NCBI lineage: Eukaryota > Viridiplantae > Streptophyta > Magnoliopsida > Asterales > Asteraceae > Mikania > Mikania micrantha. The sequence goes on from CM018691.1 coordinate 94,767,680, forward strand.
TCGTTTGTACAAAATTGACTTTGATTATGGTTAGCAGACATAATGTTTAAGTTAAAATAAGTTCAATTTGGATACATGTCTAAGTATATATTACTTAGAGTCAAATGAGAGTTCTCCTGTCTCATTTCAAGTTCATGAATTCCTTGGTTTGTTTTGGTACTTGATTTAGAATGAACTCTAGTTCTCTCATAGTTTTGTTTTTTAGATGTTACTAAGTTAATGATATCGATGGTGTTAGGCCAAGTAATTGGGCATTGAGGCTATAAGATCTACGGTCACCGACTCAAATCTAACCAATCGATATTAGCAGTATCGATATGGACTTGCAACTCGTCCCTCGACCTTCTAGCTTAAATACTTTGTAACCATAAGCCCATTTTCCATGGATAACCTCTCCCTAATTGGTAGCGAAGGTTTAAAGGTTGACAATGGTCCATTGGGATGACAACATGGTTTGAAAGTTGAGGTTGCATCACAAGTGGATACCCATCGATACTTAACTGTTGATGCATGTTATGTCCCTAGTTCTATGTATTGTCTGATTTTGATTGTATAAAGTTTATATCAGTAATGAAATCGACTATTTTGTACGTTCGTTTATGTTTATTCAAGTTTAATATATTTGACTGTGTTTGACTTTGGCTTTACTTATCATAAAGACCCATTCGTTCGAATGTTTCCTACGAATGAGTTCATTCGGACGAATGAACGACTAGCGAATGACTGAAGCGAACGAATGAGTCACTCGCATGACTCATTCAGGCGACTAGCTCATTCGACTGAGTCATCCGCATGGATGAGTCTTTTGCACCACTCATTCGACCGAATGAGATCAACGTATATATACCCCTGCAAACAGAATGTTTTTAACACTTTTCTGACCCCTGAACATTCCCTGTCACATATCTCTACGGTTTTGAGCTGCTACCCCTTCTCCAAGTTCGTTTCTCATCCTTGTGGTGTTCGATTTAGATCAAAATGTTAACTCCGCATCATCGGATTGCCACGGGGCTTGGTGATTTCGATTGGAAAACCTACGAACAGGATTCTGTGACATCCAGTACATGATCATCCGGTAAGTCCGTACGGTATGTGTACTTTCACTATTTACTGTGTGTAAATACAATGTATGAACAATGTGTGTAACAACAAAACTCAGATAACAAGCAACAGTTATACGTGTTTAAGTGAAAACTTAAATACTGTAAGTACAACAACTCACGATAAACAACAGTTGTTCGTATTTAGGAAAACCTAAGTACAGTTAATACAACAACTCAAGAGAAGCAATAGTGTACGAACAAATGACAAGAACATATCGGTTGCGATCTGATATCCACAGATGACATGAATCAGATGGCCGATAACTCAGTATGAAAACCATGTAAAACCAAGGAAAACAATGTGAAAACAGGAAGTTTAGTGGAGTCCGTCAGTGAGGAAACACAATTCAAAACATAATTGCAGTGTCATTTTAGAATAACAAACTGACAGTGTGTTTGCGTGGGTGACGCTTCACACAAACATATCTGTGAGTTTAGCATTCTGAAATGATGACTGGAAAGTAGAAAACAAAAGTCAGAAAGTGAAACCTTCGTCGTGTTCGTTCGGGTGACGATTCAAACGAATATGCGCGAAGGTGACGCGATCTGACGAAATCAATAAACGATTCGAACGATAATAATTTAAAGGAAATCAATATAAAACATTTATTAGGAATTACATCCTTAAAATGAATGAGAAAACTTATTTTATTTAAAATCCGCAAACACGCGCGTTACGTCCCGGATACACGACGAAAACGAGAACCGAGCAAACGAAACGAAACGAACCCGAACTCACTCAGGGTATAAATACCCTAAATGAGCTCATCTTTTTCATTTATCACTCTCACTCTCTCTCTCTAAACACCCATTCCCGAATCTCTCTCTCTCTCTCTCTCTCTCTCTCCACCATTTTCAAGCTTCAAATCTACATATCTCACTCAATACTCCACCAAATCACTCCATCTTTTAGCCTAAACGAAGCTCTTGATCCCCTCTACCTGAAAGTATAAATGATCTGAGGAGAAAATCACTGAAAATCAAGGTATTTAGCTGCCAAAGTTGCGAAAATTAGGGTTTTAAACCCTTGAACGAACCCTTAACCTTAACCAGCTTGAAGCACCTTAGCCACCACAAACTCTACACAAGACACACCATAGGAACTTTGGTAAACACCTGTGGGAGGCTAGGAATCGATTGGGTGAAGATGAGATTTCAGTTTTCTGGTTGGCTGAATGAACCCACGCAGGCCAGCCGAATGGCTGGGCCTGCCGAATCAACCAATTGCCTAACCAGCCCCCTTCGGTCCCCACCGGAGTATGAGATTTATTCGGTCGAGCATGAGCCATTCGCGCCTACCCATTCGACCATCAACATCATTCTGTCAAAGTTCATTCGCTCGGCCCATGCTCCATTCGTCCACCTGGTTTAATATTCGACCGAGACAAAGGAAATCTCATTTGGTCTAAGCATGTACCTTCGGCCAGAGATTCAGCCCACACTACTGGCTTATCCCATGTGATTCAATTGGCCTACATTTCATGACCATCTATTCGGCCCACATTAATAATATGGAAGATACACAATTGAAATCAATCTTAAGGAAATATGCATGGGATTATGAACTTATTTTTATTACAAAGGTGGTGATGGGGTTGATTAAGTGTAATTAACCAAACCTAAACCACTAAGGTTTACAAGGATTGTTGCTTAATTTATGGCTAACTAAGTAACAACCAATTCAAATCCAACAAAGATAACATGTCAAGTGTTAAACCATAAACCTAAGTACTTCTTAGGATGGGTTACAAAGATCCAAGCAATACAAGTAAATAACATATCATGTGAAAGTTTTGGAATTTCAAGAATAAGCTAAGGAAAGTGAAACATAAGATCATTAACACTAAGTACTAAGATTAACTTAAAATAGTTAAATGTTAGTAAAACCTATGACAATTGAACAAGGGCCGAATGATTACCGAGACTTACGGGTGTTAGCCAATTCTAGGGCTAACACATACACACACTCAAGTACATACAACTCATACTTAAAAGTTACAAACAACATGAAATCAATACAGGATCGGGAAAAACGACATCAAGAACAACAAAGAGCGCGTGCATTTCTGGTTTATACATAGTCAACCACATCAACAACAAGGTCAGTTCATACGCCCCTTTTTCTAATCTTAACTGATTTAAACTCTCAGGGCTGAGAAACGTGCTAAATCTTTCATTTATTTAAAAGTTTTAGTACTACATATCATTTATACTCTGATTTAGATAATATTGATTGACTTATTATCGCTTATCATTGTATGCATGCTTGTATGATCATAACACGACTGAGACAACTAAGATAAAACATGATAACGTAGCTTCATGAAACATCAACACAATAGAATAATGTAGTTGTAAGATTCTATCTTATAACATTTAATTATTCTTACAAGAACAAACAATGAGATTATCACAGGTGAACATGTTGACAACAACAAGAACAAACATGAATGATATGAAGATAATATATCTTCATAATATCATTTACCACCAGAGTTAGCTAAGTGTAATAAGACAATTTCTTATAACACTATGCTTACAACTCGGTGAAGATCATGAGACAACATGAAAAAAAGATCATCCACCACCTGAGTCGACTAAGTGTAGTAAGACTAGTTCTTACAATACTGTAGTGGCAACATGGTGAACATATGGAACAACAAGAATGATAATCATGATAATGTACCTTCATGATAACAACATCATTCACACAACAACTAACATCGTATAATAAGACAAGATCTTATATAACTTTGTTAACAACAACGAGAACACACAACATTGAGAACAAATAACACTGGTGAACACAACAACAATTGATTACTATAGAACTGTCTGTATTACATCACGACAATCATGTGCCCTGTATGGAAGTTGATCATTGTAAGTCCCTCACACAAATCGCTCACCAGTTTGTTTGACATGACTATACCGACGATAGCATAGTGGTACCATAGGTTTGACAAACCTCCAGCTTGTAGGGCTGGTATGTTGATCGTACTGATCATTGGCCGGTAACGTATGACCGGTGACAGGGCGACGAACGGTCAGGGTCTGGTAAGCGAGACATGGTGATATTAATCTGTAGTAATAATTGTAACTAATCTATCGATTCCTATTGACTAGTAGACTGAAGAATTTATTTTCTCTCATGTCATATTACTGGTAATAGTTTCGATGAGGCCTCTGGGAATAGAAAGTGGGAGAGGTAAATGGAATGCATTGTAATCTGATTACGTGAGGATTGAAATGGATTCCTTTTAGGCTCTATGCACTTCAAGTTAAGATCAAGATATCAATTGGTTAACTAACACTCTTATTATTAAAAGTGATCAACAGTTAACCCCACAAGCGAGAGAATAATAATAAGGATCAGATTAAATTAATCTAATTTCCTTAACACATTGAGGGTTTATCAATACTTCGGTTTGATAACTAAACCCCTCTTATTATATTATTCTACATATAACACTGGGTGATGAACACAACGGATGGGTGAATAACAAACGGGATGAACATGTGAGACGAAAATGGGTATCTATAGTTGTATTGCAAGTGGTGTTGAGTTCTATTAGGTATGTGGTGGGATGTTGGCTGGGGCTTATTCCCCTACATATACCCTATATATAAGCATAGCTAATAGGATTGTATACTACTACTTGTAAATACAAGTATGGAGAGGCCATTGTGTGAACAGATGAATCAAACACTTACAAGTATCATGTAAGACATTGTGACTGTGTATGTGAACAAATCAATGTTTTCAATTATCAAACTTATGAACTCACCAACCTAGTGTTGACTTTGTTTGAATGCATGTTTTCTCAGGTGACGAACAGGTTTAGTCATCAGACATTCAGGGACATAGCTAGTGGACTTTTAGAAGACCTAGCTACATTTTGTGTCATACATACTTTTGAAATGAAAAAAAAATGGATCATCTTTTGTAGATCTTCTACAGTTACAAGATAGAAACTCATTAATTCTTTTGGATAGATTTACTTGGTTAAATTATGAACATACATTGTAATTTAACTTTGTAATTCTATATCATTGTCATGTTAGAATTTCTCAATTATAAATCATGTGCTATGCAAACAATCTGATCATTTCGATTATCAAACGATATCGCGCCCCGAGAACCTTCCGCCAGACGGGAAAGTTGATCCAGCCCGCCGGCTCGGGGTATGACAGATTCCGCACTATTCGAGGGCCTGCCGAGCAGAATCCGCAAGGAACCGAGTGGTTTCCAAGGTCCTACATTAACCGCTTAGATTACTTAACCATAAATGCCCTCAAGGTCTGAAGTTGTCTAACTGCTTATCGAAGTTCATAATATTGTTCAAGAGTGTAACCGGTTGTATGATGCCAATAGATACTATTAGTATCGATGGGAGGTTTAATCTCGACGAGCTGGGCTTCGAACCTATTAGTGTCAATGAGCCTCTAATCTAGATCCTTGGAGACTCCAAATTTATCAATATCGACTGCCAAAAAGATCTTTGAACTTGTCAGGTTCGATGAATGAACATGGTTTCGGCTTCAACCATCGATACTAATTTCTGCCCAGAACTTATCCATCGATACTGTGACAACCGGCATTCGAGCAACCATGAGTCGGAAATCCAAGGGTAATCACAGGGTAAGACATAGGGTTACGAGAGTAAAGACAACAATAATAATTGACCAACAAAATAAACGGGTCTTCCCAAAACAGTTAGGAAAATCCACTTAATCACATGAACATGAATCAGAAGAAAAGAGAAACAACCTGTGAGAGAAAACAATGAACAAACCTGAAAAGATGATATTTGGAGAGTCGATCCAACGAGATATCGACATGGGTGACGATCCATTTGGATATATTGTTAGATTCGAATACCCTAAATGAAATCCTTACAGCATCAAACAATGTCAGCAGTTAAATACAACGCAACATTTGTATGGGTGACGATTTATACAGATGTCAGTGTGATGTCTTTAACGTCGACGTAAACTAATAACAATTTTAAATAATAAATAAATCCCACCAAAACGATTTAATACACAATCAAAATTTTAAAACACACGACTGTTCGTACGAATTGGCGTTCAATGGGCTCTCATTCGTACGAACCGGTCTATTTCGTGAAGCTTTGTAGCCACAGTTTGTTCGCACGAATGGGAGCCTTTCGTACGAACGGCTGATTCGTGCGACAGCACAACTATAAAAGCAACACCTACGTTTTTCAAACCCATTTTTCACTCAACTCTCCCAAACGAACCCCCTTTTCGCCCCACTCAATTTTCGGCCGTTTCCACACGAAATAGAACCATTTCACCGTCCAAATCGTGTGTATTTCAACCTCAACACCTCCATTTTAAGATTTCAACCATTTTCATCTCATTTCGATCAAATACGAGCTCTACAGTATGTATTAGAACCAAAACACTCCAAAACGTTTTACCATCAATTTCGACCATAAAAACACAAATGGCGTTCTTGGTAAACTTGCAGGCGAATGAGCCGTACCAAGGGCTCATTCGTGCGAACGAGAAGCCTCATTCGTAAAGAAGAGTCACACGAACAAGCTGCCAGACGAATGAGCCACCACACGAACGAATTGGGTTCATTTTGTGGAACAACCCTACGAATGAAGACCCATTCGCACGAGCGTGCAACAAGAGAGAGAGTATGCGATTCACATCACTCTGTTCATGTGAATGAGGGCCATTCGCACGAACCACTCGTTAGCACCAAGAACAGCCCAAAAACGGCTAAGTGTTGAAAGTTCTATCTCACACCGTTTGTATCGAGAGAACCGAACCTTAGACGTGATTTTAAATCTAATCAAACTAAAACCAATGAAAACACATTTTCCAAAATCACATCAAGAAACAGAGCACATAATCACCTAACACCTAACTAACTAATATTTAACACATGATTCAAATCGAGAGATCATACCGAGTGAGTGCATCGACGACCCAAGACCTCAGGTGAGTTCACAGACCCCATTGTTTTCAATTTTCTTCCTTCCAAACCATTTGGGGATGAGAACATGAAACCTCTTATTCGATTGATCAACGAATAAGAGTTATTTTCAAATGATTTCAATAAAAGGATCAACCCTCAACCACTTATACGAATGTTATACGTATAAGTGTCTTTTCAATTACTTTTACCGGGCGTTTGTCGCTCCATTTATGTAACGACCGGTTTTAACGGGCACGTATGTTTAATAAATAAATGTTATTATGTTTATAAAAATTATATTGTGATAATAATATAATAACATTTTGGGTATTAAGGTTAACTAGTAACTAACTTGGTTAAGTTGGTTAAGTGGTTAACTAATTAAAGTTCGAGGGGCTAAACTTGCCAAAATGGCAAAGTGGGTTAATAAGGGGGATAAGAGCCTTGACTTGGTCAAGAATCCAGAAAATTCATGTGTGTGTGTGTTCTACGACCAGAGAAGAGGGGAAGAGGAGTTCTCAAAACCTAGCCTTCAAACTCATGATTCTTGTTGATTTCATGGTTCATATTCGAAATTACGGAGCTTAATCACTACCTTTGGTGGATTCTAACATCTAGTAAGTGAAATTATCTTCTATTTTGATGTTAGTTATAGTTCTTGAGTTGAACAAGTTTGTGGTTAAGCTTAATTTATGAAATTAAGTGTTTAAGACAATCAAAATACTAGTTATTGTCTGTGATTGCATAAAGTTATGAACTTTGATGTTAATAAACCATGAATGGGGGTTGATTAGTAGGTAAATATTATGCACATAAGATGCTTGGTGAAATGCTTGAACCAAAAGAGATTATATGCTGAATTGAAAGAAATTGTGCTGCTGCACTGCTCTTGTAAAATCTGTATAAAATCATAGAAAAATCATGAGAAAATGAGCCTTATATGGCTGAAAATATCTTTGAAAGGGATATAATCCATCTTTTGACATGAAAAGCTGAAAACAAACTTAAGGTGGTTTAAAAGGGCAATTACAGCAGCAACATGGAAAAATTCAGCAACCTAAATTAGGAAAATGAAGGTGTTGGTCTGATTTTGTAAATTGTGTTTAAAATCAACCGTGTATTCGTTTGAGGCGTATTTTATATACCTTGAAAGGTCTAAGAGTCTACTACAACCCATCTTTGAACATAAAGAGCTAAAACATATTATAAATGTGTCAAAAATGCTGATTACAGCAGCAACTCAAAAAGTTGCTGCACAAAAATGAGATTCGAAAGTCAATGTTTTTAACATAAACATGTGATTATAAGTAGTATCTTGACTTCTAAACACTATATAGTGATTATTGAGATTCAAATTAGTTTGAATCAATATGTATATGTGTTGTGTGTATTGAAACTAATTGTATATATATGTGAATTGCAACTAGGTATTGTGGTGGAAGTCAAGGGATAAGCCATAGAAGTGATAAAGAGGTTGTAGGAGGTGACCAACTATTTGAACAAGGTAAGTTACCCAACTTACCATAACATTACATATAATTAGTAGAAAGGGTCTACTTGATTGTTGGTGTTTATATATTGATTGTGCATAACTTGACTAACGAAACTAATTGAGTTAAAAGACCTATGAGAAGGCATTTTTAGTTTCAATATGAATGTTATGCTTGATTTGTATGCGTAATATAAATGGCATAAAAATTAGCCGGATGAGCCGGTAGATGAGTTCATGATACCACATGAGTGTGGATAGCCAGATGAGCCGGTGAAATTGATCAATTGAACCACTAGAGAGTGGATAACCGAATGAGTCGGTAGATAGTGTGATAAACCACTAGATGTGGATAACCGGATGAGCGGGGAGTTAAATTGATAAAAATCAACTAAAGTGTAGGTAATTGAATGAGTCATAATAGTGTACATAATTTGATGATTAACTAGAGATGCTAGTAATGGAGTTGGAAATAGATCATATAATCATATTTATGAAAATGACCCATTCACGAAAGTTAATGCACAATGGTGTGTTATGTGCAATTAGATGTTTGAATATGATATATTATGATGTAAACATGATAACCATCCATACGATATGTATGTGGATGTGTTAGAATGAGTTTTGGGAAATTTGGGGGTTACTTACTTAGTTCATATGAACTAATTGTGACCTTATATGTGATTTTTACAAGTCAAAAATAGATATGCATCGGGCGATCAGATCTGGAACGTTTTGGAGCGGAATTACTAGTTATGTTGGATTTTGGTGGCTGTAACTTAAACACACTATGTTTTGTTGATATGTGAATGTTTTAAACATGTAATTAAGTGTGCTTAACATATGTGATGATAATTTCACGCTTCCGAGCGAAATTTTGATAAAAGTTTGCGTTAAAATTAAATTGAGACCTAAATTGGACACGTGTAAACGTGTGAGAAGTTTGGGTGTCACAAATTGGTATTAGAGCAATGGTTTGAGTGATCAAGTGTGTTGTGAACACTTGATCTCAAACTATTGTGCTCTTGATATGAAAACATAATGTTTGATTCAAAGACCCGATCATGAAGCCGAATGTATGAGGTTAGCATATCTATATCCTGTATTATAATTGTTAAATGTATTGTGAATCATTACATATGAAATGTGATTATGTGAAACCGAAATCAATGTCTTGAGTATGAAATGAAGGAAGTAAGGAATTGGGCATATAATGAATGGACTAGTACATCTGGCCAACTTACTAGTGCAAACATAATATGAGCAAGTTCTTATGGAGATCATCTTATATTTAGGCCACTGAAATTAGGTAAGGTGTTAAGAGTTTGCATGAAAAGTGATTGTAGAATCACTAAGAATTTGAGTTTTTATATAGTGATAACTATATGAATATACTATCGTGTGTAAAACTAAAATATAAGTTAAACAATTTCAGCCACTAATGGCTGATGAACATACCTCAGGTGGGAGTGGACATGTGGAGGGAGTGCTTACTGAGAACCAACGTATGGCAAAAGAGGAAGTGGCAAGAGCTCTTGAAGCTGCTTTGCCTACATATATTGAAGAAATTAAATCCACCTTAAAATATTTCCTTCACGAAGAGTTAGCAGATTTCAAAGCTGGGGCTGAGGTACAACAACCTTCCAAGAAGGTTACTTATAAAGATTTTATGGCTTGTAAGCCAGCGGAGTTCAAGGGAGAGGTGTATCCTTTGATGAGTCAGAGGTGGATTGCTGATATAGAAAGTGCATTTGAGACCAGTCACTATGACTCTTCTGATCATGTCATGTTTGCAGGTAATCAATTCAAAGATAGAGCAAAATATTGGTTGGAGTTGTTACGAAAGGAGAGAGGTGCACAAGGTATGAAAGGGTTGAACTGGACTCAGTTCAAAGAACTCTTCTTGAAACGCTTTTGTCCTCAGGCTGCTATTGATTGTATAACTGAGGAGTTTTTACATTTGAGGCAAAAGGATGAGAGTATTGACACCATCACTGCTATTTTCTATGATAAAGCAAGGTTTTGTCCTGATTTGCTTCAGACAGAAAGGATGTGGATCAACTGATATCATACCATGTTGAATTCTAAGTATCGGGAATTTCTCACACCTTCCAAATGTGATACTTTAATAGAGCTAATAGATTGTACTGGAGAAAGAGAGTTGGAGTTGAAAAGACAAGATGGTCGTGGGGAGAAAAGAAAGGCGGTTGTTGAAGTGGGTTCTTCAAAGAAGGCAAAGTTTGTTAAGTCGCCTAAGAAGACCAGTTTTATTAAACCCTGTTCGAATTGTGGAAAGCTACATACCGGTGAATGTCGTGCAAGAACCACAATATGCTATAAATGTGGCAAACCAGGGCATTTTGCTACTCAGTGCACGAGTCCTATAAGCTTATGTTATAACTGTTACAAACCCGGACATAGGAGAGATGAATGTCCTGAATTGAAGGGAACAAGTCAGAGTAGTGGTGGGGGTCAATCGTTGCGACACAGAGTTCAAGGAAGAAGCTCAAAATACCAAAACCAAAAGGAAGAGCCTTTCAGATATCGGCAGAGGGAGCCAAAGTCACATCGGATGTGGTGACATGTACTTTCCTCCTTAACTCAATATCTGCATACATATTGTTTGACTCTGGAGCTAGTAGATCTTTTATATCTGCAAAGTTTGTGCATCATCCCTCGTTCGTTTTAGAAAAGCTACCTGCGCCATTAAAAGTGGAGGTAGCTGATTCTAAAAGTTTCTTAGCATTTGATATCTATCGAAATTCCTATGGTATTAGGAGAGTTTGATGTGGTTATAGGGATGGATTGGTTATCTAGTTATTGAGCCAATATTGTTTGTGATCATAAAATTATACAATTAATAGCTACAAGTGGCTATGAGGTGTCTATTCAGGGTGAAAAGAGGGGTGGTGTTGTTTTGTGTTTATTGGTGAAATCTATGAAGTATATGAACCACGGGGGTCAATCCTTCTTATCTTAAGTTATTGATAATGAAAAGGTGGTGCAGAAGTTAGATTATATTCCAATTGTTAGAGATTTCCCTGATGTGTTTCCGGATGATTTACAAGGAATTCCTTCTTATAGAGGTGTTGAGTTTAGGATTGATCTTGTTCCAGGAGCTAAGCCTATAGCTAAAGCTCCATATCGTTTGGCACCATCTGAATTGCAGGAGTTGATGACTCAACCGCAAGACCTTCTCGATAAGGGATTTATACGTCCTAGCATCTCACCGTGGGGTGCACCAGTCCTTTTTGTTAAAAAGAAAGATAGGAGTCTACGAATGTGTATTGATTATCGAGAATTGAATAAGGTGACGGTGAAGAACAAATATCCTTTGCCTCGTATAGATGATTTGTTTGATCAGTTACAAGGGGCTTCTTGGTTTTCAAAAATCGATCTTCGTTCGGCTTATCATCAACTTAAGGTTAGGGAAGAAGATGCTCCCAAAACGGCTTTTCGTACCCGGTAAGGTCATTATGAGTTTCTAGTTATGTCTTTTGGGTTGACGAATGCACCGGCTGCGTTTATGGATTTGATGAACCGGGAGTGTCGCCGAATGTTGGATAGGTCTGTCATACTTTTCATAGATGACATTCTTATCTATTCTAGAAATGAAGCTGATCACGCTTGTCATTTGCGTGAGGTGCTTGAAATTCTTTGTAAGGAGAGATTGTATGCTAAATTTTCTAAATGTGCCTTCTGGCTATGTGAAGTCCAATTTCTTGGACATGTGATTAATGCAGATGGCATTTTAGTTGATTTTTCTAAAATTCAATCGGTGACAAAGTGGAGTTCACCAAAAACTCCTACTGAAATCAGAAGTTTTCTTAGCCTAGCAGGATATTATCGTAGATTTATTCAAGATTTTGCCAAGATTGCATCGCGCTTGACTAAACTTACAAGGAAGAATACTAAATTTGTTTGGGATGAAGATCAAGATAAAGCATTTAATGAGTTAAAGACAAAATTAACTCATGCACCGGTGTTGACATTACCGGATGGACCTAATGATTTCATTGTGTATTCGGATGCTTCTTATCTAGGTCTGGGTTGTGTTTTAATGCAAAGAGGAGAGGTAATTGCCTATGCCTCAAGACAATTGAAAACCCATGAGATCAATTATCCAATTCATGATTTACAACTTGCAGCAGTCGTATTTGCCTTAAAAATATGGAGGCATTATTTATATGGTGTATAGTGTACAATTTACACTGATCAAAAGAGTTTGAAATATTTTTTCACTCAGAAGGAGTTGAATATGAGGCAAAGATGATGGCTGGAATTGCTCAAGGATTATGATTGTGAAATCCTTTACCATCCGAGTAAAGCAAATGTGGTGGCAGATGCCTTGAGTAGAAAAGAAGAGTGTGAACTAATCAAAGTGAAAGTCATGAAGTTTGTGATTACTTCCGGATTAATTGAGCAGATTAAGGAAGCTTTAAAAGAAGAAAACTAGAAATTAGATAGAATAAAAGGGCAAGCGTATAATCTAGATGAAGACAATCGTGGTTTTTAGACTAGGTGGGGTCAGGATACCTCCCACTTGTCCACTTAAGTCTGCATTGTTAGAGGAAGCACACAAGTCTAAATACTCAATTCATCCCGGGGCTACTAAAATGTATCGTGACCTCTGGGTAAACTATTGGTGGCCTAGTATGAAGTGAGATGTGGTTAAGCATGTGGAGAAATGTTTGACTTGTATGCAAGTAAAAGCTGAGCATAAAAAACTATATGGTAAGTTACAACCATTGGAAATCCCGTTGTGGAAATGGGAGCATATCACGATGGACTTGATTACTAAACTTCCTAAAACTAGGAAGGGTTATGATACGATATGGGTCATCGTGGATAGGTTGACAAAGAGTGCTCATTTCTTACCTATTCGCGAATCCTATTCTTATGAAAAAATGGCTGAAACATATGTTAGAGAAGTCGTGTCTAGGCATGGTGTGCTAGTAACAATTGTTTCTTATCGAGACACTCGATTTACTTCTCATTTCTGGAGAAATTTTCAGCAAGAATTAGGTACAAAATTGTTGACAAGCACGACGTATCATCCTCAGACTGATGGCCAGAGTGAAAGAACCATTCAAACGTTAGAGGATATGTTACGAGCGTGCATAATTGATTTTGGAGGTAGTTGGGATGATTATCTACCTTTAGCCGAGTTCTCATACAATAACAGTTATCATTCCAGTATTGGAATGCCTACATATGAAATGTTGTATGGGAGGAAATATCGTACTCCTGTGTGTTGGGGGAAAGTTAGGCAATGAGAACTTGCGAATATAAAGGTAGTTAAAGTAACAACTGAAGATATAGATCAGATTCAAGCTCATTTGAAGGCGGCACAAGACCGTCAGAAATCTTATGCTGATAAGCGTAGGAGGCCTATCGAGTTCCAGGTGGGAGACTTTGTGTTGTTAAAGGTCTCTCCTTGGAAAGGTATTATACGTTTCAGAAAGCGAGGGAAGTTAAGCCCACGTTTCATTGGGCCATTCAACATTATAGCTCGAATCGGCGAGGCTGCTTATCGTCTTGAGCTACCAGACAAGTTGAGTGGAATTCATAACACATTCCACGTGTCTTATTTGAGATGTTTGGCTGACTAATCGGCTTATGTGCCACTAGAAGACTTGGAAATTGATGACAAGTTGAACTATGAGGAAAAGTTGGTAGCTATATTAGACAGAAAGGTCAAACAGTTAAGAAACAAGTCATTGAATCAGGTGAAGGTTCAATGGAAGAATAGAAGGGGATCTGACGCCACGTGGGAATCAGAAGATGAGATGAGGAAGTTTTATCCTTTTCTTTTTGATATGTAGCAGTTTCGGGGATGAAACCTTTGTGAGGAGAGGAGAATTTGTAACGACCGGTTTTAACGGTCACGTATGTTTAATAAATAAATGTTATTATGTTTATAAAAATTATGTTGTGATAATAATATAATAACATTTTGGGTATTAAGGTTAACTAGTAACTAACTTGGTTAAGTTGGTTAAGTGGTTAACTAATTAAAAGTTTGAGGGGCTAAACTTGCCAAAATGGCAAAGTGGGTTAATAAGGGGGATAAGACCCTTGACTTGGTCAATAATCTAGAAAATTCATGTGTGTGTGTGTTCTACGACCCAGAGAAGAGGGGAAGAGAAGTTCTCAAAACCTAGCCTTCAAACTCATGATTCTTGTTGATTTCATGGTTCATATTCAAAATTAAGGAGCTTAATCACTACCTTTGGTGGATTCTAATATCTAGTAAGTGAAATCATCTTCTATTTTGATGTTAGTTATAGTTCTTGAGTTGAACAAGTTTGTGGTTAAGCTTAATTTATGAAATTAAGTGTTTAAGACAATCAAAACACTAGTTATTGTGTGTGATTGCATAAAGTTATGAACTTTGATGTTAATAAACCATGAATTGGGGTTGATTAGTAAGTAAACATGCTGAAGGAACATGTCTATAAGTTATGCACATAAGATGCTTGGTGAAATGCTTGAACCAAAAGAGATTACATGCTGAATTGAAAGAAGTCCATCGCCAATGGGCAGAATTTCCAAAACCCAATCGAGGATGATCCATGATTTGTTCTACCAGAACAAATTACAAAACCAAAGCCTTAGAGCAGCCACAACTATAAGGTGAGAGCACATTCATACAACTCAAGGAGCAAAACCGTGAACTTGGGGATTTGAAGGAAGGAAACCATAGGTAACCACATCTGGAACAATGCAATAAAACCGTACAAAGGATACGGTTCAACACATTGCATTGTCAACAGTAAGTACACTGAGGAAGTAGACGTTTTTGGAAATGTAAAGTGGAAACACTGCCTCAATAAAAAGTCTAAACAAATTAGACTAACTCACTAAGCAAACCCCAAAATCTATGCGAACCAAGTTCGTAAGCATAGCCCAACTGGGAAGCATCAAGAATAACCGATCCAAGTTATACATCTGCTTCTACCAGGCCACAGCCATCAACTCAGTCAACAAAGAACATAGAGATACAGATGGTATCGTAACATCCTTAGTGTATGAATTGTCTGTGTAAAATTGTGTTGACCACATTACACCATCGTGAACAGTAAGACTTCAAGCGGACATTCTGTACATCTTTGCCGAACCACAAACCGACAGTACGCCTCAGTACAACAGGGAGAACATGAAGACTCAAAGTCATAACCGATTGTCCTCCAGAACATTCAAAAAAGAAATTGAGGGCCCGATAACACACATTCAAATTTCGGGATGAAATTCTTTCAACAGGGGGAGACTGTGACAACCGGAATTCGAGCAACCATGAGTCGGAAATCCAAGGGTGTACACAACCACATGGTAAGACATAGGGTTACGAGAGTAAAGACAACAATAATAAATGACCACAAAAATACACGGGTCTTCCTAAAACAGTTAGGAAAATCCACTTAATCACATGAACATGAATCAAAAGAAAAGAGAAACAACATGTGAGAGAAAACAATGAACAAACCTGAAAAGATGACATTTGGAGTATCGATCTCCATGTGGATATATTGTTAGATTCGAATACCCTAAATGAAATCCTTACAGTATCAAACAATGTCAACAGTTAAATACAACGCGGCGTTTGTATGGGTGACGATTCATACAGATGTAAGCGTGATGTCTTTAACGTCGACTTAAAATTATAAAAATTTTAAATAATAAATGAAACCAACCAAACGATTTAATAAACAATCAAAATTTTAAAACACACGACCGTTCGTACGAATGGGCTCTCATTCGTACGAACCGGTCTATTTCATGAAGCTTTGTAGTCACAGTTCGTTCGCACGAATGGGAGCCATTCGTACGAACGGTTGATTCATGCGACAACACAACTATAAAAGCAACACTTACGTTTTTCAAACCCATTTTTAATTCAACTCTCCCAAACGAACCTTCTTTTCGCCCCACTCGATTTTCGGCCGTTTCCACATGAAATCGGACCATTTCACAGTCCAAATTGTGTGTATTTCAATCTCAACACCTCCATTTCAAGATTTCAACCATTTTCATCTCATTTCGGTCAAATACCAGCTCCACAGTAAGTATTAGCTCGAAAACACTCCAAAACGTTTTACCATAAATTTCGACCATAAAAACACCAAAAACAACCACCGATTTCAAGAATGGCGTTCTTGGTAAAATTACAGGCGAATAAGCCATACCAAGGGCTCATTCGTGTGAACGAGAAGCCTCATTCGTAAAGAAGAGTCACACGAACGAGCTGCCAGACGAACAAGCCGTCGCACGAACGAATTGGGTTCATTTGTGTGGAACAACCCTACGAATGAAGACCCATTCGTACGAGCGGGCAACAAGAGAGAGAGTATGTGATTCGCATCACTCTGTTCATGTGAATGAGGGCCATTCGCACGAACCACTCGTTAGCACCAAGAACAGCCCAAAAATGGCTAAGTGTTGAAAGTTCTATCTCACACCGTTTGTATCGAGAGAACCGAACCTTAGACGTGATTTTAAATCTAATCAAACTAAAACCAATGAAAACACATTTTCCAAAATCACATCAAGAAACAGAGCACATAATTACCTAACACCTAACTAACTAATATTTAACACAAGATTCAAACCGAGAGATCATACCGAGTGAGTGCATCGACGACCACAGACCTCATATGAGTTCACAGACCCCCTTGTTTTCAATTTTTCTTCCTTCCAACCATTTGGGGATGAGAACATGAAACCTCTTATTCGAATGATCAATGAATAAGAGTTATTTTCAAATGATTTCAATAAAAGGATCAACCCTCAACCACTTATACGAATGTTATACGTATAAGTGTCTTTTCAATTACTTTTACCGGGCGTTCGTCGCTCCATTTAACTTTTCATCAATCAACAGCAACAAACCAGTTTCGAGGGTTCAAAGCACAAATCATCGAGGAGATGTTCGTTAACCACAACAGTTCGAGGCTTTGTGCCCAACCAAGAGGTGAACGGACACGAGTCGTGGAATTGTGTAGTGCACAATCGAATACCATCATTTTTATGGGAATCCCCATCAAACAAATAATATTTTGTACGGTATCTGTCTAGGGTAATTCACTAAGACATGCGTCCACACAACAACACATCGGGAATTTGCTGAGGAATTCTCGAACAGCACACATCAGAGTCATTTACCATTAGTTGACGCGGGTCAACCGACGGTAACGTAGATGGTACCATAGGTTTAACAAACATCCAGTGCTGAGGCTAGTACGTTACACGCAAGCACACAACAACAACTCAGGTTAGTTCTAGGGGAACTAATCACACATCATATTAGTTAGGGTTGGTAAATGATCACATAGGTAATATTACAGACAGACCACACAACAACAATAAGAGTTTTCAAACAAAACAAATGTCCAAGACATGATCTTGGATGAGTTTCAAACAAGTACACTGAAAACATTGTTTTACTACATGAAAATAGCGTAAATTGTGTGATTTCAAATAAACAAAACGTGTCTCCTATACAGGAGACAGAGCATACGATTCTTTCTCACAAATTCATTTTACAAACATATTTCGTGTCGAGTAGAGTGAAGATACACAAGTGATCAAGTCCGTTTCCATTAAGGACACCCTCGTGGATCATCGAAGGAGTGGTGGGCTGGCGGCTGGGCAGGCAGTAAGCTTGACCCTACGTATGCCCTATACATAAACTACCTTCGGTGGCTTGGGATGGTGTCAGTAATGATGGTCAGACCGACGCACTTGTGTAGTTCACTCATGCTTTCAACACCATTCACACATCATATTTCAAATCTATGTGAATGGAAAGATTTTCACTAAACCTTATACAAAACCTAATATTTTCAAAACAAATGTGACTCACCAACATAGTGTTGACAGATTTTACTTGTTCTCAGGTGAAAAACATGTGAAAGCAGGATGAATTTAGAGAGAGAAAGATAGGATCCCTTAGAGGAACCTACAAATCCTGCATGGAATCTCTCCGGTTAGCCCGTATACAAGATCCAAGACTTGCGTCTGTGTAAGTAACCTTGTGGGACATCTGGTCCTCTTTCCAGATGTCCAAGTCAAGCTGTATTAGAAATAAATTATGAAACAGTTGTAATTTTATTTTAGTCATTTAATGTATTTTAGTATTTCTCATATTATCATGTGCAATGTAACAATCTGATCACTCTGATTACAATCACGCCTCGGGACTATTTCGCCCGACGGGTCCTCGATCCAGCACGCCGGCCCGGGGTGTGACAGATACTAATCAATTTCGATCTTCAATAGGTTGCACAATATTTAAACACTCAAACTAAGATTATCCAGAGCTTTCCATGTTCATATCGTTTGTGTTCCATGAGTTTTGAAGGTCCAAAACCCGGTTATAAGCTCATGTATGCTGAAATGGTGAAAACACTAAAAATTTGTACCTTCTCACTAGCTTCTTGTTCGTTTGAGCTTGAGATTGGGCAGATCCATCATACTTTCAGCTTCCATTCGTCGAGATGAACGTTTTGACACCTTATTTGCTCGATTTGGTGAGGTTTTGATGAGGTAGCTTATGGGTTTTTGTGTGGAATTCTAGAGAGAAAGAGAAAGACCAAGAACGAAATTGTAGAGAGAGTGTGTGTATTTTTCTACAATAAATGAAGGGTAGGAGGGGAATAAGGGCTTTTATACCCCGAGTGGTTTCCCGTGCTTTCGTGTTTGATCGGTTTCGCGTTGACGCGATATTTTACGAACATAACGTAAATGTTACGTTTTTATTAAAATGGTTTTATTTTATCTTTTTAAGGTGGTGATTCCTAATAAATATTTTACGTGAAATATTAATATTAATTTATTTTTGAAATCGTTTAATTTAACTGTTTCGTCAGAACGTAAAACTTTCACGCGCATTCGTACGAATCGTCACCCTTACGAACACAACGATTGTTTTACTTTCTGTTTTGGTTTTCTAATTATAAGATAGCATTTAAAATACTAAACCCACATATATATTCGTGCGAATCGTCATTCCCACGAATACACAGTTTAGTTAATATTCCATAATGCTATCTTTGATTGTTTGGAACTTGTTTCCTCACAACGTTTATGTTTCATAATTTGGTTGTTTTGGATTACATGACTTATGAAATATAATGTCAGACATCAGATTTCCTCGTTACTGAGAGAAATCTCATGTCTTAGTTGTAGTGTGTGTAAACTGTTTTACCTGTTTAAACAGGAATACACACAATGTATTTACAAACAAACTTATAATTACATATATGTACTTACAAGCATCGTCCGTACTGATGATTACTGTACAGATGTTACAGTCTCCCCTAGTTAAGGGAATTTCGTCCCAAAATTAAGTAGCCGAAGATACTGTAAAAAGATGTACTTGAGCTTCATCTAGTCTTCTCGTTCCCAGGTGAACTCTTCACCACGTTTTCCTTCCCATCGTACCTTTACAATCGGGATACGACTACGTTTAAGTTTCTTGACTCCATGATCCATGATTTCGACTAAACGCTCAATGAATTGCCCATTGTTCTGAATTTGAATATCTTCAAGTGGAATTTGAACATCATGATCAGCTAAGCATTTCTTAAGATTCGACACATGGAATGTATCATGAACGTTGCTTAGCTCGACTCGAATCGTAACCTCGCGGTGTTCTCAACAACTAAGTTATGAAATGCATGGAAATTTGTTCCCATTTCCATTTGAGGAATTTCAGGTTGCTGCAGAAGTCCTGAGGGTTTCAAATGTTCTGCCTTTACTTTTGAACATGTTAGGCATTTCCCTACATATAGGGCTATCTCTTTCTTCATCCCGGGCTACCAGTAAGATGTTCTCAAGTCTTGATACATCTTATCGCCTCCTGGATGAACTGAATATTATGCCCGTTGAAGTATAGAACCCCATCTGATCTAGGTTCTAATTTACCTTCAACTCCACAGTCTAACTCTGTTTTCAGCAGATTGTTGATCACCACCTGTTGTTGTGCAATGGGAATAAAATCCTTCAGGTTTGGTTGTGTGTTGATCTCCATGGATCTAACACGTGTTGGCTTGATTGGTTCCTTGCGACTAAGAGCATCCGCCACCACATTGGCTTTACCTGGATGGTAGCGAATCTCACAGTCGTAATCAGTTAGCAGCTCAACCCAACGCCTCTGTCTCATGTTGAGCTCTTTCTGATTGAGAATGTGATGTAGGCTCTTGTGGTATGTGTATACATAAAAATGTTCAACGTAAGGTACCTCATTCAAATATGAGAGCGTATTCCTGTTATAAGATTGAACGTTAGATTTTTCATTCAAATCTGGCAGCCTTTGAAACCTACACTCAAAACATAATGAAACGACATGATCATCATTAAACTACAATATGACGTACCAGACTAATATGATGATCATTAACAAAATAAAGATATTTTTGAGTCCGAATGTACGACGTCTTATGATAGTAATCACAAAGACTTAATTGTTCTTTGGAGTTAATTGCATAAATGGTCCCTTTGGTTTGATCAGATTGCAGATTTGGCCCGAACTTTAAAAAAATACAAATTTATTCCAAACATTTGAAGTTAATTGCATAAATGGTCTCTATAGTTTGATCAGATTGCAGATTTGGTCCCAAAGTTTTAAAAATTGCAAATATTGTCCAAGTATTCAAAGTTAATTACATAAATGGTCCCTATTGTATAAATAAAAGTTTCGTAGTGCCACATGTTATGTTTTTAGAGAATCTAAACCTTAATTTTCCTTCTCTCTCTCATATTAAATATATATAATATTAAATAATCATATTAAATATTAAATATACTTTTTATACATTTTTAAAATAAAAAAGATTTTTTAATACATTAAAATATACTAATATTAAAAAACACTTTTTTATAAAAAAAATATATTATAAGTTATAAAATTTTCAAAAACAATAATTAGAAACACAATGTTTAAAGAAAAACAAAGTTCTAAGAAAAGTTATTGTTTAAAGAAATATTATTATTTTAATATTTAAAATATTAAACCATACGAAATTGTAATCGTATTTTATATTAAAAATCATCTTATATTTTCTATATTTTCATTGATAATTGTTTGTTTTATTTTTTATTTAATCCGTGTAATACACGGGATACTAACCTGGTATATAATATATTCTATTTCTTGCATTTTATAAAAGCATATGGGAAGAAAAGATACGACAAAAATATATTAACATAGAGATATAAATCAATTTATTAATTTTACGTTATTCATTATTTATTAAAGTATTATATACAGTTTTTTTTACGATTGTCATCGTTTTCAATGGTTAGTAAATAACCAGAATTAACTAAGAGCTAGAGTTACAAAAAAAATACCCCCGTATAAACATAAAATTTACATGGGATTAGATAAATATTAATTAACATACATCTATTATGCGATTGATATTAGTGGATATCACTTTTTTCTAAATGTCCTTTCTATTATGATAAATATAATTGATATTCTCGCTAATCGATATGTGGTGTGGATCACAATATACTTCTCATCAGTCTAAATAGTTATCATATTTACAAATCCCTCTAATCTCGCTAAAGATCATGTGTCGCTAACACATCATCATTAGAATAATATTGTAACATGAACATGAATGATAGAAAACATAGATGTGTGTTTGGTATACATCGATGTATGTGGGGATGTAATTACTTATTATGTTGTAATAAAAAAAATGTCTGGTAACCACATAAGAATATAATGAACTATTACATAAAGAATGCAATTTTTTTTCTTCAAATTATTATTATTCCTTGAGAAAAAGGTTATTTTTTTCTTTCCTTCTGGGATTGACATGATCCGACTCATTCTCCAACCTAATTCGTTACCCAAGTCACTACTCGATTCATGACCCTAAACTATCACCTGACCCATGACTCAATGGCTATGACTTGAACCATGACCCAACTCATGACATGAACCATGCTTTAACCCATAACATGACTCATGTACCAAACGATGGCACGTGATTTGAACTATGCCCTAAATCATGAGCTAACCCATGACTTCAAGTCTCCAACCATGACCCATGTCCGAACCATGTCCCGGCCCTCGACCCGAATCAAAACCCGACCCATGTCATTAACAATGAACTGACATGCTCATGAATTATATTCTATTTATTCGTCTTTTCCTACATACCATGATATAATGATTTATTTCATTTCAATATGGTACCCAAACACAACAATAGAATGGTAATAATTCATTTTATTACCTCATCCATTCTATTCACTCATTCATTACCTTCTTTCATCCGTTCTATTAACTTAATAATGAACTGACATGCTCATAAATTATATTCTAATTATTCGTCTTTTCCTGTATACCATGATGTAATGATTTATTTCATTCCAATATGATAATCCAACATAACAATAGTATGGTAATAATCCATTTTATTCCTTCGTTCATTCTATTCACTCATTCATTCCATTCTTTCATTCATTTTATTAACTTATACCAAACAAACCCTAGAAGTAATGCATAATAACAATTCTAAGGTCCTAAAATAAAAAAAATTAAAAAAAAAAAGAGAGAGCGAAAAGACAATTTTAAACTTGCAATGTTTCTTCATCCCGAGTCACCAACCAGTGGAGAAGTTGAAAGAGGAGAGAAGTTTCTTTTAGGATCTTAACTTAATCTTCAGATCGAGAGGATGAGTAATTCACTGCTAAGTTCGGATCTTCAATTTCATTCTATTGATTTGTGGGCTCAACAAGGACCAAGTGCTTTCTTCACACCGTACCAATCAAAAGTGATGTGATGGTCTTCCTCAAATTAGGCAATAAAGATGCACTAACGAATCAATCACACACTCATATATTTATAGCGAATATTTAAAATAGAAAGATATTTTTGAGTCCAAATGTACGACTCTTGTGATAATAATCACACAAGAGTTAATTGTTCTTGTGTGATAACTATCATGTGAAAACAAAAATATCACACATTAATCCAAGTGTGTGTTGATCATTGCATTATTGTAATTACAACTTGTTATATAAATTGTAGTTTGTATTTATGTCACACTCGTTACATTACTCACACTTCTAAGTTGTATTGATATAAATATCACACATTAATCCAAGTGTGTGTTGATCATTGCATTATTGTGATTACAACTTGTTATATAAATTGTAGTTTGTATTTATGTCACACTCGTTACATTACTAACACTTCTAAGTCGTATTGATATAAATTTATTTAATAGTCTAATTATATAAGAAAATATATAATTGTAATTTATATTAAAGATGAGAGTGATTTAAAAAAAAAAATAGATAGATGGTGTTTTGAAGATAGGAAAATTAGTGTATCAATATTACTTACATTGGTGTAATTGAAACGTTTGGATAAAAATTGGCATTGTAATGGAATTAAAGAGAATATTATGAGTTTAACAGTGCACTATTAAAAAATAACATATTATAAAAATTTATAAGTGTATTAAAATTAAGGAAAGAATCTTTGATTTAAAAACTGGAAAACACATTGATTTTTAAGAGTGTGTTATTAAATATGATTTTTTTATTATATCAAATAGGTAAAATAGCTTTCTAATTTTCTAAAATAATACAAAAATGACAAATTGTTATTAGCTCAAATAAGTTATTTAATTATTATAATAATATAAGTGATATAAAACAGATCAGATTGTTATCTTCATATTTGAGAACCTTCGTACACTTTGTATACGATCATCCAATCTAATGATACAAAATATACTAGCTGAATCATAAAATATATTAAATAATATGAATTAATAATTAAGATATAAAAATTGTAAAATGATTTTTTGAGATAACCTTTTGTTTTTTAAGTTGCAAAATGAAGTTAAATAAAAATAAATATTAATCACAGAATGATTATAAATTTAATAATCAATAAAATTTGAAACCATTCATAAAATATAATTATCATCATTATTCTTTATTTAGTTAGAATTTAAAATTTTTGTGTTGATTATCTTGATAATTTAATTTGAAAATTTTTTGAATTTCAAAATTATTAATCAAAAATGAAAAATGTTTGATATGATTAAATTTTTATTAGTATTTAAAGAAAAATAAATATCATCTTTATAAATTAGGAAGTTCGACTACATTTATTAAATTTAATTTATTTTAAAATATTAAGGATTAATATAATGATGACAAGTGGCATCAATTGCAATTTGTCTAATCATATAATAACATGTGGTATGTAGTTTAACCTATTAACGACAAGTGGCGGAACGTTATTCTTTTATTATATAGTATAGATATAGATATAGGAGAATGCTCAATTGTTAACCCCTTGCTTATTCTGATAACCGAATAATTACATGTTATTACTTTGGGGCGTAAATTAAAGTAAATGTAAATGTGTATGTTTTTTATTTCTTTTTTAATTAATGTAATTAATGTGGGCCCCACTTACATTAATTAAAAAGAAGAAAAACCTACACATTTATATTACTTTAATGTGGGCTACAAAGTAATAAGATTTAATTATTTGATTATCGCAATAAGGAAGAGTTAACAATTGAACCATTTCCAATATATATATATATATATATATAACTATTTAGTAATTGTAAATAGTAGAAATATATATTTGATTTTATAACACTCCCTCTCAAATATATATATTTTATCATATATTATACACTACTAATAATATGCTTCAAGATGTTATTAAGTTGGTACTTCAGGACCCATAAAACAAACTGATACTAATAGATCAGTTATGCTGCCTCATTAAAAACCTTACTAAGAAAACCGAATTGGATAAAACTTAGTCAAGGAAAATAAGAGTATAGCGTGTATAATATTCGCTAATAAAATTAACTAACATATTTTAATCTACGAAGTTCGATCTTCTGAGATAGTTGCTCAAAATTGTTTCATGGCAGAGACTTTGTAAATAGGTCGGCTAGATTTTCACTTGACTTGATCTGGTGGACATAAATTTCTCCTTCTTTCTAAAGGTCATATGTTGAGAAGAATTTTGGTGAAATATGTTTTGTTCTATCACCTTTGATATAGCCTTCTCTAATACGAGATATGCAAGTTGTGTTGTCTTCGTAAATGATAGTTAGTTCTTTCTTGATCAATTCTAATATGCATGCTTCTTGTATATGATTAATCATTGATCTTAACCATACACATTCTCAACTAGTATCGAATAGTGCTATCAACTCTGCATGATTTGATGACGTTACAGTAAGTGTTTGCTTTGTAGAATTCCATGAAATTGTTGTGCCACCATATGTAAATACATAACATGTTTGAGATCTTTTCTTATGTGGATCTAATAAATATCCAGCATCAGCATACCCAACAAGTTGGGACATTTTGTTTTTATTGTAGAAAAGACCCAAGTCTCTCGCCCCACAAATGTACCAAAATATGTTCTTTATGCTATTCCGATGTCTACATGTTGGGTTTGAACCACATCTCGCTATAACATGTACCGAGAAACAATATCATGTCTCGTATTATTTGCGAGATACAGAAGGGCATCGATCGCACTTAGATATGATACTTCTGGACCAAGTATTTTTTCTCCTTCATCTTGTGAACGATAAGAATCTTTACTTGCATCAAGTGATCTCACAATCATAGGTATGTTAAAAGTGATCTGGCAATCATATGCATAAACGTGATAATATCATGTCCATATGTATCCAAAAAGTGTTTGTTTTTCAAAAACAGTTTAGTATGCAATGTTTTCTCCCCCGAAGGTAGAAAATAGAAAAAATGGGTCGTGAACTCACCTGATAGAGCAGCTCCGGTTTGTGTTCGCTACAGCGAATGCTAGCATCTACTAGTGATCACCTATAATCATATAGGTTGTGAGTATGTGTTTTGTGGTGTCTTGTATCCCATGAAACTCCAAGTGTCGGTGTGCTCAACCGAGTGTTTGTGTGTTGACTCGACGAATCGTTGGTGACACGTTTATTGTGTTTGTTTCGTTTATGTGTCATATTGATCTTAACACGCAAGTAGGACATCATCATGCATCCTACGACTCTAATCATAACATCGTTCACGTAAGTCACGTATGAAATCGTAAAAGTTTCCATTCCTTGAAAGTTACCATTTTAGAAAAGTTTCTATTTTAGGAAACTTTCTATATTTAGAAAGTTTCTATTTTTGGAAAGTTTAGTTAAGAAATTTCATTTAATAAAACTAATACTTCTAGCATGTTTGTAAAAACACATTAAACACATATAACGTGTTGTTTATGCACAAATCACCATTTATGACATTTTGCCCAAAATAAAGTTTCCATTTATATAGTAAGTGGTCGTTGTAATCCCTGCTATTTTCGATTTTCATTCAAACTTTGTAATCGGGTCAAATTCGAATTAAATAAAAGTTTGGGATATTCTTTGAACATTTAAATCCATGAATTTATAGTTAATTAAATGACACAATAAAAAATCTAAGTCTTTATAAATTCAATTCTATAAAAGAATTATGATTTTTAAAGTCGTAATAAGTTATAAAAAAAATAAATAAAAACATTTTATTAGTTATAAAATACATATACATAAATAAAATGTATATAATAGTAGTAGTAGTGGTAGTGGTAGTGGTAGTGGTAGTGGTAGTGGTAGTGGTCGTGGTCGTGGTCGTGGTCGTGGTCGTCGTGGTGGTGGTGGTGGTGGTGGTGGTGGTCGTCGTCGTCGTCGTAGTAGCAGCAGCAGCAGTAGTACGACATTATAATTATAAAATGGTTTTGATAAAATATTTATGTCTTATACAAATTATTATAAATCTTTAGATTATTAAAAGTATATATAAAACATAATTTATAAAAGTTAATAAAAGTTCCTTTTATTAATTTTTATAAAACTCAAAATGTTAGATTGTTAGGTGGAGGGACTAAAATGGACATTTCTTGAAACTAAGAATGTGAGAGGAAAAGTTTAAAATCAAAAAGGCAAACAAAAGAAGGAGGAGGGACGAATTCTGTAATCTCCCCTAAAAAGCTTCCTTCCCAACCCGTCCAACCCGTTTGATGCTCCAACGACCCAACCTCAACCCAGAAATCCAATCCACGAAATTCCAGCTCGATACAGCTCATAGATCTCAATTTTAGAAAGGATTTCTAAGCGTGATCAGTTCTAATAATGAATTAATGCAAATCAATCACGAAATCACGATTTAAAACCATTCTAAACATAGCCTTAAAAACCAAAATTAGAATTCAAATTTAACGCGTATAAAAACCCAAATCATCGATCACATTTCGTCCCTTTGATATTTCCGAACGAGTCTGTGCAAGAAAATAGAGCGAGCAACACCTTTCGAGCACAATTCGAACTCAAGAATCCGGTCGGCTCTGCTACTAATTCGAACCTAACCCATTCGATCATCAAACAGGTAATAAACTACACCAATCTACTCGAAATCATCCAAGGATCAAAAGCCCTAATCATACAAGGGCTTAAGATCTGTTAATCAAGCCAATCGAACCGAGATACAATCTAGGGTTCATAAGGTTTGGGATTTGATTTTTGGATCTGTTTATCATTAAATGGCTTCCATTCATCCCAATGAAAACCCACCTAGCCCAGCGTTTAAACACTTGGGCTTGGATCGGGCGGTCACAGGTTCGAATCCGGATAGCAACTCCATAACCGGTTCTGTGCAATTCCCATCTATTTTCAACTCATTTTTTTATAAAAACTTTATTAAAAATCCTAAAAATCAATTCTAAATAATCTGGTTGGATTAAATCAAATTTTTAGTCAGGTTTTATTAAATCTTCTTATAAAAACTAATTAAATACTTTAAATGATTTATAAAATCCTAAATTGTGTTTGAAAATTCTAAAGAAACAAAAGAAAGAAAATTTTATTTTCAGTGTTATTTAAATAAAATGATGTTAAATGGGATTTAATTAATCTCTTTATAAAGCTTATTTAATTTGTTTTAAAACTAAAATAAAGAATTTTAAAATCACAAATTTGTGTAAAAGCATTCTGTTCAAATATATTTTAAAGTAAAAATTCATTTATATAATTTATTTAATCAAAAATGTGTTACCAAAATCATATTACAATAATTTTAATTAGTAAAAGTTTAAGAAAATTTTCAAGAATTGAAAATAAAAATATATATAATAATAATACTAATAAGTTTTAAAAATAGTTGTTTTAAAACTTAGAGTTAGAGATAATTCAAAATGAAAATTTTAAGTCTATAAACCTTTAAAAGACCAAATAAATTTGTAAATGATGTTCAAACAAATGAATATTTTAATACAAATATACAAGCTTTTAAATGCAAGTAAATGGATGGGAAATCAATTCAATTACCATACTTAGGAATTCAATTGCAAAATAATAAATAAAAAGAATACTTAATATTCTATTTTATTTATTATAAGAATATTGTTAAATATTCTTAAACAATTAGTCTAGTTATTCATACAATAATATTGATAAATAAAAAGAATACATTTGATATTCTATTTTATTAACTCAATATTATAAGTTTAGTTATTCTAAATATCCATTCAAACATAGATTCATTCAAACTAGGACTTCCATTAGGATGCCATAGTCCTAAGATCTTTGACTTGAAATATAGGATTGCTAAGACTTGGTTACTCAAATTATAGGTGAGTAGATAGTCTTGTTTCCTCATTCTCTAATCAAGGACTTCGAACTAGCTAGCATTCAATCAAGTGAGTTTCGTCACACTCCCTTTTAATTTTGTTTTTGGGATGTTACACATGTCATATTCAAAAACAATATTCATTCAATCTATAATGCAAGCCTTAGACCTAGTTAGCTTTATGTGTTAGAGGCTAGGCTTATACAATGTGTTGATTCTATGTGTTATTCTATGTATGTTGCCAGTCAAACAATCTAGTACCTAGTAGCCTAAGATGGTTAGATACTATCTTCGCAAAGGCTTTTGCCTTGGTGTGAAAAAGGTGAAAAGTACACCTAGCAAACTTGTTGAATTATAACTATTAATTTATAGTATGGCCATACTTGAATTAGCATGTTGTAATGATACTTGTTTGGACACAAGCAATTATTATTCATTCATTCAATTTATTCAAACTTGTATTCATGCTATGGTTATGATACATATCTAGTTAGGCTATAGTTTGCATCCTTTTTATACTTATTACTTAAACTTAGTGTGTGAACTCACCAACTATGCAAATAGTTGACAAACTCTATTTTACATGTGTAACAGGATAAGGAAGCATGATGAAGACATAAGTTAGGCTTAGTGACCTAGTTTAAACTTTGAAACAATTGGATAGTCTTTCAATGTACTAGTTTATTTATTTTGAATTCTTGTAATGACAATTTAAATGTTGGTTGAATGAATTGATTATCATTAAATGGATGCATTAAATATTGAAACATCTTAATAGCACCATGAGCTAATGAACAGTCGACATCGCGCCCCGACGTATTCCGCCGTCGGTCGGGATGTGACAGTCGTTTAAAAATCCGTTTTCTCAAATCAAAGTTCCAAATACATTTATATATCACTTCTAAACATTTTCCAATTTCAGCAAATCATCAAATCATGTTAAATCATCGAAATCCATCTTTTAATTTTCAAAAGTTTCTAAAAATAGTAAGTTGTAAATAAAACCATATATTTTACAAATCAAACTATCCAAATGCGTTTCTAAACACTTTAATAGACATTCAACATCATCTAGACACATCTAGGGGTGTTCATCGGATCGGATATCGGGTTTTTCGGGTTATTCGGATCGGATTAATTGGATTGAAAAATTTTGTAACTCTATCCGAAATCCGACCCGATCCGAATTGGAGAATATCCTATCCGATCCGAATCTATCCGAATTAGGATTCGGATCGGATTCGGATATATCCGAATAACCCGAAAATATCCGAATAACCCGAAAATAGAGATTAATTTCAAATCTGTAATGAATCCATCTGACTCTTGAAAATCAAGTCCTTACAACATGAGTGATAATGTTCTTGTGCCATTTATGTTGACAAAATGGATATTGAAAGTTTTGAACCCAAAGAAAGAACCTCACAGGTGTGTTTCTAACAGCAACACCATATTTGATGCATCGACATCATTGTTGTTGTAGATTCCAAGAATTCACAAATAAACCAACGTATATATATGCAAACTAAATATATATTAATCGAAGGGCAAAGGGGCTCGTGACAATCTGCAGACATGACGGCATCGTCGGCAGAGGGGGCGGACGACAGAGGTGCAGCAGACGGCAGGTGGTGCTCGACGCAGGTTGCAGGCGGTGGTCGGCGTAGGCTGCAGGCGGTGGTCGGCGCAGGTGGCAGGCGATGTCGCGGTGGTCGGCGTAGGTGGCGACAGGCTATGGTTTGAGGATTTAGGGTTTCGTTTGTTGCTGGTTGTGACGTTGCCTATTCCCGTGGTTTTTGTTTGAACAGGAAGAGTAGAAGAAAGAAAATGGGCTTATAGATGGGCTTAATAATGGATAAAACCCAAATCATTTTCGGTTTATTCGGATATCCGAACAACCCGAATTTTTTAGAACTCGTTATCCGAATCCGACCCGAATATCCGAATTAGTTAATCGGATTCGGATATATCCGACCCGAATATCCGAATCTTTATTTCGGATCGGTTTTTCGGATTTAGGATACGGTTCGGATTTCGGATTTGTTCGGATTTCGGATTTTTTGAACACTCCTAGACACATCTAACATGTCTAGATCATGACAAATCAACAACATGCATTATAAAAGTTTCCTATTTTAGTAAGTTTTACAAAACTTCACCAAAATAATCAAAACTCTATTCTAGGCTATATCTATACCTCAAATCAGTCAAGATACATCAAATAATCATCTAAAAACATTCAAAATTATTTCCAGTGAGCATATGGAGTTGCATGTGATCTTTCACACTTGCATGTCAGTTTTTAACCCTTGCATGTGCAATCTAAGCATATATAAGCATATAAAGGGGTGTTCAAAATATCCGAAACTCGAAAAAATTTGAAATCCGAATCGTATCCGAAACCCGAAAAAACCGTATTCGAAATCTATTTCGCGTTCTTCGAGTCGGATAATATGAATTTAGATTCGGGTCTGGTTTCGGATATGCAAAAACTAGTTTTTCGGGTCGGATAATGTATTTTGAATTTCGGGTTGGGTCGGGTTTCGGATAGACTAAAAAAATTTTCAAACCCGAAAAACCTGATTTGAAAAACTCGAATAACTCGTTATCCAAACTGATAAACACCCCTAAGCATATAAAACTACCTTAGATTGCCTTGGATGGCTGGGTACAAGCTAGAAAGAGGTTGTGGAGGTTGTTGTTGCTTATGGGTTGCTTCAATGAACTTCCAAGTCTTCCTTGAGGCTCCAAAGCTCCCAATTATGCAAGATGAGGCCTTAAAAGAATTAAAATAGAGCTGAGGTGGTGTTGATGATGGTCTGGCCGAGGGAAATCTCCACAGGTTCGGGTTTGGTGCAAAAGAGTAGAGGGTGAGAGAATGGGTTGCTTTTATAGCCTTTCTGGCATCTAGGACTCGCACATATCGCCATGGACAAAATAGCCGGGTAGTCCACCGAGACACACTGCGGATCGCCAAGGTGGAAATGATAGGTCGTAGCGTACCGCGAGCATTTAGGCTGAATTCAAAATTCCCGCTCGAGCTTCGCGTACCGCGAAGGGTCCACTTTTCAGATTCTTCGAATTATTTTTTCGATTTCGTTCGCGTTCGATTCGTGAAGTTTATTATAAACGTTTAATTCGTGTTTAGCACATAATGACACATATGTTCCTTTGATTATCGTTTCGTTTGTTCACCAACTTTCGTGTAATGAGACTCGTGTGTGTTTCGGTAATTCTTTGAATTACCAATGATCGTATGTGTTCATCTTTACAAAATGTTTGCACACTTGATATAATCAATGTTTAATATACAATCCGATAGTTCCCCGAATTATCGTTTTGCAATTGTGTTTGTGTTTAACTCATTTAATTAATCCTAATTAAATGAAATGCAAGAAGTATGAATGTGAAGTAAGAAATTATAAGTGTTGCAATTTACCTAAAATTGTCGTGTGTCACAGTTTCATAACAAAAATAAGTTCCCATTTGTGCATAATTGGTCCCTCCAACTTTTAAACTTTATCATTATATGTAAAACCTTTCATAAAAAATTTTATAAGCTTATTATTGGAATTTTATTGTTTACATTTCATTTTATACATTTTTATTTATTTACTTATTTAGATATTTTTTTCTTTATGTTAAGCGCTTTTATAAATGTTTATAAGTTATTCAAAGTTCTTTACTTTTATAAAACATCTTATTTAACTTATTTTATGAAATATATATTATAGCTATTAAAGCCTAGAATATTTAAGCATATTATGTATTATAACATAACTTACTTATTTAATATGTTTTATTATTACTAGCTATATATAAATTTAATTAATTTAAATGGATTTTGTATATACATGGAACACAAACACACACACACAGTCTTTGTTTAAAAATCATCCCATAACTTTCGTTCATTAAATATGTGTATGTCTATATATGTGAATGTTTGCATTGGATAGTGATTTGGTATGTATTTATGTGTTTGTACTTGTATGTGTATGTTTGTATATGTATGTATTTATTAATGTAGGGAAAAATATTGGATGAAAAGAATAAATCAATGTCGAGCTCAGGTAGTGATGATAGGCCGATTAATGAGGTTAAGATACTTGAACGGTCGTTAGGACATAGGCGTGGCCACGCCAAATGGTTAAAAGTGTAACCCCTCACGTGGTTCCAAGTATATATGCGCCACATGGTCATGATTTGCAAAAATAATTGACACAATCAAACGTCCGTTGACAAGAACAACAAGAAATCAACCAAAGGATGCAGCAACAAATATATGAACTCCTTTCACGACATAATGCTTTCAACAACCAGATCGACAACGCCTACCATCCTACCTTCGATGAAACTGAAAACGCTGATGAAAGTGAATAGAATTTCGCTTTGTTTGGATTTACTTTGATAAAACAAGTTTGGTTGAATTTGATGTTTGTGACTTTTGTTTGTCGTCGAATTTGGATTTGGATTTGTAGTTTAAAACATATATGTGTATTAGGTAATCGCCTGTATTAAGATAATTGTTGTACGGTTTTTTTGGTGGTAATTTTAGTAGTATTTCTAGTTAAAAACAGGTTTCAATTTGTTGATAAAAATCTAGAAATAAGCTGGAAATGAACAAGAAATAAACAAAAAATTAAAAAAAAAAATTGCAATTTTTGGTTGGGGCTATAGCGACGACTTGTCGTGCTATAGTCCAAAACAAAAAAAAATATTAAAAAATTAATTTAAAACAATATATTATTATTTTTAAATCATTTTCATAAAAAAACAAAATAGGAATTTTTGATCCGGGGTATAGGACGACTCGTCGTCGCTAATGATCCCAAAACTGTGAAGACGCTAGTTGCGACGACTTGTCCGGGCTACTGCGACGACATGATTGAGACAACATGTCGTCACTATAGAGACGACTTTTTTTAGGCTGTAGCGACGATTTTTGTTGTCCCTAAATCTTTTTTTTCCTATAGTGTTATATCATCCTCTGCTTTTTTAACCACTATGTTTTCTTATCATACATATTTTTGATTCGCACCCACTAATTTTTTTTAATGATTAATTTTTGGATCACAGATGGATCATTGAAGTATCATCGTGTCACCAGCAGTACAACTGATCATATCCACCATTATGTCACCAGTTATAGAGAAAACTCAATTATACTTTTGAGAAAACCCCCTTTTGGGATTCAAACACATAACCATTCAGTTCTTGTGCGTTATCTCATCATCAGGATATGTAACACCCCAAATTTTCTAATTCAAGTTATTTGAACTTATGAATGGGTAACGGATAATTAACTTGTCGGAAAAATAAACAGAAAATACCTTAAGTAAAGTTCACGAAAATTAGGTGTACTCAAAATGGATTTCGAGTACCCAGTTCGGGAACCTTGCCTATGTATATGAACGCCTTGGGAAGCGTGCGAACCTTTGGCTGGAGGCACAGTTTCTCTCAAGTACTCGAATTTGAGTTCGAGAAACTCAAGAATCGGCTGTAAATCGCTCAAGGAGAAGAAGGAACACACGAGAAGCTACCAGTGGGATCATCTACCATCAAGTAAGTGTCATAAACCGAAAATTTAGGATTTTGATACAAAAGTGAACTTAGGCATAAAGCTCACACTTTTATGCATAAAGTTTGAGACTTTGCGGTTCTAGTGTGTTGGTAATGCCATAAAGAACCTAGAACTAGCTCCCCAAAGCCTTAGATTTTTGAGATGTTTTATGATGATTACATGAGTACACGAAGATGTACTCGAGATGAGTACCCGAAATTACTTCGAGTATGTGGTTTCGAGTACGAAAATTTGAGTATGAGATTTCAGGTATGATATTCCGAGTATGTTATTTCGAGAACATGGATTTCGTGTAGTCCATGGGTTTCGAATACTCAAGTCCTTCGGGAACTTTTATGGGATTTCGTGTAACTACTTAATAAATTTCAAGTGTTTCGAATACTTAGCTAAGTTTTGAGAACTTGTAGTTAATAATGGGGAACTAGTAGGATATGAGGACTTGGAATAAATTCTAAGTGTAAGAATGGAATGCAATGATGTAGGTCCTTGAGTCTTAGCTAAGGAGTTCAGCTAAGAAGAAAATGAGCTACTGTCAGGTGACTTCTAGATGCCCTATTTCAGCACTTTACATGTACTTATGTTTTGGGCTGACATACATGCTGTTAATATGTAAATGATGCGTTATGATGCTATGTGCCTATGCTATGATGATGAATGTTTGATGTATGATGAAATATGCAAGAAAATATGCTAAGTATGATGAATGCATGATAATTGAGTTATGATGATGAATAGTAGAATGATATGGCATGACGATGACTGTACGATAACATGCATTATGATGATAACTATGATTATAGTTATAGAATGTTATGATAATGTCCTAGGTTGTTGGGATGGAAGTATGATGTTAAGACTATGATTCTAGCATGATATGTATACATGATGCCATGATGTTATGATATGATGATGATGCTAGCTTTACATGTGTATGAAGCTAGGATGTTATGATGAAATGAAGCTAGTATGACATGATTACGATGCCATGATGACTATGATGAATGATGTTATTATGCTAGCATGAAATGTTATGATGATTATGATGAATGAACGATGTTCCCATACTTGTTATGGGATATGTATGAATGATGCTCCAGTACTTATGCTGGGTAGGTATGAGAGTCAACTTGACTATAACAGGGTATGAGACTCAACCTGAATATAATAGGGTATGAGAGTCAACATGACTATAACAGGGTATGAGAGTCAACGTGACTATAACAGGGTAGGAGAGGCAACCTAACTATAACAGGGTACGAGAGTCAACCTAACTATAACAGGGTATGATAGTCAACCTGACTATAACAGGGTATGGAGCCTTGTGCCGGCATAAGCCCATTGTTCATGTTGATGACGATGGATGTATGATGATGATGTTTATGTTGTTATGTGACGAGGTTATGGATTATGTGAACGTAATGATGTTTTATGTTAAGTATGTTTTAACTTGACAAAACGTTTACGATGTTTTATGAAAACTAGAACTCACCAGCGTAAGCTGACATTTTAGCATGTATGTCAGGTTAAAGCTAAGGTAAGAAAAACGTGGAGCTTGGGCATGAAGATAGAGAATCCGGTGGTGTTGGCAATCGTTTATGTTTTGAGCTATGTGTTATGATGAAAACCAACCTCTGTAAGGCGTCTGGGAATCGGGGCCTTACAGGATACCACTAGGCTATAATGTCATTTGTACCTTTAACTAGTACTCCGTTTGTGTGACACCCTATTTGGCACATAGCAAGTTAGCAGCAATCATCTAGCCTATTATTACACAGGGCCTAAAAATAATATTAGTTCATTTATCTTATCTAGTCAAACAATAATTAAGTCGTAATTAATGGGTTTAAGTATGCGGTTGATTAGTTGTTTTTCTTTTTTTTAATAGCTTCAGGCTGAACGACAGATTTAAGCCCAAACCAGCACACACCTAACCCAGTCGTCACCCGTCCACCCACCAGATAAGTGAGAACCGAATAAATCTGTAAACCATCTCTCCTGCATAGGTTTGAACCACTGACCTCAATGAGGTGCAGCTTCCCCTTCATCTCAATACCACTAGGCTAGAAGCCTTTTGGTATGCGGTTTGATTGTTAATGATTATTTAAACGGGCCAATCATCACGAAAACATATACTTATTAAACATTAATCAATTTAATCAAAAATGACATTTGAATTAAACGACTTAAACATCAAGATACAAATGAATATGGTATTGTGAAAGTTATTAATAACACACATGCAATCATGCAAATAGAGGCGTATGTCATATTGCCATTATGATGGGTCTGGACCGTGTGGTAATGGTATGAGCTGTCTTGCTAAAAGACGACGACTTTATCCCCATGAGTCATCACCCCGAATAGTTAAACATGTGCCCTTGGAAGGTCAACTGTATTCAGATACTTTAATTTTATTTATGTGAGATGATTTTTATGTACCCAATCAATTATCGACCATATATTATTATTATTTCTTGAGCAGCTTGGCATGACGATACACAAGACACGATTTTAACCGTTCTCTCGAATTTGACGTTATAAGGAGTACGTCTGAACCCACTTCAAAAGACAGGAGGACCCCACAACTCATTAAACCAGCTGATCTTTAGTTTCTTTTCTTTTTCTTGTTTTTTCTACCTAGGATGTTTGGATAACTATTACTACTACAAAATAAGCTCTAATGCAACCTTTTTTTGTCACAAAAGGTTGCAAAGAGGTTGCATTAGCTGAAGTTGCATTAGCCTAATGCAACATTTTTATTACATAATGCAACTTTTTATAAAAAGTAGCATTTAAAAAAGTTGCAATAGGAAAAAGAAAGTTGCATTATGTAACAAAAAAGTTGCATTAGATCTAATGCAACTTCAGCTAATGCAGCCTTTTTTTGAATATAAATGTTGCATTAGGGTGATTTTTGTATATTAAATTAAATTGATTACGCGTGTTATTACTTTAAAATTTATTGCTTAATACCTAAGGGAAATAGTAATACATGAATCTTTAAAAATTTAAATAAAATGATATTTAATAATAAAAAATATTAATATCAAATATACCTAACTTATGGAATTGATTAATTTAGTTTGAGATCTGCTAATCAGAATTTACTTAGGTATACCCAAGAGAGGAAAAATTATATAGATTTGTATGAGTTAAAAGATAGCGAAACGCAACTATGTAACAATTATTCTTATCTATACTATATAATAAAAGAATAACAATTTTGCTACATGTCAAATTCTTACACTATTATTGACACATGTCACATTTTTACACCACTATTGCCACTTGTCAAATTTTTATTAATCTACTTAATTCTCTCTCATATTAAATAATCATATTCTCTCTCTAATTAAATAATTATAATATAAGTAACTAATATATAATATATCTTTTTAGTATAAAATACACTTAAAAATTTTTATAAAATATAAATGTTCTAAAATCAAAAGTTTTATGGTAACAAAATTTATGTAAAAAACAAGTTATCTTACAAAATATTTTTTTTAAATAAAATATACTATAAAAGAAGTTTTTATACAATGTGGTTTTTATAAACAAATGACGTTTTTAATTTATTTAAAAACTGAAGTAATAAAAATGATATAAAAAGTTACACTTTTGGTCTGTTATGTTTACCGCTATTTTTAATTGGGTCCTTTAACTTTAATAATTACAAAAATTATATTTTATATTATTGATTTATAAAAGTTAGTTTTTAATATAATACAAACTAAAGTTTTTAACGTTATTTATTTCAAAGATACTAATTTCTACACATTAAAAGTTCATATAAAATTTGTATTATAATTAGAGTTTTTAATTATTTTTTTATTACTTAAAATATTTATTAATATGTGAATCAATCATTTTATATCAAAATATTGTTTTATAATTGTTAAATTTTCATCACTAACTACTTAATATTATATTAAATCCGTGTAATACACGGGTTAATAATCTAGTATCATATATAAAGAAACTTGAAGGTATAATAAGGTGTAAATGAATATAGCTGGCTAGTGAGATACTTGAGAACAAATTTAGAAAATGCTCGAATGAGTTGATTATAAACGAGCTTGAGCTCGAGCCCTAAAATACGACTTGTTGATTTATTGAGCTCGGCCTTCACATGTTGAGCTCGATCCAGCTAGTGAGCCTAAACGAGCTTTTTATATATAATTTTTTTATTTAATTAAATATGTGTCTAGTTATATAAATAGTTATATATATATATATATATATAATCATAAAAAATATAATTAAAATTACATATATTATGTTATATATGAAGATCGAATATAGTTTATTTAAATTTAGTAATAAAACAAAATTAATTATTTAAGTAAATGCTAAACGAGTCGAGCCAAGTGTAGGAACACCATTCTCAATTTAAATAAAATACTTCTATTACTTACATTACTCGAATTACAACTCAAAAATACAAAATATAAAATAAACTAATACATGAAACAAAAGTGCTGAAAAATAATTACAAGAAAAAAAGTCTAAACTCTAAACTATTACTGAAAGTAATTATCGGATAGAAAATTATAGAATTATAAAAATACAGAAATTAAATTACAAATAAAATGAGAAAAAAGAAATGAAATTGCAGAATTTAAATGAGTTCAGTGACTAATGATTTATGTTCAACAGAGGTATGATATAATAGATTTTCGGCTACCCCGATGAACTTTAATGTTTCCTAAGGTACAACAATAGTTGTAGTGTATACTACCGGATTTTACCGGAAACCCAAACTTTTACCTTAAACGAGAATGTATTGTAGTAGCAGATCAATCAGAGGGCAATATGCTTTGATTTTGCAGAGTTTGTGTGTTTTTCTGGTTTTTCATTGAGCCTCCATCAGGAATTGCATTAAGGCCGGAATCTGAACCAACATATGTTTTGAAAATCCGCTCAAGAGTTGGTACACCGAAGAGTCGGTTCGAGTCAAACCATACCAGGTACTCAATCCTATTCGAACCGGATTTAATCAAAAATTTATATTCCTCACCTCGAAGCTAAACGACTGATGCAAATCTGGAGCCAGTCCTGGATCCCGGCCCTGGCTCGAGTCACAGGTCACAAGTGCCTCTTCGTTTAACAGTGTGTGACCTATTAGCCTGGAATACAGTAACCTCTAACCTACATCTTATAAGATAACACATTGTTTAACTCTTGGTCAATCTAGGATACATAATCCCCATATCCCATAATAATTAATACTTTAAACAATACAACTACGATATTCAATATCTTATTCATCTTTGCTCCGTTTTAGACCCATTTTTGTTCATTTTGAACTCCTCACGTCATAGAACAAGATTGTAGTTTTATAATCATATTCGTAATATATACGTATAATTATTGTGATCCAAAATTAATAATAAACATATTTATTATAAATAAATTCCAACACCGAGCTTGAGCTAATAATGTTTATAAGAAACCAAGCCCATGATCAAGAAATATAACTTTAAACAAGCCGAGTCCTAAATCAAGAAATATTACATTAAACGAGTGATAATGAAGGGGGAATGTGTTCTTGCTAGAAAATATTTTACTATATTGATTGCGGTTGCCACTTGTCAAGTCGGAGAAAGAAGATAAAGGAAAGTTGGGAGACAGAAAAAATGAATTTGACGGGGGCTATGGGTGGTGGAACCATCGGTGGTTGGATTGTGTGGCCGTCAGTAATGGGCTTTTTGTGTGTGTGAAACTGTGAGAGATGAGAGATAATCTGAATATATGCGTGCGGACGTACGTATGTACATACATATATACGGCTGTGTTTAAATAATAACTCACTCCTTCACTAAGACTAATCCAAATCTTTCATTTTTTTTTCAAAAATCATTCTAACACAAGTACAATATATATTTTCTTCTTTTATGTGTATGGGTAGATTAATCATCATTTAAAAGTTTTCATTAATGTAACTATATTAGATACAAAACCTACGATGATGTAAACTTTTAAACGGTGATAAATTTATTCATACATTTATAAGGAGAGCATTCTACTTGTGTTCGAATGATTTTTGAAAAAAACAATCAAAGATTTGGATTGAACTTGGCGAAATTATTTGGATTGTTCCTTTAAGAGCGGATTATTACAAGATCACTATATATATATATAGGAAGGTTTATAAGAAAACTACTCATTTTGAAGAATACCAAGAAAACTCATAATAAACAATAAATTTTTATAAAAAATTTTCATATTTTTTATTATAATTTATAAAATTGAAAAAAAATATATAGATAACAAAATTACGTATATATAAATCAAAAAGTTTAGTATGTAATAACCTAAAATACTTATTTTTTTAGTTTTTTTTTCTTTTTTTACATTTCTTATCTTATAATAAAAGGAAATAAAAAAGAAAAAATGGAAAAAAAATTAATTGTTAATGATTGTAATTAGTTTTCTTAGTTTTCTCAAAAATGATGGTTTCTTAGGAACCCTCCCCTATGTAGGGATGAGCATTTGGTACCTGGTACCCGTACCGGTACCGAACCGGTACCTGTTTAGTCTATAGGGTACCGAGACCGGGACTCATTTTTACTAAATTTTGGGATCGGGACTAGTGGGCACCGGGACTAGGTACTTTACCGAAACATACCCGTTAGTACCTGCATATGAAAAGATCACAGCTTGTTTCCTAATGAGGTGGACCCAATCCTAATTTCGGCTATTCCTAATTTCGGCTATTGTTGTTGCATAAATTCTCATTACACTAAAAAAGGTCATTTAGATAATCTAGAAAGAGTTAGTAATTGAAATACCAAAACCATCAAAGGTTTACTATGATTTTCATTATGAGACCAAGAACTCAATGTGCATATATCTTCGAGAGCATAAAGATTTCTAAGAACTTGAGAGTTGATGGTACATTTGTTTTGTTTTGACTTTTGGAAATCACTAGAGTATCTTGTCGTCTTGTCGTGTGAATTTTCATCAGTGTACAAGTATACAATCAGGTAATTCGTTTTGGGTACCGGTACCCAAACATGTAGCAAGCATAAAAAAGTGAAACTGTATCGGGTACCAAACAGATACTGAGTACCGAAATACCGGTACCGTACCGGTACCTGTACCCGTACCCATTTATAGATTTTGGGACCGGTACTGGGACTCAAATTTCGTAAATTTCGGGACCGGGACTAGTGGGTACCGGGACAGGTACGGGACGAGATTGGTACCGAGCTCATCCCTACCCCTATGTGTGTGTGTGTATATATATATATATATATGGAATTTTTTATAACCTTCATCTTTTGGTACAACTATATAACCCATTTCAAACAATCATAAACTTACACATAAACTTTTCATTAAAATATTAAAAAGGGCATCATAGTCATTTTACCTTTATAAGTTTCCCCATCCCTCTTTTTTAAACATTAATAACTTTTTTATAATATATTATTTTTTTAAAAAAATTGCACCATTATATTCGTCTCATTTTTCTCTTTAATTCCGCTATAGTCTCGACTAATTTTTTTATTTTTTTTAGATGCCCTATATTTACATCATTATAACGAGCTTAAATATAACAAATTTATTAGAAATTTTTTTAAAAATGATAAATTACAGTGATGTAATTTACATTGACGTAATTTATCGTGATGTAATTTACATTGACGTAAAATTCAGTTTCGGTTTTTTTCGGTTAATTTGGTTCCGGTTCGGTTTTTTCGGTTAATTTGGTTCCGGTTCGGTTTTTTCCGTTAATCATCCCTAACATGTAACGAACCTAAATACAACAAATTAGTTTGAATTTTTTTCGAACAATGATAAATTACATCACTATAATTATCATTGTTAGAGAAAAAAAATCAAAATAATGTGTTATATTACATCACTGTAATTTATCATTGTAATTATCATTGTTAGAGAAAAAATAAAATAATGTGTTATATTACATCACTGTAATTTATCATTGTTAGAAAAAAATTCAAAATAATGTGTTATGTTTATGCTTGTTATATCGATGTTAATAATGGACAATGAGAAAAAAAATTAAAAAAAGTAGTCAACATTATAACGGGAAGTAAAGAGAAAATTACATCACTGTAAATAATGTGTTACGTCACCGTTAATTATGTCATTAAAAATTACTTCATTTTGTGTTACATTACTGTAATTTACCATTGTTAGAAAAAATTTCTAATTAATTTGCTATCGTTAAGCTCGTTACAATGATGTAAGTACATGACATCAAAATAATAAGAAAAAAATAAAAACTAGTCGAGACTATAACGAAATTAAAGAGAAAATGAGACGAGTATAATGGTGCAATTTTTTAAAAAAAATAATATAGTATAAAAAGTTATGAATGTTTAAAAAACAAGGGGGTAAACTTTACATAAATGACAAATATCCTAAATGCCCTTCATACTAAAAACAAAGAACTTGACACGTGGCACGATCCTATACACTTACCTTTTTAAAGTAACCATTGGATGAGGGTTATGTAGTTTTAGCAAAAGATGAGGGTTATAAAAAATTCCATCCCTATATATACATACATACATATATATATATACATATATATATATACATATATATATACATATACATATACATATATATACATATACATATACATATACATATATATACATATACATATACATATATATATACATATATATAGATATACATATACATATATATATATATACATATATATATATATGTAAAGACTAATAAAGACTGATGCTCATCAAACTTCAATTTTGTCTAAGTATAAAGGTCTACAAAGACAAACAACCTTCGAAAGGAAGGAGTTCCTTTTCGGAAGCAACATTGCTTCCGAAGAGTAACTCACTCCTGCTGAAGGCTGTACAAGACAAACA
This sequence comes from Mikania micrantha, assembly GCA_009363875.1. Taxonomy (NCBI): domain Eukaryota; kingdom Viridiplantae; phylum Streptophyta; class Magnoliopsida; order Asterales; family Asteraceae; genus Mikania; species Mikania micrantha. Next base: position 94,811,331 of record CM018691.1, read on the forward strand.
CTTCGAAAGGCCAACACTTAAGAGTGAAAGCTTCAAAGCTTATGAAGACATAAAGCTTCCGAAGAACTAAAGGCTTCCGAAGACTAACAGCTTCCGAAGATTCTCTTCTACACCAAAGACAAAGACAAAGACAAAGACTTCCGAGGTTTATCCTCTAACAAAGACTGTAGCTGAGCACTTTTATAGTACAAAAGGTACTGACAACAGACATGCTGGTCTGAGAACAACAAAGATCAACATACCTAAAGTCAGATACAACACCTTACTTCTCCGCAGCTGCATTAAATGCAAAAGATTATCTGAAGCCTTGAAGATCAACAACATTAAATGTCTTTTGTATTTAGCTAGTCTTTGTAAAGTCAATATCTATATTTGTAATGATTGTAAGTAAGTGTCTTAGCCTGTTAAGTCACTCTATATACTAGAATAAGCCTTACTTTATGTATTGTCTAGTATACCCAACTTGTATTCCTACGTGTATACGGTTGTAGCCTTAGCTATATAACATCTCATTGTAAACCTGTTTAGGTGTGCTTGTATGTGTTTTGTGCTTGTCCGGTCACAACACTTGTAAACCTTTGAGAGAAATATATCTTTGAGCTTGAAACTGTTCTTGTGTTCTTATTGTTATTCAAAGATTATTTGTTCACCGTTGAGTGTTTGAGAGATCCTTCTAACAGACATTCCGCATCTGTTAGATTGAAAGAGAGAAATACTTGTGAAGTGTTGTTTAGAATAAACAACCCGATCCAACAAGTGGTATCAGAGCTTTGGCTCTTGAACTTAAGTGATTAATCATCCTTAAGTTACCAGTTTTATTTCTTCTAAAATCTCATTACTCCAAAACTCACATTCTGTTTGTTTGTTCAAATGGTTGCACTTAACAAACATGATACAGAAAATGGTACTCTCAACAAGCCACCAATGTTCACTCTAGAAGACTATGACACTTGGAAAGTTAGGATGGAGGGATTCATCAAGAACCAAGACTTCAAACTATGAAAGTCAGTTCTTGAAGGGCCTTTCATCCCTACTGTTCCTGCTGCTGCTGCTGGTGCTGGTGGAGCTCATGTGCCAAAGGATCCAGCTCTCTATTCTGATGAAAATTACAAGAGAATGGAAGTGGACTCGAAGGCTTTATGGCTCATCCAAATGGCCATCCCTAACTCAATCATACATGCATTCAAGAAATGCAAATCTGCTCAAGAGCTGTGGAATTCTCTACAGCAGATGTATGAAGGTTCTGAAGATGTTAAAGAAAACAAGAAAGATATGCTGAAACAGAAGTTCTCAAACTTCTGTCAACAGAACAACGAGAAGATGACTTCTCAATATCTCAGGTATGTTCAACTGGTTGATGAGTTAGTAGCTGCAGGTGTCAAGATGGAGAACCAAGATGTGATCAGAAAGTTTCTTAGATCACTTCCTCATGCTTGGAATATATACTCTGTGGCTATTCGGAGGACAGAAAATCTAAGGACGCTAAAGCTGAGTGAACTGTTTGGTATTCTCAGTGCTTACCAGATGGAAATAGATGCCTAGGAACCTAAGTCTTCTCATGTAACTTCTGGTTCAGCAGCACTCTATGTACCCATCAACAATCCTTCTTATCAGAGTTATCAACCCATCTATCAGCCTACCTCCACACCCATTGCCGGTTTTTCTGAAACTCCAATTCCAACACCCACACACACAAACCAATTTTCCAACCCAACTCCACTTTTAACCTCTGGGCAAGGAGCATTCATGGCTGAGGAAACCAATTACTTTCACTTGTGTCAGGAAGACTTAGATGGCATTCCTGCAGATGATCTTGAGGAAATGGACATCAACTACCAGATGGCCATGATCTCCTATAGAGCTAAGAAGTTCTACCAAAGAACTGGAAGGCAGTTCAAAAAGCACAATATGAAGACTGGGTTTGGTCTTGATAAGTCCAAGCTCAAATGTTTCAATTGCCAACAGTTAGGGCACTTTGCTAGGGAATTCAAGTCCACAGGCACTCAGCCATCAACTTCTGGGCAACCACCTCAAAGACCATCAAGCTCAAACAGTGCAAACATTGCAGAGCAAGACTTTGCAGATTGGAGCTTCCAAGCTGAAGATCCTTCTATCTCCAACAGTGCTCTGATGGCAAATGATTCAACTTCTTCATTCAAGGTAACTGAAGATATGTGTACACCTGAATGTTTAGAGAAGTTAAATGTTTTTAAAAGAATAAATTCTCAACTCTGTAATGAACTTGAGTCATTACAAGTAGTCAAGGAAAATTTTTTTGAATGTGAAAGAAATTACAAAGAAAAGATTGAAGAAATGGAAAAGACCATTTCTAGCTTAAAACATGAAGACACTAACAAACAGTGTCAAATCAACAATCTTTTAGAAAGACTAACCACTGTCAAGACAGAACTTGTATTGGCTGAATCTTATAGAGACAAATTTTTGAGTCAAGGTGAAAAGTATGAAAAGCTTTTCAGAATGAGCAGCATAACTGAACTGGGTTTGGGTTACAACAAAGTGGAGCCTCCATCTGCCTATACGCCCATAGTGGAGATTAGGTGTAAACCAGTAGTTGACCTTGTGTATGATGATGAATTGGACATACACAAAGTGGCTCAAACTGATAACCTCTCTGATCTAAACCCAAGTAACTCATCATGCTCAGATGAGGATGTTTCTCGCAGTACCTCAGAAACTGAAAAACCAGCTTTGAAAATAAATAAAGAAAACAAGAAAACCAAGAAGCAATCATCAGTTTTTGTCAAAGCTAAAAACATACAAACAGGGAGTACCTCCTCAGATGACTACGTTACTTGTCCATTTAACAAGTTAAAAGGGGGTAGGTCAAAGGAGAGAAAGATTAGTGTTAAGAGGAAACATGTAAATCTTCCAGCCAACAAGTCTGTTGGAACATCCAAACCATCACCTCCTGTGAATCAAAGCTCAACTTCCTTCAACAATCATCAGCATCAACAATTCTCAAACAATCAAACTGTATGTTTAATGTGTGGTAATAAAAATCACTTTGTTGCTGATTGCTTCTATAATCCAAGAAGCAGAATGTTTTCTGAGAAACAAGGAAGAAAGGAAAGTTGGGGCATGTCATCTGGTTCTTCTGATGAACTAGGAAGAAACTCAAGAAAGAAAGTATCGGAAGCAAGTACTTCTGATAGTCAGAAGAAACAAGACAAGAAGGGTTTCGGAAAGAAAGGATCGGAAGCAAGCACTTCTGATAATCAGAATAGGAAGTCTTCCGAAAAGAATGTTTCGAAAGATCAAGAAAGAAAGGCTTCCGAAGAAAAAAGAACATCGGAAGCACATGCAAAGAAAGCTTCCTACAAACAAAAAAAATCTTTTTGCTTCGGAAGTAAAGCCCAACTTGTCAGCAAAAACCAAGTCATCAGAAGGGAAGTCAAAAGGTGCTTCCAATGATTATCAAAAGAAGAAAATATTTAATATGACACCTCGTATTTTCCAGGTCAGCATTTATTTTACTTTAAGAATAATGTGTATTATTATTACATACGTGGCACTAGAATTAGTGATATTTAGTGTGACACGTAGCACAACAGCCCAAACACACACAGTAATCAGGTAATTCGAGGAATTATTGTAAAACACTCGCACGTGTCTTAAATAACAAACGTAGGTGAATTACACAAACCATAGTCCAATTTCATAACACTTAGGTTCTAGGAAACCCAAAACATGCGGAACAATGTTAATATATCGAGAAACGATGATCGTAATTGAGAAATACGCGAAAATTGGTTCGAAACAACAAAATTGGGCCTACAGGGCTCTCCTAGGACCCGTCGCGGTACGCTAAGGGCCTCTGGTTGGGCCTTAGCGGTACGCGAAGTCTAAGCGGGGAAATTTGAATTCTCCGAAAGTCATCGCGGTACGCTATGACCGATCAACTTCCATCATCGCGGTATGCGGCGTGTTTCAAGAGGCAAACGAATATTATATGCATCACGGTACGCCGAGAGGGACTTTTGTCAATCTCGGCGGTACGCAACGACCCCTAACACGCAAAATCTTTATTTATCCAAGATGTAATCATTTATGTCGACTCTCTATCCGATTTCTCGAGCTCCAGGCGACTAAACTTCGTTCTTACCACCTACAACCATCCTTAAACTTCGTTCTTACCACCTACAACCATCCTCTAACCATTTGGAAGCCATAAAAATCATTTGGGAAGCACCATTGAAGTCTTTGGAGGCTTGAGGTGAGCTAGGAGGCGTCATCCACCATTCTACACAACTTGGAGCTGTTGTGGAAGCAATTACAGGTCTTCTTGAAGCTACCTACTCCTGTTCCAGTGATATTCAAGTTCCTAAGAAGCTCTTGGAGGTACTTCTAACACTATTTTGTACAAATCTTTCATATACACTCACATGCAAACACCCACACACCACATGCACGAAATTTCACCTATTAGAATATGTTATTTCATGATTTCATGATTGGGTTGATGTTATGAGAATGATCCTGAAGGAGATTCATGAGATTAGGAGCATTTGTAGTGATTATGATAAAATGGATGTTTTTGGTCACATGCATGTGCGATCTAAGAAGATTCACATGATTTTTGATATTGAAATATTGTTGTATATGATATTTGATAGGATTTGCAAGGTCTAGAAGAGTTATTATTGTCACGAAATGATATTTTGAGATAGTTACTAATTTTAGTAACTTTGTTGATACAAAATGTGAAAAGATGATGAAATCGCAACATGCATGTACTTAGGTATGATTTATGATGATTTAGAACTAACATGATGATTATTGTGGGGTTTGAGTTATGAGAATTGTTAAAAGTAGCGTTTTACATCATAGTTACTATAAATAGTAACTGTTTAGTTGCAAATGGTTATTGGGTGATGAACTTGATGTTATAGTGTGTTTAACATGCTTATTTGATGATAAAATGATGATATTAGGCATTTTGATTCCTTAGAATGATTGAAATATGAGCATTTGTTGCATGTTTCTATAAATAGTAACTTTATTTTACGAATCGGTAAATGACGATGTGTTAGCCATCACAAGCATGATCAAATGGCTATTTGGGACTAGGATATTGATATTGTGATGAGTTTGATTGATAGATTTGGTGAAAAATGCTTATTTTTGCGACTTACTAGAAATAGCAACTTTTAAACGAGAAACCTGCTTAATTGATTAAGTATGACTATATGCTATTTGATAACATGATCATATAGGTTAACCATGCATATTAGAAGAAACGGAAACTGATTTCTTGTATGACTTGCTTAATATGGAAACTTTCCTAAAAAGGAAACTTACTATAAATAGTAAGTTATCCCACGGATGCGATTTTGGTGCTCACACACATCACATGACACTAAATCGCACGTTACACGATCACTTGAACTAAAACGTCACCAACGGGTCGTTAGGTCAAACACGGTCAACACGGCCAACACGGTCAAACACGGTCAACGTTACCCACTCAACAACTTAGAGTTGTGCGGACACGAACACGGTCCTTTGAGACCAACACAAATGTGAACACAATCTTATGACACATATGTGATATAGGTAACTGCTAGCAGGCGCACTACTCCGTTCTCATATCGAACGCACTACAAAAATCAGGTGAGTTTACAGCACCACTTTTACTCTTTAACTGTTTTTTAAACTCTTGGGGTGAGAATTGATTGCAACTGTTTTGGATGTATGACTGGTATGTAGAAAACTATTTTGAGTGTAACTGTTATCGCAACAAGTCCTTACATATCCTTACCATTAGTTGTGTAACAAACGAGTCATTATTACGTAGTACTACTGGGTTTGACTAGCCCCGCTCGGCAACAACTTTGACTGAAGGTCATAATGAGCGTAATATCGATGTTGATTGCTGGGTTCAGCGATGACCCGGGGAGGCAACAGAAACAGTCGAGTTTCTGTAAGATGAACTGACACACTCACGGATCGTAGATCCAACACTACAACTTAACATACCCAGTATATGTCTGTCTACTGTTTTTATTTACTATCTAAACCTTTGAACTCACCAACTTTATAGTTGACACGTTTTCGCATGTATTCTCAAGTAATTGATGGATTACAAGCTAGGATGCACACGGAGATGCACTAAGGAGTATGGCATGCATATAGACTCTGATCCTAGGCTTATATTTATATTGCTTGGTTTTGAAACTTTTTTAAACATGTAGTGTCTGATAAAATTTATAATTCCGCTGTAAACAATTTACTTATTCCGCTGCTTGACATTTTAACTATTACGCTGCGTATTTATTAAAACTCGTTTTATATACAAAACCGCATGTTTGTGTAACTCATATAGAGTCGTTATATATAACCAAGAGCAAAGACCTTGGCCACGTCACACCCGCGCGGTCTGACACCGTACATGGAAATTTGGGGTGTGACATTTAAGGAAACATATCCTTTATTGCGTATTATTGTTTAACACCACATATAAAACACCAACTCACCAATATCAACATTTAAATGTGTATCCTACATACATCTCAACACATATTCATACACATATGCATAAACACCATAGCACATGTTAATTAAAATGAGTTGGTTGACTTACCTTTTCCCGACAAGTTATCCACCACCACAATCTCATTTTCGGGCCGTTAAGTTCCACTAACACCTCAATTACACTTCCTGTTATCATAACTAATAGATTTTAATACAAGTCTTGACAATTACTAGTCAAACCACATCCATTTTATCCACTATCACCAATTAAAAATAATGGTCAAATGCTCCCTAATCACAAAATTTTCATCTTTTATGATCATAACAACTTGTTAACCTCACCCATCCCTTTAAAAACCTTTCTTTTAGTTGGCATTTCATCAAAAACCTCATATACATACATTTATCTACATATTATATTTGATCAATAACACCTCTATCCAATTCCATTTTTGATTCACAAGAAGAACAAGTTCATCATGTACACCAACAAACTACAGCCACTTTGTGAAATCAACAAACTCAACATTTGAACACCAAGTTTAACCACCAAGTTCATATACTGTATGAACACCATAAACCCCAATTTACCATACTACATCAATATGCAAGAAAAATGATCAAAATATTGCTCCTTGATGATTATCACTATGAATACCAACATTTAACACCCTCCAAACACCCAATTAAAATTTCACTTATTTCACCCACACCCCTATAGAAGACCCACGAAATTTAAACCAAAAACACCCAAAAATTTTTACCTTGTTGTAGTAAGACACAAGAACAACTTCAATATATGATTGCATGAACAATTCTTGCTGATTTAAAGCCTCAATTTCGAAGATTTAAGGTTTTTATTCTCCTCTTTTCTTCCCTAGATAGACACCCACTAGCCAAATGGTATTATGACCAATTTTGACCACCCACACTTCCATATAACCCCCTTCTATAATTAAGTTTTAGCTATTAACACTTTTAGCCCTTCATTACTAATTAAATCTAACTAGTTTATGTCTAACTTAGTTATGTTATTTAACACCAACCATTTAATAAAATAGTTAAAATAATTAAAATTTTATAAAACTCCCCACACATAAAACATAATTTACACCAACTATGTTTGTTTAATGAAATTTCTCGAAATGGGTCATTACACCACCGCTACCGCCCACCAACTCCACCACCGTCGGCCACCCCCATCACCCCCTACCGTACACCACCGCCAATTTATTTTAAGAGTCAACAGACGTTAAAAAACAAACACTCTTTTTCTTACAGACTGCTGACATTTGGTCCATCTCTTCTCCTACAAATGTCTGCAGATGTCGTCCGCAGACTGCAGACATATTACCTCGTAAAAAAACAAACACCACCTAAAACTCCTAATCGCAAACCCTATGGTCTTCTTCAACCATTACCTACACAGGGCGGTCTCAAGTTTTTCAGAGGCCCTAGGCAAACACAAAATTTGGAGCCTTTTTCATTACTACTTTTTTTTTTCTTTCGCTAAAAATTTTGGTTCATAAATTTTAAAAATCATAAATATATGGTAATTTGCATCTATCTACATAAGTTTACTTATAATAATTACCATATATACGAATATAAATCTTTCATTTCATATCATTAACAAAATATTTATTCCAACACCAAACAAAGATGAAACAAAAACAAAAAAATGTGTAGTTATTTAAAAAAAAAGAGAGCCTAAACAAATTTTCTATTTTGAGAATATAAGAAAATATGTATTATTCCTAACAGAAAACAATAGAACATAAAATTTGGATGATAACCTGGACGGTTGGGGCCCTAGGCGAGGGCCTCTAAATTTAAGATGTAAAGGCAGCTCTGTACCTACACTAGAGGCCTCTTAGTTGGATATCTCAATAGATTTATCTCTCATCTCCCTCCCTCTCCCCCCCCCCCATCAAGGTAAAACAGTAATATGGGTTATTGTGGACCGTTTTTTCTAAAATTGCACACTTTTTGGCATTATTTACTCATTATTGTTGAAAATCAGTGACCTGAGTGGAGGCTTATTTAACCAGGAACAAGAGCTTTAGATATTTAGTCAAAGCTTTTGGTATTAGCTCCCTCTAGGGTTTTGCACTTAAGTTTAGTTATTTTGGTTGTTTAGTTTTCTTGTTTAAAGAAAAGAGAGAACAGAAAAATAGAGAGGCAACAAAAAGAAGATTCAGAAAAGTGTTGTATTTCATACAAAGGATGTTGGGGTATAAATAGCCCCAACATTTAATGTTTCAGGACAAATACATGAAAAAGACAAACAGACAAGACTGAAGACACTTTTACAGACACTGTAGCGTCAGAATAGTACAAGTATAAAGTCAACTAGGATCTTCAAGGATCTTGAAGTCTTCCGAGGTTCAGACAGTTGTACTGATGCTAAGGAGTTATTCTTTCGGAAGTTCTTCATAGGAAACTGGTTATGATGAATCAGTTATACTTTTATCGGAAGCAGATGAGAGAAACACTTATTCTTTCATTAGAAGAAAATCATTTATTCTTTCATCAGAAGACCATCATCGGAAGCTGATGTAGATACATAAATCTCCCGAAGTAATGTTTTTCTTCCGAATCTTTTCTTCCGATGAAGTCTTTTGAAGCCTGTCTTCCGAAATGGTCTTCTGAAGAGTATTTTATCTTCAGAAGTTAATGTATTTCGAAGCATCTTCTGAGTCTTGTCTTCTGAAGTGTTTATTATCTTCGGAAGCAGATGTCTTCCGAAGGTAGTGTCCTGCAATATTTATTCAAGTGGATTATTGGAAGGGTGGTTTTGCTTCGTCAGTCCTTATTTTTCCAATAATCTCCCTTTGGACTGATGAAGCCAAAACCACTTAACTTTAAAACCCAATCAATTTCTAGAACATCAAACTCAGTGGGGGAAAGTACATGAGAATGGTTCAGAAGAGGTTTGGGAGGCAGGTGAGCATTCTTTATTTGTGAGTTTGGACAAAAACCGGTTATAGTTTATTTGGAGTAGTGTCCTTAGAGGAAAACTGAAGTAGGTTGCCTGAATACAGCAAATGCTTCTTTGTTTATTTAAGCTTCAGCCTCTTTTGAGAATGGTTTATGTATTAATCTCCCTCTTTTTGGCTTTATCAGCTAGGACCTTGAAGCAGTAGGCTAGGCAGGGAAGTGAGAGAGGCAGGATGAAGTGAGCAAGATACTTTTTGAAAAAGCAGTAGAAGAAAGGTGGGAGTAGTGAAGGTGGTTGAAGAGTTTGAGATACCTTCAAATAAAGGTGCCTGCATTGGGATGGATTTGGATCGCAGGACTTTGGATATTCACTATTGTTGTGACGTAACACAATGAGTGTAGACAGAGCAATCTGAATCTGAAAAGTGGAATCCGTCAATTCCTTATTGTTAAGAACTGATTCGTCCATCGTGTTACAGATGTCATCCGAATCCCTGACTTGAGAGTCAGTTTTATCATGACCTGAATCCATCTCAGAGATGTCATGAACCTCTTTTTCTTGGTTCTGGGGATTTCCAGCCTTAGTTTAAAAAGAAAACGTCATTGGCTGTTGCCATACCATGAGTCTTATTGCCTGATCCATTTAGATGAGAATCCATTAGATTTTCATGTGAAATGGATGCTCCTGATATATGATCAAGAAGCCTAGATGGACTTGACTTCCGGATCTCATCCTCTTTTCACGGGTAAGAGATTTGTCAAGAGAGAGTGGGGGGCTTTTAGAAAGAACAGAGATGTCCTTGGGAGAGAGGACGACCATCTGAGTGTCAAATGACATTTCAGTGGTTAGTGAGGGTTCCCTTAGAAATACAGCATCATCCTGTTGAGAGGATTGATGTGGAGCTGGATGGGAAGAGATTCTTGATTCATCTGTGAGGATGTAACAGATGTATCCATGTGTTCAATAGGAACACAGTCATGTTCAGGGATCTCATCTTCCTAAACAGACTTTTTGGGCTTATTAGGCTTAAAAGGTTGTGAGAAAAATTATTTTATGGTCGGTACCTGTTATAGGTGTGAAAGAAAGGTGGATGTGGGTTTACTGAAGATGGATGTTTTTTCAGTGTCATCCATCAGTGTTCATACTTGTAAACACTAGTTTGTCAAATCCTTAATAGTACTATGAGTATCAATGGGACAAACTAAAAGTATGGCAGGGACTTGGGACATTTCGGGTAATGTACCTGATGATCAAGGGAACGCTAACATACCTTATGTTATTGAAATGATTTTCCCTAACCTTTTCTTGAGAAGGATACTGTAAAAACATGTGATACATAGAGCAAAAGAAATGTTTATGCACAATCAGGTTTTTCAGGTTAACCTTATAATCACATTATCAAAAACAATATAAACAAGAAGTAAAGGAGTCGAAAGCTTCATGATTGTTTTTGAGATTATGATTACAGATCAGTTTGAGAAGAAAAGAAAATTTGATGCTTACATACCTCTTTCGAAGCATCTTCTGAGTCTTGTCTTCTAAAGTGTTTATTATCTTCGGAAGCAGATGTCTTCCGAAGGTAGTGTCCTGCAACATTTATTCAAGTGGATTATTGGAAGGGTGGTTTTGCTTCGTCAGTCCTTATTTTTCCAATAATCTCCCTTTGGACTGATGAAGCCAAAACTACTTAACTTTAAAACCCAATCAATTTCTAGAACATCAAACTCAGTGGGGGAAAGTACATGAGAATGGTTCAGAAGAGGTTTGGGAGGCAGGTGAGCATTCTTTATTTGTGAGTTTGGACAAAAACCGGTTATAGTTTATTTGGAGTAGTGTCCTTAGAGGAAAACTGAAGTAGGTTGCCTGAATACATCAAATGCTTCTTTGTTTATTTAAGCTTCAGCCTCTTTTGAGAATGGTTTATGTATTAATCTCCCTCTTTTTGGCTTTATCAGCTGGGACCTTGAAGCAGTAGGCTAGGCAGGGAAGTGAGAGAGGCAGGAAGAAGTGAGCAAGATACTTCTTGAAAAGGCAGTAGAAGAAAGGTGGGAGTAGTGAAGGTGGTTGAAGAGTTTGAGATACCTTCAAATAAAGGTGCCTGCATTGGGATGCATTTGGATCGCAGGACTTTGGATATTCAATATTGTTGTGACGTAACACAATGAGTGTGGACAGAGCAATTTGAATCTGAAAAGTGGAATCCATCAATTCCTTATTGTTAAGAACTGATTCGTCCATCGTGTTACAGATGTCATCCGAATCCCTGACTTGAGAGTCAGTTTTATCATGACCTGAATCCATCTCAGAGATGTCATGAACCTCTTTTTCTTGGTTCTGGGGATTTCCAGCCTTAGTTTAAAAAGAAAACGTCATTGGCTGTTGCCATAGCAGGATTCTTATTGCCTGATCCATTTAGATGAGAATCCATTAGATTTTCATGTGAAATGGATGCTCCTGATATATGATCAAGAAGTCTAGATGGACTTGACTTCCGGATCTCATCCTCTTTTCATGGGTAAGAGATTTGTCAAGAGAGAGAGGGGGGCTTTTAGAAAGAACAGAGATGTCCTTGGGAGAGAGGACGACCATCTGAGTGTCAAATGACATTTCAGTGGTTAATGAGGGTTCCCTTAGAAATACAGCAACATCCTGTTGAGAGGATTGATGAGGAGCTGGATGGGAAGAGATTCTTGATTCATCTGTGAGGATGGAACAGATGTATCCATGTGTTCAGTAGGAACACAGTCATGTTCAGGGATCTCATCTTCCTGAACAGACTTTTTGGGCTTATTAGGCTTAAAAGGTTGTGAGAAAAATTATTTTATGTTCGGTACCTGTTATAGGTGTGAAAGAAAGGTGGATGTGGGTTTACTGAAGATGGATGTTTTTTCAGTGTCATCCATCAGTGTTCATACTTGTAAACACTAGTTTGTCAAATCCTTCATAGTACTATGAGTATCAATGGGACAAACTAAAATTATGGCAGGGACTTGGGACATTTCGGGTAATGTACCTGATGATCAAGGGAACGCTAACATACCTTATGTTATTGAAATGATTTTCCCTAACCTTTTCTTGAGAAGGATACTGTAAAAACATGTGATACATAGAGCAAAAGAAATGTTTATGCACAATCAGGTTTTTCAGGTTAACCTTATAATCACATTATCAAAAACAGTATAAACAAGAAGTAAAGGAGTCGAAAGCTTCATGATTGTTTTTGAGATTATGATTACAGATCAGTTTGAGAAGAGAAGAAAAGAAAATTTGATGCTTACATACCATGACAAGAAGACATGTTAATGCACACCGTGAAATACAGACGAAGCTTTGTGAGGAATGAAGCCTGGTCCGAAGCCATTACACCATTATTATAAGCTTGAAGCTTAGACAAATTTTGTGTAAGTGCTCCGTGCCAGGCGACATGCCTGACAAGTGATCATCCGTAGCCATGAGCATTACTTAGAATTTTGAAGGTGATGAAGGGTTTCTTAATAATCAGAGGATCAAGAAAGCTTGGTAAATTAATGGTGAGAGAAATGAGAAATGAAAATGGTGATTATTGATTTAAATAAGATTATTGGTGAGAGAAATGAGAAATGAAAATGGTGATTATTGATTTAAATAAGATTATTTATTATTAAGATGACGTCAAGTATCTTCTCGAGCCATGGGAGTTAGCATTGAGAATCGAATCTTGCAGAGAAGTTGACAGCTGTCATGTCAGGTGCAAGGCTCAAGAGGTTTTATTTGCATATCGGAAGAACCGTATCCTCAGAAGCAAGTTAAATGATCATTTGATGATTTTCGGAAGGAAGAGAGATTATCGGAAGGAGAAGAAACCAAAGTGGTTATGATTGTAACAAAGGAAGGTTTGAACATCGGATAGATATGAAGCAGTGACAATATTACCACTGATCATATCCGTGTATTGAGATAATCACTGAAAGAGACCAAGATTTCTTTAACAGTGGTTTATCAGATATCCTTTATTAGGACAATTTAGGAAAATTATCCTTTTATATGTATGTGTAGGATGGTTAATAAACATAATCTTAACTATGTTTATTAACTCATATTTATCATTCCCAATTTGGTCACAAACTTAGAGAAAGTTGAGGAGTCCAAGGGCTTGGTAAATATGTCAGCTATTTGGTCACTTGTAGAGACATGTTCAGGAACAATTAGTCCCTTTTCAAAACAGTCTCTAATGAAGTGATGCCTTATTTCAATGTGTTTGGTTTTAGAATGATAGACACGATTTTTTATTATGTTTTTGGCAGCTTCGCTATCTATTAGAAGAGGTGTCTTTAGTTTAGTTATTCCAAAATCTAACAGTTGGTATTGTAACCAAAGAAGTTGGGCAGTGCAATGGGCTGCTGCAATGTATTCAGCTTCAACAGTTGAGTTTGATACTGATGTTTGCATTTTGCTTTGCCATGACACTAAGCAACCTGCATAGAACTGACAACCTCCTGAAGTAGACTTTCTGGTGAGCAAGCAACCAGCATAATCACTATCTGAAAAACCAACAAACTTACAAGTTTGATTAGCAGGATACCAAATACCTAGCACGGGAGTACCTTTGAGATATCTGAGTATCCTCTTCACAAATGAAAGATGAGTTTGTTTGGGGGCAGACTGGTATCTTGCACAGACACATGTTGCATACATGATGTCTGGCCTTGATGCAGTGAGATACATCACAGAACCAATCATGCACCTGTAGAGAGTTTGATCTACAGGTTCACCATTGTCGTCTGGACATATTCCAGGACTTGTTGCCATGGGAGTAGAAATTATTTTGCAATCATTCATATCAAATTTATTTAGAAGATCTTTTACATATTTAGATTGATGAATGAAATTCCCATTTAGGGTTTGTTTGACTTGAAGTCCTAAAAATGTTTTTAGTTTACTTAAAGCACTCATTTCAAACTTAGAAGACATTAATTTAGAGAATTGTTCACACATGGAAGGTTTTGTTGATCCAAAAATGATGTCATCAACATAGATTTGGACAAGCAGAAGTTCCTTATCTACCCTTTTGATGAACAAGGTCTTATCAATGGTTCCCAGAGAAAATTTATTAGAAAGAAGAAACTATCATACCATGCTCTGGGTGCTTGTTTCAGACCATAAAGTGCCTTGTCTAGTTTGTACACCCAATCAGGATGATGAACATCAGCAAATCCTGGTGGTTGACACACATAGACTTCCTCTTTTATTGTCCCATACAAGAATGCACTTTTTATGTCCATTTGGTATACCTTTATATTATGGGAGATGGCAAATGCTAGAAAGAGTCTGATGGCTTCCAATCTTGCCACAGGAGCAAAGGTTTCATCATAGTCAATACCTTCCTCTTGACAATAACCTTGTACTACTAATCTGGCCTTATTTTTTATTACAATGCCTCTGTCATCTGTTTTGTTTCTGAACACCCATTTGGTTCCGATAGGATATTTTCCAGCTGGCAGAGGACATAAAGTCCATACATTTTGCCTTTTGAACTGTAAGAGTTCGTCTTGCATAGCCTCTACCCAATTATTGTCTTTGAGAGCCTCCTGATATTTAGAGGGCTGAATTTGGGATAAGAAGGCAGCATGAAGGCAAAAATTTGAAATCTGGCTCCTAGTTTGAACTCCTTTACTTAAATCACCTAAGATTTGTTCTAGAAGATGATTTTTGTTGAAAGGAATGATGTCCAAACAATTATTTGAGGAGGCAGCATCGGAAGAGGTTGAGTTTTCAATGGGATCTGGAGAGTTTTCTGGAAGAGAGACGTGAGGATTTTCAGGAATATCTACAGATACATTATCCAAGACTGGAGATGAAGGAGTAGATATTTGATTGTCTTGGTTTTGAGAGTTTGTTTCTTGAGAATTTATTTGATAAGAAGGAAAGGAGGTTAAGAATTTAGAAACAGTATATTCATCTAGAGAGGATAGATCTTTGGATGTTTGACACGATTCTGAAGAAGGTGAAGAAGGGGAGATAGGAGGAATGAAGGAGAAGCTTTCAAGATCAAAGATGTCATCAGGAGTAGAAGGGAAAGATGAGGTTGACGCTAATTCATTGAATTTAACATCAATGGATTCCTCAATAATATTGGTCCTGAGATTGAAAGCTTGGTATGCTTTAGAGGTCTGAGAGTATCCAACAAAATATCCTGAATCAACTTTAGTAGCAAACTTGGACAAAGAGTCTTTTGTGTTTAAGATAAAACACGGACATCCAAAGACTTTGAAGAAGGAAATGAGAGGCTTTATGTTATACAGGATTTCATAGGCAGTTTTGTTATGTCTTTTTACAATATGAACTCTGTTTAAGACATAACAAGCAGTGTTTACTGCCTCAGCCCAGAAGGATAAAGGTAATCCTGAGTCTGCAAGCATGGTTCTTGCAGCTTCAATTAGTGTCCTGTTCTTTCTTTCTACAACTCCATTCTGAGTAGGAGTTCTAGGAGCACTATATTGTCTAAGGATTCCTTTAGAGATGCAGAATTTATCAAGAACTTGGTTCTTGAACTCTGTGCCATTGTCACTTCTTATTATTTTAACAGGGAGACTAAATTGTCTCTCAAGATTAGTGATAAGAGCAATTATTTTATCAGAAGTCTCATCTTTGCTGAAAAGGAAAAAAGTCCAGCAAAATCTTGAGTAATCATCCACAACAACTAGACAATATCTTTTTCTTTCCAGACTGGCTACCTTCACTGGACCAAACAGATCCATACGAAGCAGATTAAGACAGTTAGTTGTTTTGGATTCCTCAATGGACTTATGTGAAGTTTTATGTTGCTTTCCCATTAAGCAAGATTCACATTGACCTTCAAAGTGAAATTCTTTGGAAGGCAATCCTCTTACTAATGAAAGGGTTGAAAGCTTATGAAGAGTTTGGTGATTAAGGTGACTGAGTCTTCTGTGCCAAAGAGCAGTTTCAGAAGATGATGATTTGGCTATCAAACATGTAGGAGAAGATGTTTTAGAGTCAGTAGTCATATCTACAATATAGACATTTCCATTTCTTCTAGCCGTTAGCAGAGTATGTTGATCAATCAAGATCTTTATTTTTGAATTTATTTCTGGAGAGAGAATTTTGCAACTGTCTTTAGTGAAAAATGAACTAAAATTTTTATCAGCTAGCTGAGAAACACTCAAGAGATTAAACTTGAGATTCTCAACTAAGCTAACATCTTTAAATTTCAAATTTCAAATTTCCACTTGAGACAGAACCAGACCCCACTATCCAACCTTTTGCATTGTTTCCAAAGGAAACAGATCCTCCATTCTTTGGAATGAAGTTATTTAGAATGGATCTGCATCCTGTCATGTGCCTAGATCCTCCACTATCCACATACCAGAGATGATTTTGGTTTGAAGAGGGTTTCTGCACATGAGGATCAAATACAATAGGTTACACATGGGATATTTGGTTTATTTTGTTGTGTATCATTCATCAATTTATGCATCATTAATAGCAGCTGTTGCTGATTCTGTTGGAGAAAATTGATTTGTGAATCCACGGGAGAAGTGTTACCAACATTATGAGAGTAAGAAACTGGGTTCACCGTAGAGTAAGGAGGAGGTGTTCCCAAAATAGAAGGTCTAGAATTTGCAGTCAAGGAAGGAGGTAAGATGAACGAAGAATGGCGGTTTGCTCCAACAAATTGTTTACTTGTTGTTCTTACTTTCTTCATCCTATTAGGGAGGTTCCCTTTTGATGAAGAGGCATGTTCAGCTTTCAACTTATTAGCCTTCAATCTAGCTTTCTCCAAAGGCGTTTTTGTTCTGTAGTTTTCAGTAGCATGGTTGTACTTAAAACATTTTAAGCAGGCTGGAGAGAGAGAGGAGTAATTTGGGATGAAAGGTCAGTTTACCTTCATTATGGGCTAATGAGGATGAGAAGGAGGAAACTGGATATTAACCATAGGTTCTTTTCCTTTTTCAAGATTTGACTTGATGCTAGAAGAGAGACCCGATTTTGTTGTTTCTTCTGAACTATGAGTAGAGCTCATATCAGGAGCAATCTCATTTTGTTCTGAAGAGTTATTGTGTTGAACTGAGTTCAAATGTGGTTTTTCTAATCTCGTCAGATTTGTATTAGTGGGGTATACAAACCTAGAAGAATAGTTTGGTTGATACACCAATGGAGGTGTGTTTATTATTGGAGGAATTTCATCAGGAAGAAAGGTTGGTGAGATAGGTTCAGGAGTGGTTTCTTCCTTATTATTATCGATTAGGGTGCAATCCTTTGGTTGAGCAGTATGCTAATACCCAATCCCAAATATTGCTTTGCTGTGAACTTGCTTTTGTAAAAGCATTTTGAATCCTTTGCAAGACTCAACCCACTTTTCACAGCTCACTTGAGTTTGAGATAATTCATCTTTACAAGCATAATATTTTTCTCTTTGTAGATCAAATGATGCTTGTAAGTTGATTTTCTCAGTTTTTAAAGTGGAGATCTCATTATCTTTAATTTTTATTAATTTTTCCACTTCAGAATTTTTATTGTCCAGGAGTTGTTCCAACTCCTGATTTTGCTTTTGAAGCAACATATTGGCTTTCTTTATTTTTGCAAAAGCCTCAATGCATGTATCGGAACATAGTTTTTCTAAGGTAGAAGAAGATACCTGAGCATCAGAAGTGTCTGCTTCAGGTTGAACAAAAGAAAAGGAGTCTTCACCGACAGCCATGAGAGCAAATTCTGTTGGTTCAGAAGTGATGAGGGCATAGCCAACATCTTCAGGTAAGCTGCTCCAATCTATGTACTCTTGAGAGAAAAGTGCCCGTTGACTAGATGAGGAAGACTGGACAGCAGGGCCTGGTGCATTTATTTGTGAAGAAGGAGCTGCAACAACTTGAAGTGAAGCAGGGTGAGTTGGTACATGTTACCGTTTGCAGCTTGTACATATTGCAAATTAGTGGAAGAAGAGTTTTGTGCAATGTGTGCTGATTCATGAGGATTATTGGTCCTTTTCAAAGAGGAGGAGGAAGAGGAGGAAGAATACGGTGTTGAAGAGGTGTGTGAAGGTATGTTTGGAAAGGTCACATAAGGAGAAGAGTTAGAATTTGGAGCATTTGTGCATTCCCTGGCAAAATGTCCAGTGCCATGACACCTATAGCATTGGACATTAGCCTTATTTAGATCAATCCTGGTTTTTCCATGGATACCAGGAAATTTTCTTCCTGTCCTCTTGTAGAACTTGTTAGTTCTTATGCTCAAGAGAGCCAGTTGATGGAGAATGTCCATCTCTTCCAAGTCATCACTTGGAACTTGATGAAGATCATCCATGATAAAACACAGATAGTCAGAAAGAAGAGAATGGTCATCATGAGAAGAGAATGAAGAGGTGATGCCAGTAGTTATGTCAATGTGTTCATCATAACCCTGATCATTTATCACAGAGTTATGACTAAGAAGAGCTGTGTTCCCTTGAACATACTCTTCAGTTGATTTACCAGATTTTATTAGTTTTCGTTTCTAGTCAATCTCTCGCTCAAAGGTGAGCAACTTACCATGAAGTTGGGTAAGTGAAAGTTTGCCAAAATCTGGTGAAGATCTCATAACTATAGAATAAGTTTCCCATTTTTCAGGAAGAGATCTTAAAAATCGATTAAGAACTGAGACAGGAGGGTACACTTGACCAGCTAATTTTAGTTCACTTAAGAGAGAAGTGAACCTTTCAAATTGTTGAGTTAGTGACTCATTATTTAGTTGGCAGAAAGTCTCATATTGTTGAGCCAATATTTCCCTAGTGTTGGCTACAACATCATCGGTACCACCGAATCTCTCTTTTAGAGCATTCCATAAGTCCTTAGCTGACTCATGGTGAAGAAGACCCGAATAAATTTCATTCGGAAGGGCCATAGCCAGCTGAGCATATGCCTTGGCATCAAGCTCCAATTTTTGAAAGTCTTCTTCGGTGTAATTCCGAGGGTCCTTAGGGACATTGTCTCCAGTCTCCGTGTCCAGGACCATTGGTTTATGAGGTCCGAACATGACAGCTTCCAACATCCTGTATGATTATTTGACAGGAAATGTAACATCCGTCTATGCCAAATATTGTATTGATACCTAACCAAAATTGGTGGCTTTGTGGCAGAACCAGTGTTATGGGGATCTAAGGTGAATTTTTCTGCCATGTGTTCAAACAGTTATGAGTAAATCAAAAAGTAATGAGTACTCAAGGTAGTTTATTTGAATGATTCTTGAACACTTTAGAGTTTCAAAAATCAATCTTCAGCAGATTATGAAAAGTAGATGAACACAGAATACTAAACACAAGATATCAAAGAGAGCTTTGAATTTTAGACTTGATGGTTAAACCAAGACTAAAGAACAAGGCTCTGATACCAATTGTTGAAAATCAGTGACCTGAGTGGAGGCTTATTTAACCAGGAACAAGAACTTTAGATATTTAGTCAAAGCTTTTGGTATTAGCTCCCTCTAGGGTTTTGCACTTAAGTTTAGTTATTTTGTTTGTTTAGTTTTCTTGTTTGAAGAAAAGAGAGAACAGAAAAACAGAGAGGCAGCACAAAGAAATTCAGAAAAGTGTTGTATTTCATACAAAGGATGTTGGGGTATAAATAGCCCCGACATTTAATGTTTCAGGACAAATACATGAAAAAGACAAACAGACAAGACTGAAGACACTTTTACAGACACTGTAGCATCAGAATAGTACAAGTATAAAGTCAACTAGGATCTTCAAGGATCTTGAAGTCTTCCGAGGTTCAGACAGTTGTACTGATACTAAGGAGTTATTCTTTCGGAAGTTCTTCATAGGAAACTGGTTATGATATATCAGTTATACTTTTATCAGAAGCGGATGAGAGAAACACTTATTCTTTCATCAGAAGACAATCATTTATTCTTTCATCAAAAGACCATCATCGGAAGCTGATGTAGATACATAAATCTTCCGAAGTAATGTTTTTCTTCCGAAGCTTTTCTTCCGATGAAGTCTTCTGAAGCCTGTCTTCCGAAAGGGTCTTCCGAAGAGTATTTTATCTTCAGAAGTTAATGTCTTCCGAAGCATCTTCTGACTCTTGTCTTCCGAAGTGTTTATTATCTTCGGAAGCAGATGTCTTCCGAAGGTAGTGTCCTGCAATATTTATTCAAGTGGATTATTGGAAGGGTGGTTTTTCTTCGTCAGTCCTTATTTTTCCAACAATTATACAGCTGCATCTTTAGCTGTCATTTTTCTTGTGAAATTTATCTTAAGCAATTAGGCACCAAATTGCTTCATTCTTGTGTCTATCATCCACAAACCAACGGGAAAACAAAGGTTATTAATTGATGTTTGGAAGGGTATTACAGATCTTTTGCTTTTGATGATCCAAAGATGTGGTAGCCTTATTTATTTCTCTCGGAGTTTTGTTACAATACGGCCTTTCGTTCGTGAATCTACTACCATTCATAATTATTTTCTAGGTGACAACAATAATGCTTCTATTGATTCCTCATTTGTTGCTCATCAAGAACTTCTTCAACAATTAAAGCAATCAATAGAACAAACCAAAGAAAGAATGGTGAAGCAGGCAAACAAAAAATGACTAAAAAAAGAATTTTTAGGGGAAAATCTTTTTTAAATGCAACTAGAGAATTATTGTCAAAAAATAGTAGCTAAATGAAAGAATGAAAAGTTGTCGAGAAGATATTTTGGTCCTTATGAAGTACTCTAATGTCACACCCTGGGCCGGCGGGCCGGACCGGAGTCCAGTCGAGCGAAAGGGTCCTGAGGCATGGTGAGATCAGAGTGATCAGATTGATTACATAGCACATGACAAAAGGAAGGATTTAACATTCAACCTTTCAACCATTACATGTTTCCCAATCTTACATGACACTTGTCTTAATACAAAAAATTGTCAAAATACATTAGTACATCTAATCAACATTCTCAATCCCCTGGTCAGCTAACTACAGTCAACTAGGCTGTATTCCTGAAATGCTACCCCTCCTACGAGCATCACCCATGAGCATATTTATACATGTTCGTCTCCTGAGAAGCATGTAAAAAGAAGGTCAACAGAAGGTTGGTGAGTTCATGTTTTAAAATAGTGAAATCTGGTATGCTAAAAAAATATAGGTTTCAGGGGGAATAGGATACTGCATGAATGGTAACTTCCTAAGATTATGTATACTATCCCGAACCAGCTAGTTTCGTATATGTATAGGGCATACGTAAGGTCCTGGGACCCGGCCGCCAGCCCACCACGTCCTAGCTGATTCACGACTATATACCTAACGTGGATAGAAAGAGGTCCGTTACACATGCACTATCCCCTTGCCATTAAGCTTAATATTCCACATGAGGTATTTACTCCATAGATTTTGATGTTTAGAAAGAGGGTGCCTGTCTATTCTATTCCGCACATGTCCATTTACCAAACCTAACCTTGAGTTGCCCTTGCTGACTAGATCCCACAGATCTAATCCCAATGATGTTGATGTAAACAACTGGTAGCGTAACGTACCGACCTCAGCGCCAGAAGTTTGTTAGACTAATAGTACTATCTATGTTACCGCCGATTGACCCTCGTCAACTAATGGTAAATGAATGTTTGTTGAAGGGTCTTACGGATGTGTGCGTGTACATGTAACTCTCTCACGTGCCTCAAGGAATAAGAAAAAAAGACCCTCTCCTTTGTTAATTTGAAGTGCTAAATATATATATATATATATATATATATATAAGTACATGAATGTGAAAAGTTAGTAATGGTAAACAAACGTCTCATGCGCTCAGCCCCAAAAATGTAGCGAAAGCGTCCTGTTAGAAAACGGGGGCTATGAAGTCACCTTTTGTTGGTAGTTGTTCAGAATGGTACGGATGGCTTGAAGATGCTTCTGCTCCATTATATGTGTCTACAGTTAATAGGTTTTAGTAGTGTATTTATATCTTAAACGCTTTAGGGGATTATTATGTTTTTATATTCTTTGTATCATTTGGATTTTTTTGGTTTTCCAGCTCTTATTGTTTTATGCAAACTATTTGGGCGAATGGGCTGTTTGGGCGAATGGGCCAAGCTTCGTGCGAATGAAGCTCCACGAATGACCAGGGTCATTCGCATCCTTCATTCGTCTGAAAGGGCTCTCGTTCGCTCTGCCCTACATTCATCTGGCTCACTCATGTGAATCATGAGGCCACTTCAATCGTTGTCCACTTCTACGAACGAGCTGTTCGTTCGCACGAATGAGACGATCGCACGTCTCATTCGCCTGCAGCTCAACCGAAAACACCTTATTCGATTTCTGCCGCATTGGTGACGATTTTACTAATCGAAGCTTCGGATGGCGTTAGGGTACATATTGGTGTGATTATTTGAGAGAAACTCTCACCATAGGCTTCGGGAGATTCGTGGGGTGAGTTTCTATGGTGGGAATGTGAAGAAAATGACGGGGAAGATGATGTGGAGGTGCTAGGATTGATTTGTAAGTAAAAAGAGTCGAAATCGTGCGTCGTTTGGTCGAGGCTCCGTGGATCGCCGTTCGTTTTGAAAAATGAAGAAATTTGGGTTAAGGGTTTCTTATATAGCAGCTCAGCCACACGAATGATTTATTCGTGTGAATGGTTTTCGGTTGGCAGAACCAGCTGGCCGATTGGGAGGTCCAGTCTTCTGAGTTACATTCGTACGATTGAATAAGTTCATTCGTATGAATGTGTTTTCGATTTCAAAGTTCTACATTTAACCCTAAGGTTCTCGGATTATGGTTTTTGTACGTTAAGGTGTTGTTTCGTGTTACGGTTCTTTATCTAGTCCTTTTAGTTAAGACCAGGTGACTTAATTCGCGTATGCGACTATATGATTCGTCACCCAAACAGTTGCATCAGCAATTATGTCCACTGATGGTTTGAATTAATCTCTTAACATCTAGTAGCGGCATCGTTTCAGGTTCATATCTCGATGGATCGTCACCCATCCAGATATAGCCTTGATCCGATGATCCGCTACGTAAATGTTTTCAGTATAAAGATTCGTTCTTGGTTGTATTTCTTTGTTCTAATTTATTTATTCCTTGTAAAAGGGTTCAATTAAGTAACTGAAGGTGTTCGTGATTTACCTGAAAAGTGCCAGTTGTTACATCTACTGCATTGGTAATGTTGCATACAAATTAGCTTTAACAGAAAACTACAAAAGTCATCCCGTATTTCATGTATCGCTACTCAAAACCGCTCACGACACATCATCTTCAACGGGTGGCGATCTTACTCAGTTTGCTCCAAACGTTCACATTAATTACCTACCTGAGGTAATTTTTGGATTCCCGAGTTTCTGAGCAAGGTACCAAACAAGTACTTATTAAGTGGGAAAATAAAGCAATGGAAGAAGCAATATATGTCTTTGCTAACACAATTTCCCTTTTTGACTAACATTAAGGACAATGTTGGTTAATTGAAACTAGAGGTGGGCATACATGGTTTTTTTGGAAAAGGTTCTGGTCTAGTCAACAAAGTGAATAATTGGCTATGGTCATGTTTTTGACCCGTTACAACCGGTTTTTGGCCACTTTTGGTTTGGGTTTCGCCGGGTAAAGATGGAACCGGTTCGAATACAACCAGTTCAGGTTGTCGGTTCCGCTTTTTTTGCCCACCTCTAATTGGAACGAGGTGTTGATGTAGCCCAAGAGTTATGATAGCCCAACAATCATGCTACAAAGAAGCCCATGAGGGAAGGCCAAATAGAGATATAAGAATTCCAAAGAAGCTGCAGATATGACCAAGTCTTGTTGTACCTGATTTTAAGGCCCAAAAGCCTTGCTTAAACATATCGTTTGGTTTCAATCATCGTCTGATTCTGATTTTGATTTGTTATGCATGTGCTATATATAGTTATTAAATCGTGTTCATTATCGCATGTTCCGTTATATTACTTATGAAATCTTTGCATTCGAACTTTGTTTAAATATTTGATTACCTGTTAATTGTAAATTGTTTCGACTTCAATATCCGATCAAGCATACGGTAGGTGATTTTACCGATGCGTTATTGGGACATCAATGACGTAGCACTTTCCGTGACAAGTTCACGGTGTCTCCATATTTTGGCTGTTGAGTAGTGATATTTTAGGGATGTGTATGGACTGGTCCTAGGATAATTGTTTCGTTTATGTGAGTGTTTGTAGATCCCACTACAGGACGAAGACTGACAAAGTCAAACAATAGAAGAGCTAAAGTCCAGATTATTGTTATTTTCGTGTACATCAGGTTCGAATACTCTTAGTGTTCGAGTAATCGAAGTTAACTTGTATAGAACTTCGAGTACGCCTAGACTTAGTATAAATAGACGTATTTTGTACAAGTTTAGGGTGGGATTCCCGAGGTGTGCTCTCTAGACGCATTGAGGCACATTTTCGAATACACTTTTGAATACAATCAAAGTTTTGATCTTTCTAGTTGTTCTTACTATTTCTTTAACTCTATTATGGATTCTGCACACTATAGAGTCACTTGATGTTGATTGGAGACATAAAGCTCGGATCTTGATTTGGTAAGGGACCTACAAGTGGTATCAGAGCGTGAGTGCTCTTTTCATCATGAAGGTAATAATTTTTTAAGCAAGCTTAGTAATTTATCATTCTAATCTACTTCATCTAGCTACTGTGCAAATTTGGGACTCCAGATCTTAAGAAATATTTTTATAAAATTTTCTTAAGTATTTTCGAGTTCAAAATTTTCAAGTCTAGCTATTTCGAGTACAGTTATAGTATTCGAGAGGGTGACAACAGTTCGACTACAAGGACCGGTGTGTTCAAAAACAAAGATTCTTTGATTACAGTTTTGTTCGGATACAATTTGTTTGACTACAATATATTTCGAGTACACAGGTGAGCTTCGAATACAAGATATTTTCGAGTACATTGGTTAATTTTGAATACAAAAAGTTTCGAGTATACTGGCATTCACTTCGAATACACTTACAGCTTCGAGTATAGAGAAAGTGATTGGTTACTTTGAGTAGTGTTTAGTGCCCTGGTCTACTGGGATTTCGTGAACTGTACTTAGAAAATTTTCTGATCGACCATGGCTTCAAAGAATCTGATCAATCTGTCCAATCTACTCAATTTGGACAATGAGATCGGCACTGGAACAAAGCCACCCAGGCTCGTGTCGGGAGACAACTTTCAAGATTGGAAGTTCAGATTTCAATCCTTCATCAAGTATACTGATCTGAAACTTTGGAGTCAATTGAAGAAGGTCCTTTTGTGCCATCATATCAAAGTGAGATAAACAGTCCTCTTGTTCCTAAGGATCCGGAATTGTACACAGACAATCATATCTTGATGATGGAAAAGGATGAAAAGGCTTATGCATCAATAACAATGGCTCTCTCAACTGATGTAGCTCATGGCTTTAAGGAACACAAGACAACAAAGGAACTTTGGAATGCTTTGGTTGAACGTTTGGAAGGAAATGAAGACATGCGAGAAAGTCGCAAGGATATGCTGAGACAAAGGTTTAACATGTTCAATCACATCAAAGGAGAGTCCCTTGAAGCACAGCTTAATAGATTCACCCATCTGATGACAGAAACGACAAGTTTTGGAATTGAGATGACCAAAGGAGAAGTAAATAAGAAGCTTCTGAACTCACTGCCTTACACCTGGAACCCATATTGTACAACAATCAAAAGAACAAAGCATATGTACAAGACCTCTCTTAGTGAGCTGATTTCGATCATCAATTCCTATGATATGGATGATAAACAGAGAGCACTGAACCATGCCAGTTCAATGGGTATTGCACCCGTGTCTGAAAACTCTGCTCTTCTATCAGCAATCAATCTTCAAGCCTCAGGGATGCAACACTATCAGCCTCCTTCATCACAGTCAATCCCTTTTGAGACTGCATTCCTATCATCTGGACAAGCCGAATCAGTGTCCAAGATCAATCCAGAGAGTGAAGAAAATATGTTGTTGTTTAAGGGTTTTATAAACAGCTACAATGCTTTCATAGCTGGAGAGTTAGCACCTACCAACCTTACTCAGGATAATCTAGAGCAGATAAATCCAGCAGATGTTGAGGAGATGGTTATCTCATGGCAGATGGCTATGGCTGTGTTTCGTGCAAAGAAGTTCATCAAACGGTATGGAAGGAACAGCTTTGGAAACAACCCGGGAAAGAAGCTTGGATTTGATAAGTCAAAGCTGTGATGTTACAACTGTGATCAACCTGGTCACTTTGCTAGAGAATGCAAGTAGCCAAAGGTGGCTAAGGAAGGAGAAAAGAAGCCTGAAGAGAAGATTGTGAATGCTGTAGCTGGAGGAAGTGCTAGTTCATCTAAAGCACTGGTGACTCAAGAAACTGCCTCCTATGATTGGAGTGATCTGGTGCAGGAATTAGAACTAACTCTGAGTCACGCTTTCATGGCCGAGGTGGATGATAAGCAAAAGGAGGTAACTGAAAATCTTTGCTCTACCTCTTGCATAGATAAAGTGTTTAATTATAGGTCACATAATGAATCACTAATCAAAGAAGTAACCAAACTAAAAAATTTTAACTCAGAATTTCTTAAAAATGAAGGAATTTTCAAAAGAAAACTTGAGGCCGAGGGTCGGGATGTGGCAAGGCTCAAGGAACATTTAAGTGATAAAGAGTCCAACTATCGAGATGCTAGATGCAAGATCGATGAACTCATGTTAGAATTGGACCAAGTTAAAATCAACTTTCTAAAACTTCAGTAAAATGTGAAAAGTTTGATTATTCAAGCAAGGTTTTCGTAAATATGGTAAACATACAATACAGGGAAAAGAAGGGTAAGGGTCTTGGTTATAAGGAGTGTGAGCCACCTTTTAACCATAATTACTCAAGTATGCCAAGGATAAATACATCTGTTGATGCCTTGGCATTGGATTCTGATCGCTCTTGTGAATTTCCCACCAAACCTGTTTTGCTTACTGTTGATCCTATTATGTCTGATGATTATGAGATTTGTGAAGAAAAGTTGAGTATAACTGGTTCAGAGGAGAAGGAGGAAGAAAGAAGTGCTGGGAGGTGCACAGTTTGTTCAACATCTACAAGCCAATTATCTTTTGTTCCAAAAACTGATTTTGTTGGAAAATTTGATGAAATTAAAATTAAACCTAATGACATGTTGAGAAATTTTGAGAAGACATTTGCTATAAATTGTGTCTCAAAATTAACTTCCTCTCCTTTGACAAAGCAGGCAGCACCGGCTCATTCCACAGTTACTGTGATGTAATGCCCTTTGACCCAATTGAGTTTCATCAGAAAGTCTGCTGCTATGCATGTGGGAAACCAGGCCATATTGCTCGACACTGTCTGCACCGACCTACTGAGTTCTTTTGTTGGAAGAATCAGAAGGTCACACCTAAGGCTAAACCAGTTAGCAAACATATGAGGATTGTTCCATCCTCCAAGCCTAGGGTAACTCCTAAAAAGGGGACTCAGACTCCTTCCACTGCCAAAAAGAACCAGAAATCAAATCAAACTCAATCTGGTTTTCGGAAACAAAATCCAACAATTTTTAAAACTAAAACTAACTCTTTCTCAAGACCTAAAGTAAAACCAGTTGATCATGGAAGTGGAAGCCAAGTCAAAATTTGTTGAGAGTAGATCAGACAGACCCACAGACAAGCCCAAAATTCTACCCAAGAGCAGACCCAAACCTAAAACCAAAGTCTTTGTGGTTTCAAAAGTACCTAAGTCTATTATGATTTGGGTACCGATCTCTCATTGATTAAATGTGTGTGATGCAGGGACGACCTAACAAGCTTAAGAATGTTTGGTATGTTGATTGTGGTTGTTCCCGGCATATGACTGGGGATTTCTCTCAGTTACATGAAGTTACACCATTCAACGGAGGATATGTATCATTTGCGAGAGACAAGGGAGGAAGGATAAGCATGAAGGGCACGGTCACCAATGGAACTCTTAGTTTTGAAGGTGTGTACTATGTTGAAGAGCTCAATCACAGTCTATTGAGTTTTCTTAGATTTGTGACAAGAGCTTTTCAACACACTTCACAAACAAGGAGTGTCTTATTCTGAAGCTTGGCTTTGTAGTACCTGAGAAGTGGATCCTGATGAGAACTCCAAGGATAAACAATGCCTACATTATCAACATGAACTCAGATTCATTCACAGAGAACACTTGTTTGTTTTCAAAGGCATCGGAGCATGATTGTCTGTTATGGCATCGCCGACTGGGTCACGTAAATCTAAAGAATCTAAACAGACTCGCCAAAGGAGATCATGTTATCGGCTTGTCTTCTAAAGACTTCTCCACTATTGAGAAGTGCATCGCATGTGCCAAAGGGAAGCAACACAAGAGACCCCACAAGCCAAATTGTTCCATTCTATCTCTTCAGCTTCTTTATATGGATCTCTTCGGACCAGTCAACGTAATGAGTATCGGGAAGAAGTCATATTGTCTTGTTGTGATGGATGATTATTCCAGATCCACTTGGGTGTTCTTTCTAGCCAAGAAGGATGAAACACCAGAGATTCTGAAGAAGTTCATTACCTTGATCGAAAATCAGAAGAATCTAAAGGTTAAGGTGATTAGAACTGATAATGGCACTGAATTTAGAAATCAAATTCTTATAGATTTCTGCGATGAGAAAGAGATTGCCAGGCAGTACAGTGCAGCTAGAACACCTCAGCAAAATGGAGTTGCTGAAAGGAGGAACAGAACGCTTATAGAGGCTGCACGAACCATGCTATCAGAAGCAAAGCTGCCAATCTTCTTCTGGGCCGAAGCTGTTAATACAGCCTGTTATGTTCAAAATCGAGCACTCCTGAACAAGCACCATCATAAGACTCCCTATGAAATTCTTTTCAATCAAAAGCCTAAAGTGGGTCACTTCAAGTCTTTTGGATATCCTTGCACTCTTCTTCATACAGAGCCAAACCAAAAATTTGATGATAAGGCAGATGAGTGTTACTTTGTGGGTTATTCATCCAAGAAGGCAGCCTACAAAGTTTACAACAAGAAGACTCGGATGATCGTGGAATCGTATTATATTGATTGGCAAGAAATGAACTCTACTGATGCCGGTTCTGGTCCAAACTGGCTATTTGAGTATGATTCTACTTTTAGGCCTTTCAACACTACATCCGAGGGAACAGGATCACCTGAGCAAGCTGATGATTTCTACAAAGGTGATGATGTCGACGATAGGGTTGACTATGTTCCCTGTGATCCCAAACTTTTGTCAGTTGACCCTCCAGGCATGTACAATAATGCTTCTCCAAATCAGCCAACCCCAATACTTGAAGTTCTCCCTTCAGATTCAGACACTTCTCAGTCTGTTCAGCCACTTCCAGAAACAGATCAAGTTTCATCTTCCTCCCACCACACCTTTGATAATCCACAATTCTCAAATAACATTCCTGAGGAACATTGCGTGGATCATGAAGCTGAAGCAAGTGAAAATGTTCCTATCAACAACATTTCTTCCTCCAATGAAGATCCAGTACACAACATCAGCAATTTGCTAGATAATCTAGCTGTGGAGGAAGTGCAGACACTCATCATAAACAAGAATCATCCAGTTGAAAATATTATTGGACCTCTCTCGGAATGCGTCCTTACTCGGAGCCGACCCATTACAGCTCAGAACCTCTTGCCTGAAGAGACAACTACCATAAGTCAATCAGGTCAATTCTTGTTTATATTCATGTTTTATTTCGCAGGTCGAGCCCAAGAATGTCAAAATGGCTCTCAAAGAGTCCAGTTGGGTCGAGGCAATGCAGGAAAAGCTGATGCAGTTTCAGAAACTCAAGGTGTGGAATATGGTTCCCCTACCCAAAGGAAAGCTGCCTATAGGAACCAGATGGGTTTTCAGGAACAAAAGAGATAACTCAGGAGTCATTATCAGGAACAAGGCACGGTTGGTAGTTCAGGGCTTCTACCAACAGGAGGGGATAGATTATGAGGAAGTCTTTGCACCAATCGCAAGACTAGAAGCCATACGGATTTTCTTGGCTTATGCCTCTTACATGAACTTCACAGTATATCAGATGGATGTAAAGACCGCTTTCTTGTATGGAAAGGTAAAGGAAGAAATCTATGTGTGCCAGCCCCCAGGTTTTGAAGATTCTCAGTATCCAGACCATGTCTACAATTTAGACAAAGCTCTTTATGGTCTTCATCAAGCACCACGAGCATGGTATGCTACGCTGACAGATCATCTGCTTGCAAATGGATATACCCGTGGAGCCATCGATCAGACTTTGTTTGTTCGCAATGATAAGGATGATTTGATTCTCGTCCAAATCTACGTGTATGACATTATATTTGGCTCCACAAGCTCGACATTGTGCAAGGAATTTGAAGAGATAATGAAGAAGAAGTTCGAGATGAGTGCAATGGGAGAAATGACCTTCTTCCTGGATCTTCAAGTGAAGCAAGATTCAAAGGGTGTGCTGATTCATCAAGGAAAGTATGTCACAGATATTTTGACCATGTCCAAAATGATGGAATCAAAGCCGGCATCCACTCCCATGGCTGCTCGTCCTGTCTTAAATTCGGATTTGGATGGTGAAGATGTTGATCAACACCTCTATCGCTCGATGATTGGTTCCTGATGTATCTGACTGCTAGTTGTCCAGACATCCTGTTTTCAGTTTGTCACTGTGCCAGATATCAGGCGAATCCGAAGGCATCTCACCTCATAGATGTCAAGAGAATCTTTTGGTATCTTGTCGGGAAGCCTCGTTTTGGTCTTTTGTACCCAAAAAACTCTGAGTTTCATTTATTTGCATACTCAGACAGTGACTTTGGGGGATGTAACCTGGACAAGAAGTCAACCACTGGTGGATGTCAGTACTTAGGAGATCGCCTTGTCTTATGGCAGTGCAAGAAACAAACAACCGTATCCACATCTACTGCGGAAGCTGAATATGTTGCTGCTTCCAGTTGCTGCTCTCAGGTTATATGGATGCAACAACAGCTTCTCGATTACGGTTTGAACTTTCTTGACTCTCCTATTTATTGTGACAATGAAGCCGCCTTACAGAATGTCAAAAATCTGGTACAACACTCCAAAACTAAACATATTGACATCCGGATTCACTTCGTCCGTGACTGTTTCGAATGGAAACTAATTCATCTTTAAAAGGTCCATACAGATGACAATCTGGCGGATCTTTTCACAAAACCATTCGATACAGCACGCTTTCATCACTTACTTGCCTCTCTCAAACTAATAAGCTTTGACTAAAAGCAATTTTTTTTTTGTAAATACGTTAAAATTTGTGTTTTGTTTATTTTAGTTTTCGATCACAAATTTAGGGGGAGAAAATTTACAAAAACAACAAAAAGATTTTCGGTTTTTGAGTCAATATACATATAAAAACAACAAAAAGATTTTGGTTTTTAGACAGTCTAAGATGATTTACAAGTTTAGAGGGTGTTGAGTTTTTGAAAAACTAAGAAAAGGAGATCCTGCCTATTATTATTTAAGAGAATTCCAAAAAGATTTTATCTTTTCAAAACTTAAGAAAAATACAAAAAGAGTTTATTTGGACAAGCAAAGTAAATCGGTCAAACTGGGAAATGAAATAACTTCCGAGGATCAAAATTTCACTATCTTAATAAAATTTCTAAAAGAATAGCAACTTTGAATATCTATTATACACTAAGAAGTTAAAACAAGTTTTCAAAATGAAAGAATCAGACTTGATCAATTAAACTATAAATATAAATTAATAAGTGTGAAGTTGTGATCATTAAATAACTAGAAATGTGTGACAACTATTTGACTTTTTGTTTAAGTCCTTGAGTCAAAACAAGATGGTGTTCTAATAAACTTGCAATTGTTTTGAAAAACTCGGGTATTTCCTATGTTTTGTGTAAACAAAGAGCGGGAAATATCTACTGAAGCATCCTTTATTTTGCGTAAGCAAAGACCTGGATGTGTGACGTTAGGGCCAATGTGTTCGCAGATCAGTAAATAAAAGATGCCAATGAGCACAAAATGATAGAACCCCTCCTTGTTCTTGATTCTAATCTAATAGATCTGTTCTTTTCTTTTCTCACCTTAAACTCTGTCAAAACATTTTAAGTTCGTTAAAATGCAATCAAAGTTTGAAACAAAAGATTTCACAAAATTGATAGGTTGCATGTTAATCTAGCTTTACAGTCTGATTGCTCACTAACTTCACAAAAGATATTTTCAGAAAAACCTTGATCATATGTCTTATTTCTAAGTTATGGATTAACTAGTGGAAATCATTGGTGGAGTACAGTTGTTTAAAAGTTGCTCTTCATTAAGAAATTACTTAAGCCAGTAAAATTTTGACAACAAATTTGATCCCACGAAATTGACCCGACTAAACTTTCTACTTGTCCAAAGCTTCAAAGTTATTTTATTTTATTTTATTTTATTTTAATTTCAAATTTCAGAAAGTTAAATTTTTTCGAAATAAAGCTTGTGTATTCGAAATCGAGTACACAAAGGATGCGTATTCGAAATAACCCTTTAAATAGCCCAACCTTATTAAATTTCGAATACCATTTTATTTCGAGCATAGTCCATTGGACTTCGAGTACAGAAACCTCTTTTACAGGCGATCTCAATTTCCAGACCCATTTTCGAAAATCTACTCCGGCTATCTTTTAGATCATCTATAGGCGACCTTAGGTATAGAATTTTATAAACTTTTGACCGTAAATTCGAAAGTTATGGACAAAATAATGTTTCGAGTACGCAATTTTCGAGTGCAGAAGGTTTTTGTAGAAATTGACCTTAAGGGACTCAAAATTGAAAGCCAATCTCTTGACATGACGCTCGCCTCTCAATTCCGAGCACTTTGAGCATGATTAGAAGTTCTAAAGAGAAAAATTGTTGAACTTGTGAAGGTTTCTTGTGTTCTTGAAATCTGAGATTTCGAATACAGGCAAATTTCGAATACAGCTTGTAAACTTCGAGACTGAGTTTCGTGTACAGACTGAGTTTCGTGTAAGACTGATTTCGTGTACAACTCATGTTTCGAATAAGCCTCACTTCGAATATGACTGTGATTTCGAGAACACACACAAACTTTTGAGAATGAACTTGGAATTTGAACTGTTTCATAGTTACGATTCCATACTAACTTGATCTGTTTTGTTTTCAGATGGCTGACTTACGTTTTGTCTCGGATCACAACATGTCAGCATATCTTGGCGATCCACCTGAGAAACACTCGAAGTTCAAAAGCATGGTTGACGGTCCGATTCTATCACCGGTTAACTACGCTATCATGGAGCATCCCATTGTTGTTTCTGACTTCATTGAGGGTTTCTGGAGCACGGTTACAGAACACACAGATGCCAATGGAACTGTTAGCATCATTGGGAAGATTCAGGGCCAGTTTATCATCATTAGAGAACAGATTCTGCGAGACTGCCTTCAATTCGGAGACAAAGCCACAGATCCAATGGAGTTGGATCAAGATCTGGTCAACCGTACAGTTTATCAGATGGGACACGAGGGCGCTTATCCTCCTACAGAGAAGAAACTCCTACACCCTTACTGGAGATATCTGGCTCATATCGTCACTCAGTGTTTTTCCGGAAGAAAAGGAGGTTACGATGTGCTAAATCAAACATTGAGTTCATGTTTAGAAGCCCCGGCACTGGGAATGGACTTCAATTTCTCAAGGATGATATTTCTAGACATGCATGCCAGCATCAAGGGGAGAAGGAAGGAGAGGTTTCTGGCATTTCCTTGCTTCCTACAAATTGTCATCAACAAATGGCATCAAGATCTGGTTCCCACTATGGGCACTCTGGGAGTTAGGAGAATTCGAGACGACATCTTCAGCTATATGAAGATGAACAAGA
Source organism: Mikania micrantha (assembly GCA_009363875.1). Classification (NCBI taxonomy): domain Eukaryota; kingdom Viridiplantae; phylum Streptophyta; class Magnoliopsida; order Asterales; family Asteraceae; genus Mikania; species Mikania micrantha. The sequence goes on from CM018691.1 coordinate 94,845,565, forward strand.
GAGGAAAGAAGTAGTATACAGGGGAGCGTCCATTGATAAAGTTTGGAAGGTTTGTGGGCGATGGTGCAGATGAAGACATGCCAGGAACCCCAGTAGCCATAGTTGCTGAAGAACATGATGTCCGAGCTACAAGTTCAAGTACAAAGGCCGATAAAACAGCAAAGGATACCATTCCAGAGTCATCCTCTTCATCCAGTGAGGATTTCGTTGCTGAAAAGCCTCCACCGACATGGGAAGAAAGGGAGGAAGCTCAAGATGTGGATTACACTCCTACCCCCGAGTCGTCGCCCAAAAGGAAGAAATTGAAGACAATGTCAAGGAGGACTAGAGATCCCAGACTACAGAAGATGTTCTCTGATTTATCCTTCTCATCCGCTGCATCGATCCTACCACCCACACAACCCAAGCCACCCACACAACCCAAACCACCCACACAACCCAAGACACCCACACAACCCAAGACACCCACACAACCCAAACCACCTTCAAAACCAAAGCCACCTTCTCAACCAGCTAAACCCAACCTAGTCATCAAAATTCCTGCTCGTTCTCCACTTTCATCTTCCACCACTCCCATCTCCCAAACCGAGACTCCACCATCTCCGCCTTGTACGAAGATTCGCCATACGAGCCGAAGAATGTACCTGTAGACCTTGAGAGTCTACAAGACAGAGTCTTCTTACTCGATAAGGAATCCGCAGAAAAGGAAGACACTATTCGGGTTATGCAGGAACGAATGCTCAAGGTCTGTGATAAGCTTGTTGAGTTTGAAGGACAGATCAAGGCTCATCGGAGGTTCATCATATTTCTCTCCTCAGAGAATTATGATATGCGCAAGGATATCAAGAGACTGAAAGGAGAAGTCCTAGAATCTGATGATGATGACAAAGAAGATGATGATAGTGATGATGATGATGATGATGATGATGATGATGATGATGATGATCATGTTGATGGTGGTGGTGGTGGTGGAGACAAGAAAGAAGATGACTCCTCTGACAAAAGGGATCAAGGGCCTCCAGAAGATAAAGATCAAGGAGGAAACACTAGAAATCAATCCTCATCAGGAAAACACACGAGTGACTATGATGATATTTTTGGAGATATCCAGATGACATCCTTTTTGGAGATTGTGTTCAACCTGATGAAGTCACAGGAGTTGGTCTTGATAATTTCTTCGATGAGTTGCCAGAGAATTTTGATTATGAATGGCCTGGTAAAGAAGATAAGGATGGAACCGAGAACGTGGTGATCGCAGATGTTGCCAAGGATCCTTAGGTCAATTACTTGTACTCACACAAGTATATCAGTTCAGACGGCAAAGAGATTCCACCACTGAGAACAGTTATTAACAGCTGGTTCGAAAAAAAAAAGAGACAGGACCCCTGCTCCTCCGGAAGTTAAAGCCACTTGGCTAGGAGAGATGAACGAGGAACTTACCGAGCACACATTCATTTCAGATGACCGATCATTGTTTGATGTACGCAATGATAGGTCAAATATTTGCTGATGGCTTTTTGACAAAGAAAGAAATCTCTACCTCGTCAAGAGGATGAATGGCAAAGTGGAGTATTACAGGAGGCCTCAAGATTTCTGCACTAAGCCTAAAGTTGATTTGCGAAGCATCAATAATGCCATGTTCTTCCACCCCTCAAAAGACAATCAAGCCTATTTGTTTGCCAAATTTTTGAAGGATCAGTGCGAGAAAGACTTTCCAGTAATGAGGACTACCAAGGGAAGGCGTTTTGTGTCTAGGTGCATTATAGATCCGAAGACCAAGAAGTATTGGGTGTACTACAAATACCCTCCTCCACTCACTAAAGAAGTTGTTCCAGTGTCTCCAAGGGCCCCTGACAACTCTCTTGCGAACTTCATGTCTTTGTATTTTGATGAGAAGACCCTTTCAGCCGTCATTTTGAGGAATAAAGACGACATCAATGATATTGACATGATCTTGGATCCAATGGATCTGCTGAAGTTTGGAAAGGAAGATTTGATGAAGTTGCGTCAATCTCCCATCAAGGTATACGGCGGTTGGGATGAAGAGGCTAAACCATACACACGCACTGTTGCATATGCCATTGAGCTAAAGATTTATGCAGGAGCTGGACCACATAAATTCACTCTTCCTATTGGATGACTTCACCAGTCTAGGGGAGTTTGTAGAGCCCAATGCACGACGAAGACTGGCAAAGTCAAACAATAGAAGAGCTGAAGTCCAGATTCTTGTTATTTTCGTGTACATCAGGTTCGAATACTCTTAGTGTTCGAGTACTCAAAGTTAACTTGTATAGAACTTCGAGTACGCCTAGACTTAGTATAAATAGACGTATTTTGTACAAGTTTAGGGTGGGAATCCCAAGGTGTGCTCTTTAGACGCATTGAGGCACATTTTCGAATACACTTTTGAATACAATCAAAGTTTTGATCTTTCTTGTTGTTCTTGCTATTTCTTTAACTCTATTATGGATTCCGCACACTATAGAGTCACTTGATACTGATTGGAGACATAAAGCTCGGATCTTGATCTGGTAAGGGACCTACGGTGTTAGTGTGTGCTCACATACAACTCATAACTTGGTGCATTAGGCCGACGGGTCTGTGTACACCATTTGTTTTGTTTTGTTCTCAAATGAGTATCTCCTTACCATAAGAAGTATTTTAATATGGATTTGTTCTAATTAATTGCAACTGTTAATAGTGTGGTTAGTTTGTTCTGACATTCGTTATCATATGTTATGTTATGATCATTTCATTTGTAAAGATTCTGTTGACGCAACTATCTTCACAATTGTCCCTCCATGTCATTTCTATAATCGTTTCCTTTTATCAGATTTCACCACCATTACTATTGTCTTTAGGTTACTGAGCAATTTATGTCCCATTCATATTTCGTTTTGGTTGTTTTCTTTATTTTTACAACATCTACTCATGGGATTCATGAGGATGTGTGAAGAGGAGATAAAGATGATTAAAAGATTAAAGAGTTTAGACAAACCATGATTATAAAAAAATAATTTATATGTTTTTTAATTCAAAAATAAAAAAACCATGATTATAAACAATATTTTGTTTCATGGTCCTTCACCAGTACATATTTGGTTCATGCTCGGAACAAATCTGGTAACATGTCAATGACGCCGGCGACAGTAGAAAGCGGTTCAGTAACTAACATTTCGAGATGGAGTATGGCCGGAATGACTGCTCTCGTCACCGGTGGTACACGAGGAATCGGCTACGCCGTGGTGGAGGAACTGGTGGAGTTAGGTGCCGCCGTGCACACATGCTCTCGCAACAAGACTAAACTCAACCAGTGCTTACAGGAATGGTCGGTGAAAGGCTTCACCGTCACCGGATCCATCTGTGACGTCACTTCTCGTCCTCATCGCCAACAACTTCTGGAAAAAGTTTCCTCAATTTTTAACGGAAAACTCAACATTAGTATCTATTTATTACTTGACTTTGTAGTAGATGATGATTATTTAGTATATTTATTCAACTTGTTTATTTAATGACGAGACGACGAGTAAATTGTCCAGATAGTTACTTTGTTTAGTAGTATTTCACAATGTGTATTATATATCATTTGCAAAAGCATAAGTTATATAGCAAAATCAAATCTCACATCACGAACTCTATACAATTTTTTTATAAAAACATAAAATCATACAAAATCTATACAAATATGTTACGAAAATAATAGAAAAAAATTACTTTAATATTTTTTCTCACCGGCAACCAGTTGGTTGAATTAAAAAAAACACAAATCCGTAAGCAAAAATTGATTTTCTATGAAAACAAATAAATCACCGTTACCTTCTCCAAATATCACCAAAACCTTAGAAAGAACCACGTTTCTTTTCACTATATATATATATATATATATATATATATTTATTTATTTATTTATTTATTTATTTATTTATTTATTTAGTATCCAATAACAACCATTAAAATAAAAATATTTTTTATTGTGAGTAAAATAAGAATTTAAGGGTGAAATAAAAAAAAAAGAAAAAGATTTACTATTCCTTTTGCTTTGCTTTTTAATTATATAGTATAATATAATAAGAGTAGTTTAGAGAACAATTTAAACAGTAGATCAATAGAATTTTTTCGTAATTTCTTGGTTTAAATTAAATCTTACAAAATATTATGAGTTGAGTCGGGTTGGATAACACGGTAGAACAGGTTTGGATCAGGACGATTTAAGTAAAATCTGTTTGGTTCAAACATGTCTCTCTAAAGAGTATCAATTTGGAGTTTTGGACAAAGTCAAAATGATTTATAACTAAACAAATAATATATATAAATGATCTTCGGTTTTTGACCAGTTACAGCCGGTTTTTTGTGGGTTCCAATTCAGATTTTGGCCAGTATTGGTTCGGGTTTTGCCGTAAAGATGGAACCGATTCTGGTTTTTCCAGTTCCGGTTTCTCTAAGAATCCGGGACCGCCTGTACCAACAGTTCAGGTATGACCGGTTTCGGTTGTCGGTTTCGGGTTTTTTGCCCACCTTTAAATTGAACGAGGTGTTATTGCAGCCCAAGAGTTATGAGAGCCCAACAATAGCCTACCAGGAAGCCCATGAGTGAAGGCTCAAGGGAGATATAAGAATTCCAAAGAAATTGCACATATGATTAAAGGGATGATTGTTAACATTTAAATGGGTCTGAGTCTTAATATTTTAGACTTAGACCATTTTTTTAAGAAAACACATCTGAATGAAATGAAAAGTCTGAATGAACCTCTTAATAGTTCTGATGTTGAGACATGTCAGAATGGGGCAAAAAGGCCGACGGTCTTACCCATCCCACCTTCTCCTCTCAACCCAATTTCTCTTTTCCAGAAAACCCCAAGTTTGAAGCTCCGTGTAGTCGATGGCTTCTCCGGTCACCGTCTGCAACTTCCAATCGCCTCCTCTCTTGGTCTATTAAGAATATATTTATCGAGCCACCAAAAAATTCACAGAAATAGGGGTGTTCAGTATGCCTGGCAAAATGGACGGATTGGGTCGGGTTGGGTAACGGGTTAGAGCGGGTTCAGGTCAGGATGGTTGCGGGTTAAAACGAGTTTTAAGCAAAATCAGTTCGGGTCTATATGGATTGTTCTTAAAAAACATCAATTTAGTTTAACTTAAGGTGTGACAAATAGTACATTTGGATAATTTTTAGTGATTTTCTAATCAAATAAGTTCTTAATCATTTCTTAAATGTTTGAATACATTGCATTTACATAGTTTTTTTGTAACCTATCTTGACCCGCATTGTGTTTAAATGCTACACATTTTAACCCATTCAATATTATGATGTTACTCATTTCAACCCATTATACTTCAATTGTTTACCCAAATCAACACATTCCTTTGAAATTGATAAAAATTGCCACCCCTAGTGTTAAGCAACCATTGACTTCTGAGTTTATCCTTTGCCTAATCACAGACTAGGATCAAATTAGTAAACGCAATGAATTGTTTAGATACTGTCAATTTTCTTGAAACCTTGCGATGGAGAAATTTGCGACAAAGAAGAAGGGAAACCAAAGGAAGTATGGGAGCAATAAGGCCACACGGAGTGGGCTTCGGGAAGGAGCCGGGGAGGCTTTTGCTAGATCGGGGAAAAGTGGGAACACCGCCCCCCGGAAATGGGGTGGGGTAAATCGGGAACCCTTTACCGATTGAAGCCGAGCTGGGAAGGAGAGGGTATTCGACCGTTGTGGGGGAGGGGGGATTCGACCGTTGGGGGTTTTTAAAAAATAAAAAATCCAATTTTTTTTTATTTAAACGACTCCAGAACAATCACAAATCTCACACTTTTCTCTCATCTTCTACAATCTATACACTTAATTTATAAAATTTTCAAGTAAAATGGAAGGAGGTTCATCACGTGATGGGTTGTCAACCAAAAAATTTAGAAAACCACGACAAAAAAATGTTCAAACCCCTCAAATGAACCGGTTCAACACACCCGGGTATCATCCACAAATGTCATCTCCGAATCAACCAACATTCTACTACGATCCAATGAACCCGGCTCCATATTTGCAATATTCACCGGGCACTCAACAACAATTCAACCGGTGGGAGCAATCGTATCAACAAGATCAACAAAGTTAACAATAATTCGATCAACAAACTTTTCAACAACAATCTCCATTTCATGGTATTTTTTATACGTTTATTTTTATATTTTATTTTTATATTTTATTTTTTTATGTCTATTTTTATATGTTTATTTTTATACGTTTATTTTTATGTTTAGACTATCGTGACCATAATCAAGATGACTCGGATTCAAGCGAACATAATAAAAGTGTTCAAGTCGAGTCGGAAGAAGAAGAACCGGTTAGACGAACGGGAAAGAAACCAATAGGAAAGACAGCACCGGCCAAGCGTTGGTCCGATGAAGAGGAGGTTGCGTTGGCCAGATCTTGGCTAACTATTTCTGAAAATCCCGATGTTGTTATGCGCAAAAACGGGATGGTTTTTATAGAAAGGTATTTTTTAACATTGTTTAAGTTAACAAAAAAAAGTCACGGTTGATGCTTAAATTTATGTTGTTTATATGTAGGTAACCGAACATTTTCACCATCTCGTGAAGGACAAGTCGAGGACTGTTGATCAAATCTATTCCAAATGGAATGATATGAACTCCTCCATGAAGAAATGGAATGGTTTTTATCAACAGGCTTCAATGAATCGCAAAAGCGGTGAAGGGGATGAACAAGTTTTGAAAAAGGCCATGAAAGACTACAAAATCATGGTCAAGTCAAAGGGATTCGCTTACATCCAAGCGTGGGAGATGGTTCGCGATAACCCTTTATGGTGCGACATTCCACCAGTAGGTTGTGAGTCACAATCTACAACAAAAAGGCCGAAGCCAAACGAGGCAATGGGTAGTGCGAACGCCCACATCAACATCAACCTTGATGATGATGATGAAGACATCAACATCAACCTTGATCGTGATGGCCCACGCATTTACTATGAACCGGATATGCCAACAAGAAAGGGCAAAAGATCGGTCGCGTCCTCCTCGTCGCATGACGAGTTAATTCAACAAATGGCGGAATTCAACTCGTTCAACAAAGAGAAATACCAACAAAGATTCCGCCTTCGAGAAGAAAAAATCCGTGTTTTGCAAGAGGAGAAAGACGCAAGCGTCGCATTAATGCGCCGACAAAACAGGCTTTAGACGAATAGCAAAAGGCTGTAAATTTAGAGTTCATGATGAAAGACCACACAATTTATCAAGAACCAATGTTGTAACTGATTCTCGATCGTAAACGAGAAATTGCTGCTCGTTGGGGATGACATTGCTGTGACAATCCGACATTTTCGGGTAAACCTAGTTAACTGAATGTTAACGGAATCACATGAAATTGTACTGTATCAAATTAGAAGGTCAATAATGAAACAAAATCAGTCTCAAAACATATAAAACATGAGCATTAAACTTGTAATTACATTTAAATGTCAATTTTGACTTTAAAAAGTCAAAATTTGACCTAAGAACTAAAGGGAAACCGAAATAGTCATGATTGTTAATAATTGGTCGAATTAAACTCTCCTAATGATGATACTAATGATTATAAACCATAATAATGCGGTTTAATGAGGAATTATGAGTGAATTAAGTTCAAAATCAAACTAAAAGTCATAACCGTTCCTAACTAGCATCAAATTCGTATAACCCGAACGTAATGCACACAATTGCACATTCCTAAAATCCAATCGGCACATTCAGAGATCACTGCAACCAACAATTTGATTCCAAGGTGTTCGAGCAGAAGAATTCGATCCAACCGTAGCCGAACCACTAGCCTTAGTCGAGCTACACCAATTCGATAGCAAACCAGGTAACAATCGATCTCTACACACACTAAAACATGCGACTAAGCATATCCCTATGCTAATTGTGGCTTCTAACATCGAATTATACGATATCTAGTGTGACAATCCGGTATTTTCGAATTAACCTCGTTAACTGAAAATAACGAAATCGCAAATATGAGACCCAAGGTAGGCCCAATTGTAAATATGAGGCCCAAGGTAGGCCCAATTGTATTTATGAGGCCCAAATGGATAGAAGGTAGGCCCAATTATATTTAGGAGGCTCAAAAGGATTAATTTAGCCCAATAATGTTCCAATTGACCAATTAGTGACAATTCGGCAATTCGGATTAACTCCGTTAACTCTAGAATAAACCGAAATGGTATGTAATCGAACAAAATCAAACCTGAGGGTTAGAATTAAGCAAGATCAGTCTTAATAGGCTTAAATTGCAAGGATTAAACTTGTAAAATCATGAAATAAACAATTTTGACTTTTAAAGTCAAAATTCGTGTGACTTTTTGCAATAAAATTCGAATTTCATGATTATTTCAAGTAAAAATTAGAATTGATTGCTCTTAATCATCCTATTGATGATTACTAATGAGTAGCAAACGTTATAGGTCTATTAAAATGTCGAATTGAACTCAAAGGTTATTGAAAAGTCGAAACCGTTCATAGACCTTAATAAAATTGTAAAATCTGATTGAATTGCACACAATTGGCACATCCTAAACATCAGTCGACACCTTCAGGAGCAAAATCATTCAAAGATTTGATTCAAGAAGCCGTTGATAACAAGACTTGATTCGAGAGTAGCCGAAACTTAACATAGAAGGCAAGATACATCAATTCTATATCAAAACAGGTTAGTAATCTATCCTACATCCTCTAAAACGGTCGACTAAGACAATTCCTATGTTAATTCGATGTTCCAATATCGAATTGCAAGATTTTAGATTCTAGGGTTCCAAGTTCAAACCGAATTGGGTGTTTTGATACAATCGTGTTTAAGAATCAAATTAATGTATGTAGAAAGTTTCAGAAACCTCCGATAAAGCTAAACCACATTTCAATTTTATTAAACATTCACGGATTGATCAAGTTCTATTATTAGGGTTCATAGCATAAACTGTTTTGGGGGTTTCTGCTAAATTAGGATTTAAAATAGAATCAATTGACACAGAAAGGTTCGAAATCATTAGTTTAAGGAAACCCATGTGTTAATTTCATCAAACAATAACGGATTGAATGATTTCATTTCTAGGGTTTTTAGAACAAAACGGTTTTGGGGATTTTTAGTTAAACGTGATTGTTAATCAAATTAAATGGTACCTTAACTATCAGAGGGTTCCGACTAAGGTTAAACCTATATCAATTTTATGTAACATCAACGAATCAAGCGATTTTGGAGTCTAGGGCTCATTAGGTAATCGGGTTTGGGGATTTCGGTTTAAATGGAGTTCATGTTCAAATTAAAGAACTCAGATAGGTTCGAAATTTGTGACTAGATGAAAACCCTTTGATTTTTCAAGTTAATTTAAACGAATTCACTCAAATTGAGTTTGGGATTTCGAGAATTGGGTTTGAAAGTTTGTAGGCTTGATTTTATAGTTTTGAACCTAGTGTTCATCGAATTGACAACATGGTTATGCTCTGTTGGATCCTTAGAAACGAAGCCCCATGGTTATGGGATTGATCATGAACGAATTGGAAACCAATTAGGTAGGTTTGTTTCGGATTGGGTTATCAAAGGGAATTAGGGTTTCTAAAGCTTAAAAGAATTTATTTGTGAAATCTATCGCGATACCCTAGCGGGCGAGACTGGTAAGATGCGTGTGTTGGGAGTGGAGGGTCACGGGTTCGAATCCGGGTCTCCACCGGTTTTTGCTATTTAAACCAACTTTTAGTATTTTGATCATATCTCATTCGTTTTAACTCCGATTCGACTCGTTCGAATTGCGTTAGAACCAGAATTCTATCCCGAACATATTTGAATAATAAAATTTACATTTTAGACCGAAAACGTAATCGCGTATAATTACGTTTATTTAAACGACTTTAAAGTCACGCGTACATACGTATGCCTATTCCTAACAGTCTAACATACGTGTGTTAACACGTATGTGATTTCAAGAACAAAACGACATCCCGAATAACACTAGCTATCATGACTATGCATGTGTGATTATGTTATCTGCAAACATTATATTCAAACTGTCGTTTTAAACATTGTGAATGCTTAAACCTGTGTTATGCACCAACCTTTGTGTTGACTTGATTTACATGTTTTCTCAGGACGCTAAGGTGCACAAGAAAGCAGGCATGGACTAGGAGATTGAGTCTCACGCATGACTTTACATTATAGTTATTTGGATTTGAATGTTTGAAAACTTTGCATTGTAATTTACATTTTAGAACTGTTATTGTTTTAAAACGCTTCCGCAAACTTTGAAAATTTTGATGTTACAGTTTTAGACCAAAGTATGTTTTGAAAATTCATATAGAGGTCTTCGTTATGTCTAATGATCTGAGATCCTGGTTTGTCACGTTCCCAAACAGTATGATTCCGTTAGTTGAAAATTGGGGATGTGACAGATTGGTATCAGAGCCATTGGTTATAGCGAACTAGGTTTGCATTTGTAGACTTAGACTATAACTGTTAGACATTAGACACGCATGCTTACACGCATCACTTAAAAATTCCATATGGCATTATGTAACAGACTTGCTTACACATTCCATGGCACTGCACTTACATATGGTATTATATAACAGGCATGGCATCTTCATCATCAGTACCATACATATACATTGATGATTCGGAGGATGAGGAGCCGGTGGTTCCAGTACCACCATCATCACCAGCACCACCTATCCCATCTCCTCCACCATCTGAGAGAGATGATTCAGACCCTGAGGAGGATCCGGAGGAGGATCTGGATGAGGACCCGGAGGAGGATCAGGAGGATCCGGATGAGGACCCGGATGAGGATCCGGAGGAGGAGCCAGCGGAGGGTACTCAGGAGATTCCTGTTGAGGGACCTTTTACTCATCCACCACCTGTATTGGATGTTCCTGAGCCTAAAAGGCAACGGACTGACTCTGAGGAGATTGCCAAACTACGTGAGGACTTGTAATGGGCAAATGATAGGATTGAGTACAATGTTCGGGAACTCTGGGATGCGAATGAAAGACAAGATAACCTTGCCCACCTGGTTAATGAGATGCGAGATGAGATCATCCATTTGACTGATCGTCTTCAAGCTTCTGAGAACCGAGGTGAGATTCTGGAAGGCAGACTTGTAGCCTTGGAGGATTTGGTGGTCTCGGAGAATGAAGAAGAGGAGGAAGAGGATGAAGAGGAGGAAGGGGAGGAACCAGCACCAGCTGTTGATTTTGATCCTGAATCCACTATTGAGGATGATTGATTTTCTTTATTTTGTTTAAACTTATTAGGGGCGGGTTGTGTCCCTACATTAGAAGTTTGAAAACTTATGTTTTGATTTTGAAAGTATTGTACTCAAATCAGATTATTATCTATTGAAAGCTATTATTTACTGACAACAGTTGTGTTGATCTCTACATTACATGGTTGTTGTTTGTTGTATTGTTTACACATGTCACATTGGACTTTGATAACACTTTAATGTTTCTTTTAACTAGGAAGATAATGGCCGGAGAGAACGTACAAATGACAGTTGCTGAGCTCAATGAGCTGATCAATAACAGGGTCGCGGAGGCAATCGCGAACTACGTTCAGACACACACTACAGGGCCACAGGGTCCAACAGGAGGATTGGTGAATCCACCGGTGTGCACGTTCAAGATGTTCTTGGACTGCAAGCCACATAACTTCAAAGGATCAGAGGGGGCCATTGGACTCCTTCGATGGATTGAGAAGGCTGAATCAGTGTTTGAAATGTGCAACTGCCCTGAGGAGAATAAGGTAAAGTATGCCACTGGAACGTTGGAGGGTCCAGCATTGACTTGGTGGAACTCGAATGTCCAAACTTTGGGATTGGGTGAGGCAAATGCCTTGACTTCGAATGGATTCAAGACTTTACTGCAGGAAGAGTACTGCCCTCGCAGTGAGATGCAGAAACTGGAGGAGGAGTATTGGCATCTTAAGATGGAGGGGTCAAACATTGAGGAATACACGACCCGGTCACATGAACTGGCCAGACTTCTACCTCACATGGCTACTCCCGCAAGCAAGTGGATAGAGAGGTACATCGAGGGATTGGTGCCTCAGATCCAGGGTTTGGTTACTTCTGCAAATCCCACAACAATTCAACAAGCTGTTCGACTGGCGCACCAATTGACTGACCAGGCGGTGTTACAGGGGACTCTGCCTAAGCGAACATCAGCTACTAAGGTGGGAGACCACAAAAGGAAGTGGGAGAGTAGCAACACCAGGAACTTCAACCAACAGCCGTTTCAGCAGAACCGGAAGCAAGACTCAAACAAGTCTTACCACAATTCGAACAGTGGTCAGCAGTCGTCATCAGGGGGGTTATATTAGTAAACACCCAAAATGCAACAGGTGTGGATTTCATCATGCTGGTAATCAGTGTGATAAGTTCAAGTGTCAACGGTGTGGTAAAGTTGGGCATGCAGCTAAGGATTGCCGCGGAGAGCTGCAAAACAATTCCAACAACCAAAATAACAATCAGAACAACGCACAGAAGGGTTGTTTTGAGTGTGGAAAGATGGGGCACTTTAAAAAGGATTGCCCACAACTCAAGAAAGGCGGGGATAACAATGCTAATGGCAACGGCAACGGCAACGGTAACGGCAATGGCACCAATAACAACAACAACAACAATGGTGCTAGGGGCAGGGCGTTTGTGATTGGAGGACGTCAAGCACGGGAGGATCCCAACATTGTTACGGGTACGTTCCTCTTAAATAATCACTATGCCTCTATGTTATTTGACACTGGTGCAGACCGGAGTTTTGTATCTAGTTCATTTTCTAAGTTGCTAAATGTTAGTCCCACTGCCTTAGAAAATCCATACACTGTAGAATTAGCTGATGGCAAGTTAATTGTAGTGGAACATATTCTTAAGGGATGTATCCTTGAATTGATGGGTCAAACATTAGAAATTGATCTTATGCCTATCACTTTAGGCAGCTTTCATGTAGTCATTGGCATGGACTGGTTGTCCAAACACCAGGCTGAAATAGTATGCCATGAAAAGATCGTTCATATACCTCTTCCGCATGGAGAGACATTGTATGTACAAGGTGAGAAGAGCAGTACGCCACTGCGTCTCATATCTTGTATGAAAGCACACAAATGTCTGCGTAAAGGTCATACGGCAGTTATAGCACTTATAACTGAAAAGCCGGTAGCTGAGAAGAAGATTGAAGACATTCCAGTAGTTTGTGAATTTCCGGAGGTATTTCCAGAAGACTTGCCGGGATTACCGCCTATCAGACAGGTGGAATTCCGAATCGACCTTACACCAGATGCAGCACCGATAGCTAGGGCGCCTTATCGACTTGCACCATCAGAGATGCAAGAGTTATCTACACAACTGCAAGAGTTGTTGGATAAGGGTTTTATACGACCTAGTTTTTCACCGTGGGGAGCTCCAGTCTTATTTGTTAAGAAGAAGGATGGGACTTTTCGTATGTGTATCGATTACCGCGAACTTAACAAGGTTACTATCAAAAACCGGTATCCGTTACCCAGAATTGACGATCTGTTCAATCAGTTGCAAGGTTCGAGTTATTACTCGAAGATCGATCTCAGATCGGGTTATCATCAACTAAGAGTCCAGGAGGAGGATATTCCAAAGACAGCATTCAGGACGCGCTATGGCCATTATGAGTTCTTGGTCATGCCATTTGGGTTGACAAACGCTCCAGCTGTATTCATGGATCTCATGAATCGTGTTTGTAAACCTTACCTTGATAAGTTTGTCATTGTTTTCATTGATGACATTCTCATCTATTCTCAGACTGAGGAGGAACACGCTGAACATCTTCGATTGCTGTTGGAATTACTGAAACAGGAACAATTGTACGCTAAGTTCTCGAAGTGTGATTTCTGGATGCGAGAAGTACAATTCTTAGGTCATATAGTCAATGAAAAGGGCATACACGTTGATCCAGCAAAGATTGAAGCGATTAAGAATTGGGAAGCACCAAAGACACCTACCGAGGTACGACAATTCCTTGGTTTGGCGGGTTACTACCGACGATTCATTGAGGGATTCTCAAAGATCGCTCAACCACTTACAGCACTTACACATAAGGGAACGAAGTATAACTGGACGGATAAACAGGAAGCTGCATTCCAGTTATTGAAACAGAAACTTTGCAGTGCACCGATTCTGTCCTTACCGGAAGGGACGGAAGACTTTGTGGTGTATTGTGATGCATCTGCACAGGGTTTGGGATGTGTGTTGATGCAACGTGATAAAGTAATTGCTTATGCTTCAAGGCAATTACGACCACACGAAAAGAATTACACTACTCATGACTTGGAGTTAGGAGCAGTGGTTTTTGCTTTGAAGATCTGGAGGCATTATCTATATGGAACCAAGTGTACCATCTACACTGATCATAAGAGTTTGCGACATATCTTTGATCAGAAGGAGCTGAATATGAGACAACGACGATGGGTTGAATTGTTGAACGACTACGAATGCGCGATTAAGTATCACCCGGGAAAAGCTAATGTGGTAGCTGATGCTTTAAGCAGAAAAGATACTTCAACAAAACGGGTTCGCGCACTTATGATGACGATACATACTGACTTACCTGACAAGGTACGCAGTGCTCAGCTCGAGGCCTTGAAAAAGGAAAACTTGGTACAGGAATCTTTACGAGGAATGGAAGAACAATTGGATGTTAAACCTGATGGGATTCATTATTTCATCAATCGACTGTGGATACCTTTGTACGGAGGTTTAAGGGAACTCGTGATGGATGAAGCACACAAGTCTAGATATTCAGTTCATCCGGGATCAGACAAAATGTATCATGACTTAAAGGCATTGTATTGGTGGCCTCACATGAAAGCTGACATTGCTAGATACGTTAGCAAGTGTTTGACTTGTTCGAAAGTCAAAGTGGAATATCAGAAGCCATCTGGTTTATTGCAACAACCAGAGATACCGATGTGGAAGTGGGAACAGATTTCGATGGACTTCATTACTAAGTTACCCCGTACACCGAGTGGTTGTGATACGATATGGGTAATTGTCGATCGATTAACGAAATCTGCACATTTCTTAGCAATCAAGGAAACTGACAAGATGGAGAAACTGACTCGTATCTACATCAAGGAAGTGGTAGCACGACATGGCGTGCCAATCTCTATCATATCAGATCGGGATGCCCGATTTACTTCCAACTTTTGGAAGTCACTTCATAAGTCATTGGGAACTCGTTTGGATATGAGTACCGCATATCATCCACAGACTGACGGTCAAAGTGAACGTACAATTCAAACGCTCGAGGATATGTTACGAGCTTGTGTAATTGACTTTGGTGATAGCTGGGAAAACCATTTGCCGTTAGTGGAATTCTCTTACAACAATAGTTATCATACAAGTATTCAGGCAGCACCGTTTGAAGCTTTGTATGGTCGTAAATGCCGTTCACCAGTTTGTTGGGCTGAAATTGGTGACAGTCAGATTACAGGTCCTGAATTAGTGCACGAGACGACAGAGAAGATAGTTCAAATCCGGAACCGTATGGCAGCGGCCCGGGATCGACAGAAGAGTTATGCTGACAAACGGCGTAAGCCGTTGGAGTTTCAAGTAGGAGACCGAGTTCTTCTAAAGGTATCACCTTGGAAAGGTGTGATACGATTTGGCAAGCGCGGGAAGCTTAGTCCACGGTACGTAGGACCTTTTGAGATCCTGAAAAGGATTGGTCCGGTTGCGTATCAACTCAAACTACCTGATGAACTCAGCGGAGTTCATGATGTCTTTCACGTATCGAACTTAAAGAAATGTCTTTCTGATGAGACATTGATTGTACCGTTGGAAGAAATACAAGTATACGAACAGTTACGATTCATTGAAGAACCAGCAGAAATCATGGACCGAGAGGTCAAACAACTTAAGCAAATTAAGATTCCGATAGTCAAAGTCCGGTGGAATTCAAGACGTGGTCCTGAATTCACATGGGAACGGGAAGACCAAATGATGAAGAAGTATCCTCATCTGTTCAAAACAACAGCAACAAACACTGAGAGCGCACGTTAAATTTCGGGACGAAATTTCTTTCAACAAGGGGATGACGTGATGCTTCTCACATCAGCACTGCAAATTTCAAACTGTAAGCACAAACACTTTATTCAATTGGTTTTGTTACAAACATTGTGCTACATTACATTTTATGTGCTATATTTCATATGTTACATGTTATAGTAGTACATACATGATTAGTTACACACATTTTGCTATGTGCGGGGTTGCATAGTACAAATAGTTGCAAACACTCACTATGTGTGAGGTTACACATCACAGTATGATCAAACGCAAACAGTCACAGTTAGGTGAACTAACTAGTGTATACGCAAACAATCACATTGAACGATCACACTTAGTTGTGATGTTGCAAGCATTAGATTTTGTGTGTGAGTACACACAAGCACACGGAATGATCAAACCACACTAACACGTACAATTTAAACTCGTAAGTAGTTTCCTAACTACTCCTAACATTTACTAATTTTCGGGACGAAAATTCTTTCAACAAGGGGATGAGGTGACAATCCGGTATTTTCGAATTAACCTCGTTAACTGAAAATAACGAAATCACAAATATGAGACCCAAGGTAGGCCCAATTGTAAATATGAGGCCCAAGGTAGGCCCAATTGTATTTATGAGGCCCAAATGGATAGAGGGTAGGCCCAATTATATTTAGGAGGCTCAAAAGGATTAATTTAGCCCAATAATGTTCCAATTGACCAATTAGTGACAATTCGGCAATTCGGATTAACTCCGTTAACTCTAGAATAAACCGAAATGGTATGTAATCGAACAAAATCAAACCTGAGGGTAAGAATTAAGCAAGATCAGTCTTAATAGGCTTAAATTGCAAGGATTAAACTTGTAAAATCATGAAATAAACAATTTTGACTTTTAAAGTCAAAATTTGTGTGACTTTTTGCAATAAAATTCGAATTTCATGATTATTTCAAGTAAAAATTAGAATTGATTGCTCTTAATCATCCTATTGATGATTACTAATGAGTAGCAAACGTTATAGGTCTATTAAAATGTCGAATTGAACTCAAAGGTTATTGAAAAGTCGAAACCGTTCATAGACCTTAATAAAATTGTAAAATCTGATTGAATTGCACACAATTGGCACATCCTAAACATCAGTCGGCACCTTCAGGAGCAAAATCATTCAAAGATTTGATTCAAGAAGCCGTTGATAACAAGACTTGATTCGATAGTAGCCGAACCTTAACATAGAAGGCAAGATACATCAATTCTATATCAAAACAGGTTAGTAATCTATCCTACATCCTCTAAAACGGTCGACTAAGACAATCCCTATGTTAATTCGATGTTCCAATATCGAATTGCAAGATTTTAGATTCTAGGGTTCCAAGTTCAAACCGAATTGGGTGTTTTGATACAATCGTGTTTAAGAATCAAATTAATGTATGTAGAAAGTTTCAGAAACCTCCGATAAAGCTAAACCACATTTCAATTTTATTAAACATTCACGGATTGATCAAGTTCTATTATTAGGGTTCATAGCATAAACGGTTTTGGGGGTTTCTGCTAAATTAGGATTTAAAAAGGAATCAATTGACACAGAAAGGTTCGAAATCATTAGTTTAAGGAAACCCATGTGTTAATTTCATCAAACAATAACGGATTGAATGATTTCATTTCTAGGGTTTTTAGAACAAAACAGTTTTGGGGATTTTTAGTTAAACGTGATTGTTAATCAAATTAAATGGTACCTTAACTATCAGAGGGTTCCGACTAAGGTTAAACCTATATCAATTTTATGTAACATCAACGAATCAAGCGATTTTGGAGTCTAGGGCTCATTAGGTAATTGGGTTTGGGGATTTCGGTTTAAATGGAGTTCATGTTCAAATTAAAGAAATCAGATAGGTTCGAAATTTGTGACTAGATGAAAACCCTTTGATTTTTCAAGTTAATTTAAATGAATTCACTCAAATTGAGTTTGGGATTTCGAGAATTGGGTTTGAAACTTTGTAGGCTTGATTTTATAGTTTTGAACCTAGTGTTCATCGAATTGACAACATGGTTATGCTCTGTTGGATCCTTAGAAACGAAGCCCCATGGTTATGGGATTGATCATGAACGAATTGGAGACCAATTAGGTAGTTTTGTTTCGGATTGGGTTATCAAAGGGAATTAGGGTTTCTAAAGCTTAAAAGAATTTATTTGTGAAATCTATTGCGATACCCTAGCGGGCGAGACCGGTAAGACGCGTGTATTGGGAGTGGAGGATCACGGGTTCGAATCCGGGTCTCCACCGGTTTTTGCTATTTAAACCAACTTTTAGTATTTTGATCATATCTCATTCGTTTTAACTCCGATTCGACTCGTTCGAATTGCGTTAGAACCAGAATTCTATCACGAACATATTTGAATAATAAAATTCACATTTTAGACCGAAAACGTAATCGCGTATAATTACGTTTATTTAAACGACTTTAAAGTCACGCGTACATACGTATGCCTATTCCTAACACTCTAACATACGTGTGTTAACACGTATGTGATTTGAAGCACAAAACGACATCCCGAATAACACTAGGTTATTGTTACAACACAGGTTCTTCGTAGGAAGACTTTCTACACGAGTTTAAGTGTGTTTGATCATTCTGCAACAATCAAAGGTGCGTACACGGCCCCTTTCTTATTTTAAACTGTTTTGGGGGAGAAAACATGTGCAACAAACACTTTTAGATACATATCACTTGCATGAGTTAGCTGTTTACATTATGTGACAACATAGCATTTACAAGTCCTTACACTTCGAACCGTTTAGTTTGCCGTAGCGCAAAGCGTGGTAGTTGGAAATAGATCTATTAGGTTTGACAAACCTCACCCGGTAGATGGGATCTACGCAGGTGTTTGACTGACCAAACACTCATTACTATTGTTTGTGCTAGACAATAGTGGCAAGGCAAAACATGCGATAGCATGCACTAGTCAGCTTCGGTGTCGACCACTTATGTAAATAGTATAAATGACTAGCTATCATGACTATGCATGTGTGATTATGTTATCTGCAAACATTATATTCAAACTGTTGTTTTAAACATTGTGAATGCTTAAACCTGTGTTATGCACCAACCTTTGTGTTGACTTGATTTACATGTTTTCTCAGGACGCTAAGGTGCACAAGAAAGCAGGCATGGACTAGGAGATTGAGTCGCATGCATGACTTTACATTATAGTTATTTGGATTTGAATGTTTGAAAACTTTGCATTGTAATTTACATTTTAGAACTGTTATTGTTTTAAAACGCTTCCGCAAACTTTGAAAATTTTGATGTTACAGTTTTAGACCAAAGTATGTTTTGAAAATTCATATAGAGGTCTTCGTTATGTCTAATGATCTGAGATCCTGGTTTGTCACGTTCCCAAACGGTATGATTCCGTTAGTTGAAAATTGGGGATGTGACATCTAGTTCTAGGGTTCATCATTTAGAACGAATTGGGGGTTATCGTTCAAACGGTTTTAAAAACCAAATCAAATGACACAGAGAGTTTCGAAATGCTCTGTGCATTGAAAACCATATGTTAATTCCGGTTTTTAACATCGAATCATATGGATTCGATTTCTAGGGTTCTTGAACAAAAACGAATTGGGGGTTTTTACTCAAACGAGTTTTACGATCAAATTAAATTATACAGAAAGCTTCGAATTGATGGGTGCAACGAAAACCCTAAGCTATTTTGATATAACAACAACTAATTGTATAGGTTCGAATTCTAAGGCTTATAACATAAAATGTTTTGGGGTTTTCTATTAAAACGAGTTTAAAAATTAATCAGATGATTCCTTACATTTCAGAAGGTTCCGATTACGGAAAAAGCCATATCAATTTTATAAAACAATATTGAATTGCATGAGATTGAATCCTAGGGTTCATGGGGTAAGTCGGTTTGGGGGTTGTGGTCCAATCGAGCATGATGTTCAAGTTAATTAATCCAGACATCTCCGAAAATAGTAGTTAAATGAAAACCCCATGAATTTACACCTTAACATAAACGAATTTTTCGAATTTACATCAAAGGGGAATGGGGATGGGTTTGAAACTGATTAGGATGTAAAAACCATATGTTTTTGTTGGTAGTGATCAATTAAACACACACATGTACTTGTTTAGAACCATAGAACCAAAGCCCTAAGGTTTGGAGTTCGATCGAGTTCAAATCGGGGCCCAATTGGAACAAGGTTGGTTCGGTTTAGTAAAACAAAGGGGAACCCGACCATTATTGGTTAAAACAATTTAAAATTGACTCTGTTAACAAAATCTGATGAAGAGGAACTGGTTGGGCTTGTGTTGTTGGTCCAGGAGGTCCAGGGTTCGAACCCTGCCTCTGTTGGGCTTTTTGAAATTAAAAACCAATTTTGGTTTTAATCCGTAACTTACTCGTTCTAATTCCGATTTAGTCCGTTCCAGTTGCGTTGGAACCAGATTTGAATCCCGAACAAAATAAAACGATAAAATTCATATTTTTAACCAAAATCACGATCGCGTATAATTACACGTGTTTAAAAGGAATCGTATATACTTATACGGTTTAAGCAACCGAATACAAAGTCACGCATACTTTGTATGTACATTTCGAACGTTCTAACATACGTGTGTTGACACGTATGTGATTTCAAACACGATTCGACATTCCGAATAACACAACGTATTATTATCACACAGATTCTTTGTAGAGGATTGTCTACGCGATTTCACTTGTGTTTGATCATTCTACTACATTCAAAGGTGCGTACACGGCCCCTTTTCTTATTTTAACTGTTTTGGGGGAGAAAGCATGTGCAACAAACATTTTAGATACATATCAGTTGCATGAGTTAGCTATTTACTATAAGTGCGAACATAGCATTACAAGTCCTTACATATCGAACCGCTTAGTTTGTCGTAGCGTAAAGCGTGGTAGTTGGAAATAGATCTATTAGGTTTGACAAACCTCACTTGGTAGATTGTAGGTCTACGCAAGTGTTTGACTAGCCAATTCAAACATTACTATTGTTTGTGCTAGACAATAGTGGAAAGGCAAATTACATTCTAACAGTCAGCTTCGGTATCGACCGCTTATGTAAATAGTACAAATGACTAACTATCATGACTATGCATGTGTGATTATGTTATCTGCAACATTTACATTTCAAACAGTTGTTTTAAACATTTGTGAATACTCAAACCTGTGTATGCACCAACCTTTGTGTTGACTTGATTTACATGTTTTCTCAGGACACTAAAAGCACAAGTAAGGACAAGCATGGACTAGGATGTGGAGTCGCATGCATATATTTTAAAGTCTTGTGTTTTGAATTTGGATATTTAAATCTTTGATTTGTAATTTACATTTCACAAACCATTACGTTTTGTTATTTGTTTTAAACCGCTTCCGTAAACTTTGAAAACTTTGATATTACAGCTTAGACCAAAACTATGTTTGAAAATCATGTAGAGGTCTTTCGCTGTGTCTAATGACTGAGATCCTGGTTTGTCACGTCTTAAACGGTATAACTCCATTAGTTGAAAATTTGGGGTGTGACAATTGCCCTTTCTAGGTTTTTTAATTTAATTTTTTAGGTTGTATTCATTTTTTTTTTGGTTGTATTCTTTTTTTTTATTTTAAATTTAATGAATCTTTTTTTATTTTATTAAAATTATTATTATTATTATTATTATTATTATTTATTGTTAAAATAATTAATTAAAAATAAGATTTGAAAATGGGGAAAAGTGGGAAAAAGTGGGACGACACCGTGCAAAATGGGGAAAAGTGGGGAAAAGTGGGGAAAGCTGATGTGACGCTGATGTAGCAATAAGGAAAAGTGGGGAAATGTGGGATGACTCCTTGTCTCTTAACACACAAAACCCATGATAGGAGCGATTGAAAGGGGGACACCCACGGGATTGATTATTAGCGATTTCAAGAACATGAATTGATCTTTATGGATGTGGGGGTTTCCAATGAAAAGTAATATATCAAATAGACTAATATCTCGTTTATTACACAAAGTTGATATAAAATATAAACTCGTTAATAATAAAAATTTAGTAATTATAAAACGATATTTTTATATAAAATGATTAATTTACGTATAAGTAATTTAAGTAATAAACAATAACTAAAAATTTTTAATAACTAAACAATTTAGACCCAAGTTTCTTGATTTGTAATAACTGAAAATTTAAAAGTAACTGACAATAAAAATTTTAATTTTTTTCTTCAAAAACTATTTGTTGTAAAATGAAGATGGCAATGTATTTTAATTATCAAAGTTAAGGGAGCAAATTTGAAAATATCCATAAATATAAATTATCAAAAATATAATTTTTCGTGCAACATAAGAAGGTAAGGTGCAATTTTTAGTTATGTCATAATTTGAAAACATCATTAAACATAAAAGATTAAAAGTGTAATTTTCACTATCATTTTTAAAATTTTAATATTTTAAAGTATTTATTTTTAGGAATTTCGTGTTAAAAATATCATTTGTTCATAAAAATCTTTATTGTTTGAAATCTCTGTTTTATAGTTTATTTCCTGAAAACCGAATCTGTAATACGGATAAAGTTTAGAACTTAACCGGAAAACCGAATTTGCAATTCGATTTGGTTTATTTCGGTTACGGATACGGTTTGGTTAACGATTTTAAATAGTTTTCGGTTATTCTGAAAAAACTTACACAGAAAAAACTAGATAATGGTTTGTGGGGATACAACGGTTTCAAATATGTGAAAGTTGTTAAACCGGTGTATAATTGTATAACAGAACAACCAACTAATTATTGATAATGTGTAATTTGGATGTTTGGATTTTACCATATTTTTATTAGTTATATTATTGCCGAAAAGAAAATACTTTATAAGAGTAAAATAGTCATTCTGCATATTCGTTCAGATGTTCAACCAAATAGTTCACATTGGTTCATTAGTTAATAGTTCAGCCGTCAATATGGCACTAGCCCACTTAGTAGAATAATTGCCATTTAGAAATAAGATACTAGATTCAAATGTAACAAGGGAAGAATATTATAATGTAGTTTACAACTAAGAATAACATAATATGACTGTTAAAAAAAAAACTTAATAGTTCACATCCTCTTAACCATTTAAAGATCATAAATATTTAATACTTAATAATTTAGAAGCTGCAAAACACCCAGTCATGTTGTACCTGATTTTCAACAATTATTATCTTCCATGATTTCTATTTTTATTCCATGTTCGCCATTTTTTTTCCATGTTCGACATTTTTTTATGCTTACTTTCAGTTTAGTTGTTTACTTTCAGTTTAGTTGGAATATAAATTATGAGAAAATTGTCCCAAAACTTAGGGATGAGATTTTAATACCGAGTACCGGTACCGTACCGAACCGATACCGTACCGGTAGATTCGGTACCGGTAACAGTACTTGATTTTCTCATATTTCGGTATCGGTACTAACTGATACCGGTAAAATACCGAAAATTCCCGAATTGGTACCGGTACCGAAATATGCATACTTTTTTTTGAATGTGATTATTTATCAATCTAATGTATTTAAAAAAAATATTTAACGTAATGATTTAAACCTAATTATTGTTTTAGATATTAAATATAAAAAAGTTACCATAGGAACCCAAAAGAAGATACATTTGTATTCTTCTGTTTACAATTTATAGTTTTGTAAATTTAATTTTTCTTATGATGTGTTCATATAATGCATTTATATTCCTAGATTTTTTGGATTTTTATTATAATTATCGCATAATATCATCAATACTTTGAATGCTAATATTATTTATTTTTATCCCAACAAAAATGTTTAAAAGCGGTACAAAACCGGTAAAATACCGAAAATACCGATACCGGTACCGTACCTATGAATTCGGTAACTAACATTTCGAGATGGAGTCTGGCCGGAATGACTGCTCTCGTCACCGGCGGTACACGAGGAATCGGCTACGCCGTGGTGGAGGAACTGGCAGAGTTAGGTGCCGCCGTGCACACATGCTCTCGCAACGAGGCTGAACTCAACCAGTGCTTACAGGAATGGTCGGCGAAAGGCTTCACCGTCACCGGATCCATTGTGACGTCACTTCTCGTCCTCATCGCCAACAACTTCTGGAAAAAGTTTCCTCAATTTTTAACGGAAAACTCAACATCCTGGTAACTTCTTGTTCCATATAAATGAAAGAATAATGATTTCATTTAGGATTTGAATATGAGAATAATTATCAGTATTTATTTATTACTTGACTTTGTAGTAGATGATGATTATTTAGTTTATTTAAGTCTTACAAAATAGAACAAGTTTGGAACAGGACGATTTAAGCAAAATTAGTTTGGTTCAAATGAGTCTCTATAAAGAGTATCAATTTGAACCAACTCAAAATGTTTTATAACTAAATAAATACTATATTTAAATAGTTTTTGGTGATTTTTTCTTATCAAATATATTATTAATCATTATTTTTTATTTATATTCATTGTATTCATATAGTTTTAACCTACATTGTGTTAAGGTTTTATCGATCTCAATCCAGGCTATGTTATGGTTTTACCATTCCAACCCAAAATAAACAATTATTCACCTAAACAACACATTTCTCTTGATTTGTGTCAAGATTGGCGGAGCTATTGTAAATCTTTGTTCAAGTTAAATAATAACAAAAGAGTCTCTAGAGTTTCACAAAGTTCACTGTCTTCATTGCAACTTTGATCTGATTATTCCAACAATAATAACATCTTTTGAGAACTCAAATTCAGGTTTTAGATCTAATCATTTAAGGAATCATTGTTCATGTAGATCAACAATGTTGGGACAAACATAAAGAAAACAACAATGGAGTATACTGCTGAAGAATACTCCATGATCATGTCTACCAATTTGGAATCTTGTTACCATACAAGTCAACTCGCGCATCCCCTTTTGAAGGCTTCTGGTTGTGGAACCATCGTCTTCATTTCCTCGGTTGCCGGTCTCATTCACATGAACTCTGGGTCTATATACGGAGCCACGAAAGGTGCAATGAATCAGCTTGCGAAGAATTTAGCATGCGAATGGGCCGATGACAGCATTCGGGTCAACAGTGTGGCACCATGGTATATCAAAACCTCGCTCGTGCAACATGTGATGACCCTTTATCTGGCACTTGTTTGTTTATGATTTGGGTGCATTTCTGTTTGAGTTTTGATGGTATATATGTTCTGGTTTTGTGCAGGTGCTAAGTGATAAACAGTTTTTGGATAGATTGGAATCAAGAACACCATTAAAACGCCCTGGAGAAGCTAATGAAGTTTCATCAATGGTGGCATTCCTTTGTCTACCTGCTGCTTCTTACATCACTGGTCAAACAATTGCTGTTGATGGAGGATTTTCAGTTAATGGTTTCCCATGATTGATGGCGATTTGCATCTTAAAGTTCCATTTGTGTTCATGTGGGCAACCCTTTGGTTAATAATCTGTTCTTGTTTAAGATAAGAATGTTATAATTTATCACAATGAATGCTTCTGTGGTATCAACCAGGATTTGCATATGGTCTCCGGATTGGTTCTAGTAACTAATAAATCTGGCTATTTATATGTTAATAGGTACCCGTGGCTTCAATAGTGAGAAGGTAACGGGTTCAAGATCTGGGATGAACAAAATATGAGTTCTATGCTAGGATACGGTTTTATCTCACTTATTGTGAGTTTAATAGGTTCGTTGCAGTGGTGAATGTGGTAGTTTGTATGTGGCTATGCTTTGTTGGTTTAATAGGTTCGTTGATAGTCTGTTATGCTGGTTTAGTGCTTTACTGCTTTCTGCTTATACATTGGTTTATTGCTTTACGGCTTTACTGCTTTACTGCTTTACTACTTATACATTTCTTTGTCTACAGGAGCCTATGTGTACCCGTTTACTTTTTTCCTACCGTGTCTTTGTTGTAAAAAAAAGATAATTATAATAACAGTAATAATAATAATAATAGTAAAAACAAAAGTTTTTTATGAGCCGGGGGTCTTTTCTGAAGCAGAATCTCTACTCTTCTGGGGGTAGGGGTAATGTTTGTTTTCATGGTATGTGTGTGTGTGTGTGTGTGTTTTTTTGTCAATTTACATATCCAAATAATTTATTAACTTTTCATACACAAAAGCTAATCTAAACACATTTTTTAAAACTTAATTTTAAAAAGACATAATTTAAAAAGAAGTTTTGGCAAAAAAAAGTTATTTTAAAGTTAAATAAAAAATTCCAAACACGCCCCCTCAATTCCCGACATTCTTTGCATAATACGTTGATTGTCAAATGATTTTCTGAAAAACCCTAAGTGAACCTTCTCAATCGAAAATCATACGAGCAACTTAGAGCACAAAGAGAGAAGGAGACTATCAAACCTATATTAATTGAATCTAAAACAATAATAAATAACACATAAATTGCCTAAACATTTGTTGTTTGAGTGCTATCTAATCCAACAGTCTTATACTTGCATAATAAATGTCATTAAAAAACCCAAAAATTTGGATTAATCCTATCAGAGTTATTTGGGTTTTCGTAATGTAAATGGTTATTATTGGAACCTTATCATATATATTCACTCTAATAAAAGAGTACAAAAATCAATGTTTTTAAACCCGAACCGGTCGGACCGGGATTCGGTATCTTTGACGGTTCGGTTATGTGTTGAGAATCGTTTTGGAAGTAACCGGGCGGTTCAACTGGCAGCCGGTGGGCCGACCGGTAAACTAGCGATTCGACCGTGATCTGGAACAAAATCATGATCTTAAATCAACACACTCGAAGATCCGGCAACAAAAGTGATGAACAGATCGGTTGATGCGACGGTTGTTGTGGTCGACTGGGTGTCAGCAGCTCCGGTTGGCACGACGGATGGCGGAGGGCGACGGGACGAGAGCAGATCCGGTTGGTGCGGCGGTGGGCGATGGGGCGAGATCAGTTCCGATTGGTTCGGCGGTGGGTGGGGAGCAAGATCAGAACTGATCGGTGCGTCGACTAGTGCGGCGATGGGTTATGGAAACTGCTGCGGCGGTGGGCGAGGGAAACTGCTACGGCGTTAGGGTTCTAACTTTGTAGAGAGAGAGTTTGTTTTTGAAAGGATAGCCTTGGAAACTGGAAAAGTAGAGAAGCTGGTATGTAGTAACGTATAAAGCTAGATATATATATGTATGTTTAATATATGCTGAGGCCGTTCAACAAAAAAACACTTATATATGAATATATAAATATGTTTACATGTAATATATATTTAATACAAATATATCATATAAATTATAAATATATTATATAATATTTATAACATCATCTGGTTTTAAATTCGGTCCGACTGGTTTGACCGGTTCGATGTCCGGTTCGGTTTTAAAAACATTGACAAATGCCAATCTTTTAATTATTTTCTTATATTTTCCTGTCTTTTTTTCCTAGTAAATAATAATTCTTTCTTTCTCTCTCTCTCTCCTATTTAATACTAAAAATTTTAAATAATCAAATCATATAACTAAGTATAAAATTATAAATTTTTTTATTTAAATAATTTATTATTTATTAAAACCTAATAAATCATAAGAAGATTTCGACCATAATTTTTAGATTGTTTTAAATATAATTTTTTTAAAATATTTATTGTTTATAATATTTAAATTACTTTTTCTATGTTTAATCATCATTCTTTTATCTAAATGGCCTAATATGTATATTTATTTCCAATTTCACACAAAAAATTAGTTGGATATTTGCAACATATAAAATAAATTTCTTCATTCAATTTTAGCAAAATTAACTATTTTTTCTCAATTAACTTCATTCTATAATTTAACTAACAAAAAGTTATATTACAAAATCATTTTTCAATTATTAAATTTTAATTAATAATTCATATATATTATTTAATATATTAGTCCGTGTAATACACGGGTGGCAAACCTAGTATATATATATATATATATATGTATATGTAGAGATTGTATCATGTGAAAACCTGAATTTTAAATAAATGGTTGATATTAAATTATTTGATAAAAAAAGATTGAATGGTATAATACATAAAAAGAACATTCTTTCGACTTTTTCTAAAATTTTCCCATTTTTTAAACAAGCAAAACTTTTTCATACAACAATATTTTTTTGAGATAATCACACCATAAATTCAGGTGTTATTTACCTTTTATTTGAAGTATAGTGTTGATGTAATTTTTTTTTTTTAAATCCAGCACATTATGTGTTATTCATATATTTTTTGTACTACATTTTTGTGATTTCATTTCTTTGTTGTATCTTTTGTTCTACGTTGATGTACTATTTTATCCTATGAATGGAATACAATTTTCATAAAATCCAGTACATTTATAAAAATACATTAGTAATACAAATAATTCTAACACGCCTTGAACAAACAAGGTTTTTATATTTGCACATATTAATATTATACTCATATTAAAGATAAAAGAATATTTGATTTTATGGTATAATTTAAAAAAAATAATATCGTTTAAAAAAGTTATAAACATTATAAAAGTGAGAAAAAACAAAAAAAAAAGTAAACAAAAGATGTTATACCAAATTACCCTTTATTTTATATATTTCATATAGTACCACATCTCAAATTTATATTTATTAGTATTCTTTTTAGGCAAATAAAACTCCTTAGTTCATATTATTTTTAGAAAAAACTCCTTTTTTTTTATTTTAACATTCTTCTATGTATGTGTGTGTGAAAATAGAGATTCTTATGGAGATAGAAAAAAAAATAGAAAATAGAAGAAATCTAAACTTTTTACATGAAGAGAGTCAGAGAGATATGAGACCAAATTAGTCATTAACTAATTTGTAAATGCAACAGTTAATAATCGAGGCAACTTGTCATGTTACATTGTCACCTATTCAAAACAAAACTTTTGATAAAAATACTTTCAAATAATTATCATTAACCCTAGAGGTGGGCAAACCGTTTTTTTTAAACCGGTTCCGGTTTCAAACGGTTCCGGTTCCAGTTTCAGTCAACAAAGTCAACAACCGGCTCCGGTTTCGGTTCCGGTTTTTGGCCGGTTCCAACCAGTTTTTGGCCGGTTTTGGTTCGGGTTTGACCGGGTAAAGGTGGAACCGGTTCCCTTTTTTCGGTTCTGGTTCCTATTTCTCTGAGAGTCTGGAACCGCCAGTACCCATCGCTTCGGTTACAACCGATTCCGATCGGTTCCCGGTTCCGGTTCCAAAACCGGGTTTTTTGCCCCCCTCTAGTTTGACCCACTTGATGTCATGGGAAGACGTTACGGTATAAAACTGAGTTTTTAAACAAGTATTAGGCTTAATTAGACATTAGGCATTTTCCTTTAATAAAAGAAAAAATTACGTTTATGGAGAAGTATACATTATGAAATACGAAATCGTATTATATATATAGGGGAGGGTTCCCCTAAAAAGTCTATTTTGCCTAAGAAGGCTAAGAAGAATTTCTAAAAACTCAAAAACCGACCCAAACAAGCTCCGATTAAATTCATTTTTGCATCATTGGAACCGTCTTGTCGAACCCTAAAACTCGAACCCTAAATTATAAAAAATAAACCCTAATACTAAAACCAAAACTTTAAATACAAACTCTAAACCTAAAGATAAAACTTAAAAGTTAAAAATCAAGCCCTAAAATCTAAATTCTTAAACTAATTGTTAAATCTAAAATTTAAAAGCTAATATTGTAGGGTTCAATGAGACGGTTCCAATGCCATCGAAATGAGTTCATTCGGAGTTCGTTTGGGTCGGTTTTCAAGGTTTTGAAATTCCTTTTTAGCCTTATTAGACAAAATAAACTTTTTATTTGATCTTTTCCCTATATATATATATATATATATATATATATATATATTAAAACACATTGAAAAGGAATAGTATAGTTTTAGGATTTACAATTTGAACACAATGATTATATTAAAGTTTTGTTAAGTTTTGTTTTTCCAATTTTGGCCACTAAAACTTTTATATCATATTAATAATAAATAAAGTTTTATTTTTTAGATTTTTGCCACTAAAACTTTTATATAATATTAATAAGTATAATTTTAGGATTTACAATTTGAACACAATAATTATATTAAAGTTTTGTTTTTCTGATTTTGGCCACTAAAATTATTATATAATATTAATAATAAGTAAAGTTTTGTTTTTTTTCGATTTTTGCCACTAAAACTTTTATATATTATAAGGTTTTGTTTTTTCGATTTTGGCCACTAAAACTTTTTAAAGTTTTGTTTTTTCAATTTTGGCCATTAAAATTTTTATATAATATAAAGTTTTGTTTTTTCGATTTTGGCCACTAAAAGTAAAGTTTTGTTTTTTCGATTTTTGTCACTAAACCTTTTAAAAGTTTTGTTTTTTCGATTTTGGGTCACAAAAACTTTTAAAAGTTTTGTTTTTTCGATTTTTGCCACTAAAACTTTTATATAATATAAAGTTTTGTTTTTTTGATTTTGGCCACTAAAACTTAATAGTAAAGTTTTATTTTTTCGATTTTGGTCATTAAAACGTTTCTATAATATAAATTTTTGTTTTTTCGATTTTGGCCACTAAAACTTT
Source organism: Mikania micrantha (assembly GCA_009363875.1). Lineage (NCBI taxonomy): Eukaryota > Viridiplantae > Streptophyta > Magnoliopsida > Asterales > Asteraceae > Mikania > Mikania micrantha. The sequence goes on from CM018691.1 coordinate 94,876,174, forward strand.
TTAAATTTTTTTTTTTGATTTGGCCACTAAAACTTTTATATAATATAAAGTTTTATTTTTTCGATTATGGCCACTAAAACTTAATAGTAAAGTTTTGTTTTTTCGATTTTTGTCACTAAAACTTTTATATAATATAAAGTTTTGTTTATTTGATTTTGGCCACTAAAACTTTTAAATTTTTTTTTTTCGATTTTGTATAATTTTATGTTTATATATATATATATATATATATATATATATATATATATATATAATTGTATAGAGTTTGTAATAAGAGATTTGATTTTCATATGTAACTTATGATTTTGCAAAGGGTGTGGCTAAATGTACCCCCTTTTGAACTTGTCATACCCCCTCCCCTAAAATATTAATTATAAATTTGTTATAATCAACCCTTCAACTATATAACACAACCAAAATACACCAAATATTATTTTTACTTTAAATTCTACTAAACGTATCCCTTCTTACTTGGCATACCCTATACAAAATATAAAATTAAATTCATCCAAAATCAGATTTATTTGTATGAACCCTAGTTCCTCTTTGTTCAAATTCGATTGAACTGAGGCCCGATTGTTTTTACAAACATAGGGTTTTCGTTCCTCGAACAAAAACGAGTGTAATTGTATATGAAACACCTACCTTAGCTAACTAATTCATGTTCGTTGCTTGATGAACCGAAGTCGAACCGTCGGGTTCTTACATGCCTTTTTCTTGATTTGTGTTGAGATTGTGAATAGCTTTTGTTTACGCAGAGAGTTTCGCAGAGGTTAAATGATTGTTTGGGTTCAATTAATTTTGAGTTTTATGCTCGTTTTAATAGACTTTGAGTTTGAGTTCGACTATGGTTATTTAAGCTTAGATTTCGTATTTATTTGATTTTTAAACGATGAATTGATGATGATAATGATTCCGTGATGTTTGAGTTTTGTAAAAACAGTCCCTCATGTTTTTGTTTAAAGGTTTATGGATCTTTTTAGTTAATTAAAAACATAAGGTTTACTTGTATATATTTAAAAAACTTAAGGAGGGGGTACGACAAGTAAAAAAAATACAAAGGGGGGTATATTTAGCATAACTCTTTTGCAAATAATATATAATCCCCGTTTTCGGGAGAGTACTATGATAACCCGCCGCAACGCTCGGGTGAGATTAAACCTAGTTAAAATAAAAGTAAACATATATCATATTTGATACGATTTGGTCCACAAACGTAAAATATTTGACTTGAAATAAAATTTATTCTGAAACTTCAAATAACAAAAATAAAAACATATTAGTTCTCGCCCACTCGTTTCAAAAAATTAACATGTATTTATGGTTTCAAAATTTTCCGTCCCCTCTCACTTTGCCCAAGCTCCGCCACTGGCTACAACAAAAGTGTGCGAAAAAACAATGTATTAAAAATTTTGAAAAATTAATTACAAAAATAAAAAGATTATATAAAATTATAAACAAACAAAAAAGTGGCATGTGCGTGTCAGTAGGAAACATTAAAAGATTTAGTACTTTAGGAGACATGGCTAAACAGCCTAAACCTTAGGCCATGTGTTATGCACTGTGACCCAGACGTGATGCTCATGGAACACACCCCGGTCGCGCCCCCACCCCCATTACACAGGGCGTGAGAGTGGCGTGAATTGTAGTTACGTGAGCCTCCTCACGGGGTGATGACCGTTGGAGGAGGAAAAAAAATATAAAAAAATAAAAAAAAAAACCTTCTATGTGACCGTTGAAAAAATAAAAAATAAAAAAATAAAATGACTGTTGGAATTTTTTTTAAAAAAAAAATTAAACCACTATAAATAAACCATTCCTCTTAAACCAACATTCAACTCCACACAATTCTCTCTAAAATAACCCAATTTACAATAAACAAAAATGAGTTGGGAGGAGGAAATTACGAAATCGTCATCATCCGATTCAAACGAAGGAGCGTTCATGTTTTGGTGTTTCTGGTTCGAATAATGATATAAATGTTTTAGATCAATCCCCGATATTTGACGACATATTAGACGGAGTGGCGCCGGGGTCTTCAATTTATGCTAATGATACCTACTACAAGTATGGGTATTATCTTGTCGATGGTATCTACCCTGAATATGCTACGTTTGTCAAATCATTTACATGTCCTCGTGAAGACGATGACAAACGAAAATATTTTAAAAAGGCTCAAGAGCCGGCGAGAAAGGATGTCGAATAAGCGTTTGGTGTACTTAAAAATAAATGGCATATGATAGATAATCCATGTAGGATTTGGCACAAAAATAAAATTCGAGACGATATGTATGCTTGCATTATTTTGCATAACATGATTTTAGAGGACAATGGAAAATCTATTTGCCAAAATTACGAAGAGGTTGACCCTCCGGTTGAAGAGGTTACACCGGAAGAAAGAGTTGATATACGAGCCGAGATCCGAAGCAGGGAGATACATAACATGCTTAAAAGACGATTTTTAATGTTTTATTTTATTTTATTTATGTATTTTAATTTTTTTATCATGTAATTTTTATTTTATTTTGTAATATTAATTTTTTTAATAATATTATGTCTTTTTTTAAACTTAATTTATAATTAAAAAATAAAATTCAAATAATAAAATATTGGATAAAGGTGGTGATGACGTGGAGTGATGGGGGAGTGATGGATAACATATAAAAATATGATGTGGAGTAATAAGGGAGTGATGGTGTTGGTTGATTATGTGGCATCTATGTGGAGTGAGGGGTGTGATGCATAACACATGGCCTTATAACTGAGAATTTAGTGGACATAGCAGTGGCGTGAACAAAGGGACTCGTATACGTCTATGTGACGTATACTCTCACGTATAGGTTTATATGCCTCATATTAGCCACATATAGGGCCACATATAGGTCGATACGTCTCGCATATGAATCCAATCATTGGCACTAACAAATTCTGACACCTAATGATTGCTCATATATGCCTCGTATAGACCTATATAAGATACCAGGCGTATAGAAGGTGTGTGATGTGTGAGCTAGGTGTGAGAATAACAGAACCACTTTTTTAAGCACTGACAGTGTGGTCATATGATAACACTAAAAAGTTAAGACAATGTTAACAAATTATGTAACCAATCTTGAAACAATGTCATGCACGCGGCTACAAAGGGGAAATTTGTAAAAAGAATCATAAGTTTCATAATTGTAAAAACAGCTTTTATGAAACATATGCATGAATACAATTTTTTACCCACGTGTATACAGCGTGGCTAAGCATAGATTGTTATCAACAAAACTCGTCTGTTTCCAAACGAACTAAAATTTATACCATCAAATAAAAATATATCTTATTTGACATGATTCATTTCAGAACATATTTTACTTCTTTACATATACCAAATCAAAAAAAAGACGCAAAATTTAACACGGGATAAACTAACAAGAATAAAAAAATTACTCTAAATATCAACAAGATATTTTTTGTATATAATGTTGATCTTCAACATGGTTAATGTTAAAAATAATAATATAAATATATAGTATACAATATTATATAATTCTTGTTCTTACATAGATTTTTATGTTTGTTGTGTATATGGCTGGTAAATGGGAGTTCTTAAGTGGGGCTTTTATGAACTGGATGAATCTTTTGCAAGCTGAAACATCTTTTGGCTTGTTGGCTTTATTTGGACTAGAGATTGGAGCCTCCTATATAAAAGATTATGTTGAAGAGAAAAACCCTCAAGTAAGAGTCTTTATTTTTCTGTCCCAAGATTTATGACCCAAGACGCTCTCGAGGAAATTCTAGGGTTTTCATCTATGGTTTTCACCATTGTTGTTTGTTCATGAGATACGTTGTTAGATATGTATTTCTTGTTACATGAGTCGTGTTTGTATCTGTTCAAATCTATGTGATTTACCTAGATCTATCCGTCTGACTCCTGATGTTTTCTTGTTATATGAGTCGTGTTTGTATCTGTTTAGATCTATGTGATTTACATAGATCTATCAGTCTAACTCGTGATGTTGTAGAGTCTTTCTTTTTATTTTTTTTTGTTTTGTTACTTTGATTATTATTCTGCCCATTATTTCTTGGTTTAGATCTTTGTGGATAAGCTACAACTTCAAAGCTTTTTTCAGTTGTACGGTCAATTTTATTGCAATGGGTACCTTTCAAATTAAGATTGTGTCCTTTATTAAATTTATGTTTGTTATCAAAAAATTGATTTCTTTATACAGTCAATAAACTGTTGGGGCTACTAAATGAGAAAATAAATGAACAAAAAAGTACATCAAATTTCGGAGGGAATTCATTCAATTTGTTTTCAGCAATATTGATAAGAAGTCAAATTTTCAAAATTGTATGTCATCATCTTCAACAAACTGGATTGTTGATTCTAGTGCAAATCAACATATGGTTATGTCAGAAAGAGGTGTGTTAAATCAAATAGATGTGTTAAACTTAAATATAACTGTTAAACACTCAAATGGAACAAACACTTCAGTAACAAAAGTTGGGAATATAAAACTAAGAGATAAAGTAATCTTGATAGAAGTCTTTGTTGCACAAGGTTATTGTGTGAATTTAATGTCTGTATATAAGTTAGCTAAAGATAATAACTTGTGTGCATTATTTGATAAAGAAAAATGTTACATTTAGGTATCACACACAAGGAACACCCTGGTGACTCGTAACCAAGTTGATGGCTTATATGTTTTTGGTGACGTGTCTGAAAATGATAAGGTGTGTTTTAACAGTTCTAGCAGTAGGAATTTGTGGCATTCTAGATTAGGATTGTTGGAACAATTGGATCAAAGACTCAAAACAACAAATGGTATTTTATGACAAACTCAGTCACGACTCTTTCTTGTTCTTCATTGATTGAAAATTAAAAAAAAACCACACACACTTACAATATGAATTCTGCAACAATTAAATAAGGAAGAACATTCTAAATCACTAACCTACCCACTATGTAAAACATGGACTAAACTTCCCTATAAATAATCAAACATGACCCACTACTTTTACCCTAATAAACCATAAACAACATGTGATTAATTGGATTTGCTGCTGACCCGTTTTCTGACCCATGACCCGTATCCAACTTTATCAAGATTATTCTACATTCACCCCCTTAATCTTGATGTTAAACCATTTCTTCATCAAAGCAAAGTTGGCTCATCATCATCCAAGTCAAATTTGCCACTTCTTCCTTTGGTTCTTGTTTGGGACACTCAACCGCATAATGACCATACTCTTGGCAATTGTAGCATTTGATACGTCGTTTGTCTCGATAGTTACCTTGTTCTCTCCGATCTTCATTGTGTTGAAACCGACCACCTCGACCTCTACCATAACCACGACCCCTTCCTTGACCACGACCTCGTCCTTGACCAAATTGATTTTGATCAAACTCTCCTCGCTTTGATCTCTCTTGCCAATCCTCTTTTGTAAGCAATAACTTCCCTTGATCATTTTCCTCCTCATCAAGGACTTTGATTCTATCTTCATAAGCCTTCAATCTCCCAACGGCCTCCTCAAGTGACATATGCTCTATCTCCGAGTATTGCTCAATAGAAGCAACAATTTGCAAAAACTTCTTTGGAACCGAATTTAGTAACTTTCTTACCACCACCTCATCTTCCAAGTTAGACCCAAGACTCTTGATCTTTGTAGAAATTGCACTAAGTTTGCCCAAAAACTCATCAATCTTTTCACACTTTTTCATCTTCAACATCTCTAACTCGGATCTAAGAGTTTGAATTCTAGCCTTTTGAACACGATAGGCTCCCAAATACCGCACACGAAGCGCTTCCCATACATCCTTTACATGCTTATGCTTCGCAACTTGAAGCAATACGTCTTCGGGTAGAGTTTGAAACACAAATGCCCTTGCTTGTAAATTTTTCTTAGCGTCAACCGCACCCCCCGGTTACCGGATCAATTGCTTCCCACAAACCGTATGCTTGTAGGATCGACTCCACCATAATTGACCAACTCGTATAGTTTGTACTCGTTAATTTCGGACATTGCAAAGGAATGTTTCCTTGATTGCTTGCTTGCACAATTGCACCACCACCTTGATTTGTATTTGCCATCTTTATAATCTTTAAAGGCTTCCTATAAAAAAAAAATAACGTCCCTTTTTTTTTCTTTCTTTTCTTCTTCCTTTTTTTTGTCAAAATAGAAACACCCATCAAAGCACCCATCAAATATTGACTTTTGGAATACAATTCAGTCCTTTTCAACTGTTCACAATTAACTTTCCCAAATCACAAGAAGAATCTTTGATTTTTTTTTCACTGCAGGTCTGACACCTTTCAATGTCAAAAAAAAAACCTTTTTTTTAATATTTCGACACCTCCTCAAAATAACTGTACACCTTATTCTTCTTAACCAAAAACAAAAACCTCACACATGTCCTTCACATAGATCTGATCGTCACACCAAGTTATTCACCAAGACTTCTACACTTATGTTCACAAAGAACTTCTTACCGGACACACCGAACGTCTTCACGATCACACAGATCTGTCGTTCTTCTTCCTCCTCTCGTTTGATTCATGCAGAATATTGTATGGCTCACACAGAACCCGTCTACAATCACATAGATCGTCTTCCGTCTCGTCTCGGCCGCTCACACAGAACAGCTTCTGGTTCACTTAGAACCTCTTTTGCCGTGATCACGTAGGGCTGCCTCCTTTCTCGTCTTCTCCGGTTCACACAGAACCTCTTCGGTCTTTGATCTCCGATCCGTGTAAGAACGTTGCCTCGCTCTGATACCAATTGTTGGAACAATTGGATCAAAGACTCAAAACAACAAATGGTATTTTGTGACAAACTCAGTCACGACTCTTTCTTGTTCTTCATTGATTGAAAATAAAAAAAACCACACACACTTACAATATGAATTCTGCAACAATTAAATAAAGAAGAACATTCTAAATAACTAACCTACCCACTATGTAAAACATGGACTAAACTTCCCTACAAATAATCAAACATGACCCGCTACTTTTAACCACTACTTTTACCCTAATAAACCATAAATAACATGTGATTAATTGAATTTGTTGCTAACCCGTTTTCCGACCCATGACCCGTATCCAACTTTATCAAGATTATTCTACAAGGACATCCTGCTCATCAAGTGTTAAAAGTGTTAAATGTCACACCCCCACCTCTCGTCACCTGTTGATGATGTCACTGGATACACTAGAAAGGTCGCGGAAGCATAGTGGTGATGTCTCAGAGGTGGGGTGCAACTTACTTGATCCAGTATCACAACACACAGATTAGCTTACAGATAATATGTTACAAGGGTATCGTTATCACAACCATGGTTACAGTTTACAAACTATACTTATTATACAAATAGAATTATTTAATTACAAGTGCATAAACGTGCAACCTCGCCGGCGGTCACTGTCTACCTGCAAAAAGGTTTGAGTTAGAAAAATCAGCACAAAGCTGGTGAGTTCGTAATGTTTAAGTTAAACAATATGATATGATATGCAAGTTTTTGATATACAGTGTTTAAGATAACCATGAGACCCATATCTAGTTCCTTTCGGACAACTCTACGTTTTTACGAAGATACTACCCGTCAGTAAATATCTTGATACCTCAGTATCTTAATGTCTATCACTAACATTAAGAGGATATTTCGGAAACATGTAACAAACATTTACACCAAGGGGATTTGCAAGCTCCTGGAAAATGGGTTGTCAGCAAATAGCACTATCAATGTTTCCTATTCGGCCCCACATGAGTTCACTAGATACAGTTCAAGAGATGAAGACTTTTCAATACTGTGACAAAGAGTTACAGGCAAAATCCCATGAAATCTTACGAGTTCATCACAAGTTCACATGAAATCACACAGATAACAGTGATACATATCATATGTTCAAAAACAGTTTCACTGAAATTCCCCGATGTTTGCAAAACATTAAAAATGAAAAGGGGTTTTACGAAACTCACCTGAGGTCTCAGAGATAGTAGAATCACACGCAGACCCTAAACCCTAAACCCTAAACCCTAAACCCTGATAATAATAGCTTAATTCTGCATTAGTTTATGTTTAATAAGTTATTTATGTTTTAACTTACTAATTAGATCTTTTTGAACGTTCAATGTCAAAGGCATTGCATTGAAATCCATCAAATCGATATTAAGTCTTTAATTAGTTGTTTTAATGTAATATCATACAATGTATGATAATGTAGGAACCTATACTGAATCAGGTTCCTAATTCAAAATTGATGACTCGTTCGATTAATCAGAATGTTCTCAGGTTAACCAACTATGTATTATTGTTGAGTATATTACTGAAACAATTTTTAGATGAATTTATGGCTTAGGAATGGTCAATTCTTGTTATTCGATTACCCAGATATAATGAAACATCATAATGTGACAGTAGAATATGTTTAATAACCATTTTTAATGTACTAATCTGATTGTTATCATAAACATTAGACACTTGTTCCAATGGTTATCTTAATGATTGTGATTAATTTGAAACACTTGGATTTAACCTTGCAATTCAATGAATGATCAAAACAACCACAAGCATTGTGACAGTCAAATGGTTTAAACCATTATAATCTAAGATATAGTTTCATGATAACCAAACATTACAATGGATCAAAACAGGAATTTAACCGTTAACATATCAAGTTCTTCGTTTATAACCATTCCTAGCCATCATCTAGGCAATAATCAACAATACTAACTATTGCATTACGTTCAAAAACAAGATCTAATCAAACCATTATCAAACTAGTAGGATGAAACGAATCGTTACCTAATCGGACGGATTTCTCGGACAGAAATGATGATCAGGACTTGTAGATACGTTCTCGGATTGGTAGCTTAAAACTGAGATTTGGATGATAAAAACTCGATCTGTTCGTCTGTAAAGAAAGGTACGTTCGAGAGAAAGAATTATGTTTCAATTTGCATGAGATCTGATCTTTCATTCTGAGGCCTCAGATATTTTGCTTCCGCGCGTACCGCCTAGAGTGGCAAGGTGGGGCTAGGCGTACCGCGCGGACTTTCTGATTGCAATATTTTTGAATTTTTCTTCGTTTTACGATTCCGGAGAATCTGGAACTCCGTTTCGCGCACGGTTTTCACCAGTGTTCACGATTTCTCACATATTATCAACTTGTAATAACCACAATCGCTAAATTAACGTGGTTTTAAGCACGATGACATTTGAAATCCATCAATGATGACGAAGTCTTCGAACGTAATTGTCACAGTTTCCTCCTGTTAGAGAAATTCCGTCCCGAAATTTAGTGAAAACCTATCTAATGACAATCGTTTATGAGAACAAATGAGGATATTTTCTTTCATTCGATCTTCATGTTCCCAAGTATATTTAGGTCCGTGTTAAGAATTCCATCTAACTTTAACGATTGGAATACGGCTTCGTTTCTGCACTTTAACTTCTCGATCCATCACCTCTACTGGTTCTTCACTGAACTTTAAAATTTTAATTTATGAGTTTGAATATCAGTTCAGATATCCAAATCCGAATTCAAAATTTAAGATATCTGACATTTAGATACCAGGAATTATGTATGCAAATTCAGATATTGAAATTTATTATCAAAATTCGGATTTACGAACTATCGAATATTTGATTTTGAACACCCCTAATTGTAACTTACAAGTTACAAACTTTTAAGACAAGTGTCTTTTCTATCCATGTTTTTTTCCCTAAAAGCACTCTTTTTGGTATATATTTTTTTCTTTCTAAAAAAACTCTTTTAGATATATAAAAAAAGAGTAAATTGCCAAGATGATCCATGTGATTTGTTAGTATTTCATTTTTGGTTTCTAGGTTTTATAAATTACTCATATTGTCCTAAACTTTAAATATTTGTAACACATATAATCCTTATATGAGGGTAATTTGGTCAAGTATGTGAGGATGATTTGATAACCTAAAGGCTATATATGTTACAAATATTTAAAGTTTGATATTAAATGAGTAATATACGAAATCTAGAAAGCAATAGTGAAAACATAGACTATATCGGTAAATTACTCTGAAATAAAAACAAATCCAAAGTATCATGAAACTTTAATAAACTTGATATTGCATATCTGTTAATTCAATATTTCATTAGGAACCTCTCTATAAGATAGAGCTTATGTATGCATAACACTCGTATTTTTTAGACTTGACAAATAGCTATGACATGAGATTTCACGTGTATGATTGGTTGATCTCTTTAAATTTAAAAGTTTACAACTAAATCATTTATATCAATCATTTCTCCTATGAAAATCTTTATTTAATTATAATTAAAATAAAAAAATTTCTTTAGCTTCGGATAAAATTTTAATAGACAGTTGAAATCTCTCTCTCTCTTATGTCTCGCATATTTTATAATCTCCACGTCTATTATTTTGTCTATTTTATAACGAGAGGCTAAAAAATGATTTATTTTTATATTTTGTATTTTGAAGTATTTAGTGGTCTTCATTTATATCATTTAAAAATTTATATTCATATTAGTAGTTTTTTTATTATAATATTACCATTCATAAACATTTCATTGTATAATAATTATAGTAAAAGAATGATAATGAGTTAATGACTACACCAATAACATTAAGAAGTAAGAACAAACCCTAAAATTTTTTATCCTTTATCTTCTTAGTAAACCTAATTCAGGTGGAGGCCCAAATTAGCCCAAATTGTAATGGATATGGCACTATGACTTTGATTTATAATTATGGGGACGTTTGTTTAGAGTTCATTTAAATCAATTATACTTTTTGTTTTTCAAGATTGTGAATTTTTTAATGGCATAAATTACGTTTTTTTCCCTATTAACATTAAGATGTAACATCTTATTGAACAATAAAAAACTATCAAACAACCCTCATTCTTTTTTTTTTATAAGCTTTTTGATGTAACAATTAAAAAAATTATTTATCTATTTTCACTGTGAATTAGAACAAAATATTTTAAAAATTAGATTCCAATAATTGTAAAACCAAGAAATATTAAATTCTCAGTAAACTAAAAGAGATTTTAAAAAATACTTTGATAAGGAATGAAGGTGACAAAAAACAAACTATTATCTTATGAAAAAGCTGCTTTTAATTTTTTTAAAAAGTATTAAAATTATATTTATAAAATTTTAAAATAATACTTTGATTTAAGGATGATTTTATTTGTTAATTATTTTTTGTTGTACATATATCTGAAATTTAAAGGATTTTTAACTTAATTAACTCAAACATTATAAACAATGAAGGTCGGTTGATTTTAAAAGCCTTTAATTTCTTTTATAATTTTTTTAGCTTTGATTTTTAACATTTCTTGCCTATTATTTGAAATTACATGTAGTTAGGTCATTGGGTTTATCACAATCTTATAAAACTTAGAAATATGCATTTTGATTTGAAACAATGGATTCAAAATTTAAAAATATTACGTTTTTGTTATATCCAGTTCAATAAACAAACCGGTTAAATTGATTGCACCGAGTTTTAGAATCAGAAAAAAAAATTAAGTATGAGTAACATAATATCTAAATTAAAAATATAAACAATTTATAAGCTAAACTAAAAATTATAATACGAACAATTTCATATATACTTTCACCTAAACTTTTAACTTAAATTATAATCTTTTAATCTTTTATTAATGCATCTCATATCTTAAACAACTAATGATTTTGGCTCACAATCATAACTATTATAAAGGTTTTGACCCTCTATCATCTCTTGTGATTCCTTGGAATAAATATAGTTGGGGGCCAAAACCATTAATTGTTTAAATCATAGAATATGTACTAATAGAATATTTTATTTTAAGTTGAAATAATTAAAATCTTTAAATCACATGAGTCAAAACTGTAATTTGCTCTTCAATAAATATGTGAGTTTTCAAGTTTAAAAGAAGATATATAACTAGTTCTTCTATTCATAAAATAAACACTTAAATAAAATAGAAAGCATGTTCAAAAGTAACTAAATAAAAATATGTTTAAATGATTGTTTTTCATAAGGTTAATCATTCGTGTATTACACGGGCTAAAAAACAAGAAATGTTATACACTAATTGTAATCCCCATGGTTTTTCACTTTTCTATTTGAATTATAATTATATTCATACATAATAAAACAAAGTTTATAGCATGCTTTGGATAGTTGTATTCGTAGTTTTGACATAAGATAGCTTTCGGGTGACTATTTAGCCAAGATTTCCTCATACTTGAATTAACATTTTGGTTCACACAAATCTTCTAGATTTAATGGTATACTAAGAAGAAAGTAAATTCAAACAGTGAATAACAACCGAGCCCAAACAAAGCAAGAATCATAAACAAAAGTTCGAGAACGTAACCCTTGATTCACGCCAAGATCCAATGCTTAAACCTAATTCTTGACACTATGAATGTTGGATTAATCTCTTCCATATGATAGTACTCTGAAAACGATGAACGTGGGCGAAAACCGTGCGCAAAACGGAGTTATAACGAAACGGGAATCGCGAAAACAAGTTTGATGTTTGTTGACAGTTGCCAGACGCGAATTTTGCATAAAAACCCATCCCACATCGCCCATGAAACCGATATTCTCCTCTTTAAACACCTATAAATATCCTTGCTTGGTCCCTTATAGCTTTGCAACTCCTAGTTGAGTATAAACAAGTAGAATAACCTAATTTTGGTGGTTCTACAAGTTCAACATCCATTGGGATGTTGAACGTAGTAGTTTTTTTTATGCTCTTGGCGAGGAGGTGCTGCGCTTCGAGATCGTCTCGTTTGTAAAGTTTTCTTTGAGGTAATTTTCCTTTTCATTTCTTCTTTTCATTATTCATTTTTTTTTCTAGTCTAAGTAGTGAGCTTAGGGTATTAGTTGTCGGCATTAGGTTTGTTTAGGTTGCCTTGTTTGGGTCTCCTTTAGAGTTGGTGTAGTCTTGTAGAGGCTCGTTAAGCCAACGAGTCCGACCTATGATGTCCGTTCATTTGGTTATGCCTAGCATAAATTTTACCCATCCTTGTTGCATTTATTTGACTAGGTTGAACCACGTTTGCATTCGGATCGTATACTTGATCCTTTGAGCTGCTGTCTAGCCACGAACGTTCAATCCTCAGGGAGTCTAGTTTGATACAACTGTTGATCTTGATTCTTCTTCATTATACTAGTATCCTCGAGAACCATTAATGTGAGTTTTCTTCACACTCCCTTTTACATTTTTGTTTTTGGGATGTTACACATGTCTTATTCAAACTTTATTCAATCTATTATTCATTCAATCTATGATGCAAGCCTTAGACTAGTTAGCTTTATGTGTTAGAGGCTAGACTTATACAATGTGTTGATTCTATGTGTGATTCTATGTGTGTTGCCAGTCAAGCAATCTAGTACTTAGTAGCCTAAGATGGTTAGATACTATCTTCGCAAAGGCTTTTGCCTTTGTGTGAAAAAAGGTGAAAAGTACACCTAGCAAACTGGTTGAATTATAACTGTTAATTTATAGTATGGCCAGACTTGAATTAACATGTTGTAAGGATACTAGTTTGGACACAAGCAATTGTTATTCATTCATTCATTCAATTTATTCAAACTTGTATTCATGCTGTGCTTATGATACATATCTAGTTAGGCTATAGTTTGCATCCTTTTTATACCTATTATTTAAACTTTGTGTGTGAACTTACCAACTATGCAAATAGTTGACAAACTCTATTTTACATGTGTAACAGGATAAGGAAGCATGATGAAGACATAGGATAAGACTTAGTAGACCTAGTTAAATTTTAAACAATGTTTTAGCATTCAATTGTAACTATTTTGTATTCAATTCATGTAATATAATTTGAATTTAATGAATGACATGTTGTATTGTTTTAATGATGATGCATTAAATATTGAAATGCGTAATAGCACCATGAGCTAATGAACAGTCAAGCTCGCGCCTCGACGTATTCCGCCGTCGGTCGGGGTGTGACAGATTGGTATCAGAGCCATGGTTATAGGGATCTAGGTTATTAGAAAATGGTGGCCTAGACTATAACTAAGCTAACCCAAATATGAGTTATCTCGTATTATCATTGATTGTTTGTTACTTGCTTATGTGCTATGTGCTATACAATACTTATTGTGTTATGTTATATATGCATGTTACCATAGAGGAATGACATAGTTGATAATATGCCTTTGCTTTCACTTAGTTAGGAATGCCTTAGATTAAGATAACTTATTATCACGAGGATTACTTAGATTGAGCAAATGTCTTATAACTTGCTTCTAAAGTAAACTATATTCTAAGCTCACGTACGGGAAAACAACCTTTAGATGTTAGGAATTCAAACTCATTAGGCTTAATGCCTAATATTATTCCTTGGAAAAAAATAGAAATTCCAATATTGATTTTAAGATCCCGTTAGAATTAAGTTTATGAGGTGGATATGTACTAACTGGAAGAGTGTAGTGCCGGTAGTTAGAATTCCTGTCTAGGGAAGCTATTCGTATAAATCCCCGATGTACTGTGGGACCTGTCTAGCTTTCCTGGGGACTTCTGATGAGAGTACAATCACTTATAGGCCAAAGCATATCATACCAAACACCTTACAAACTAAAATGATTCTAATATGTCACCCGGTACACCAATGTGAATACCATTCCTTATGTTTTCAAACGAGTTCAAAATGATTATATCTGTTCAATTTTGATTTAAAACCTCGTTAGAATTAGGTTTGTTAAGATGGCCATGTAGTAACTGGAAGGATGAATACCGGTAGTTGAGACTCCTGTCTAGGAAAGCGATTCATAATCCCTGACGAGGGACCAGTCTAGCTTTCCTGGGGATTCTTAATGAGAGTATTTTACCTATAGGCCAAAGCATGACACATCTTGCAAACAACATTAATTCTAATAAGTCAAAAAGTGTCCAACTTGGATGCTACTCCCTAAAATTTATAATCTGATTCAAAATGATTTCAATACATTGCTTCTACAATTCCAAATCTTATGATATCATACTTAAAATTAGTGATGGTGATCCATCACTACATCTCACAAGCTATGATGTCATTTCCTTTGATGAATAATAATATATGTGTTATAATTCGAGAAAGTTAATAATGTCATACCTAAGATTGTGATGGTGATACATCACTACATCTAAGAGTTATGATGTTATCTTTTTTGGATTAGTAATGTATATGTTATGATTCAACAACTCCTTTATATCATAATCAAGATTTTATTTTTTTTTCTTTTGTTGAATAATATATTTGTTATGATTCAAGAAAGTTATTAATATCATACCTAAGATTTTAATGGTGATACATTACTACATCTAAAGGCAATGGTGTTACCTTTCTTTGGATTTATAATGAATATGTTATGATTCAATACCTCCATGATTCATACTTGAGGATAGTTATGGTGATTCATTACCATTCTCACAGGATATGATATCATCTATCTTTGTTCTATGTTGCATGTGTTATGATTCAAGAAGTTAGTAACATTATACCTAAGAGTTGTGATGGTGATACATTACAATATCAAAAGGTTATGGTGTTATTTTTCTTGGGTTGATAATGCCTATGTTTTAATTCTTAAACCTACATCATACTTGAGGTTAGTGATGGTGATTCATCACTGTGTCTCACAAGATATGATGTCAATTCTCTTTGATTTATGTTACCTATGTTATGATTCAGGAATTAGTAATATTATACCTAAGATGTGTGATGGTGATTCATCACTACATCTAAATTTCATGGTGTTACTTTTCTTGGATTGATAATGTATATGCTATTGTTTTTAGAACTCCATGATATCATACTTGACATTAGTAATGGTGATTCATTACTATGTCCCACATAATACGGTATCATCTCTCATTGTTCTGTATTAACTTTGTTATGATTTAACTAACATTAAACCTGAGATCAGTGATGGTGATACATCACTAAATCTGAAAGGTTATGATGTTACCTTTCTTTTATTCATGATGTATATTTTGATTCAAGAAAACAAGTAATATTTTACTCAAGAATTAGTGATGGTGATTCATCAATAAATATAAAAGGTTATAATATTACATATTTTAATTATTCAAACTCGTGATAGAAAATTTGATGATATGATTCTTTTGATTAGTGACTTGTCACTACATCTATAAAGTTATTATATCACATACCTTATTTTAACCATGATGTCTATGTAATAATTTATAAACCCACTAGGATATTATGCCTAATAATTCTAACATGTCATTTGGTATCCAATTCTGAAAAATCATTCTCTATGTTTCAAACAAGTTATAATGATTTTTGCTTTTAGTATTTTAACCAAGAAACATTTACTTCCTATTATGTTATGTTTAGATTTCAATAGAATGACATAATGTGGACTTACGAATTGAAGTATGGGTGATTCCATATAAAATTTTAAAATAAGTTCACATAAATCATATTATTGATTTTTAGACAAATCATTCTATATTTATACCTTTAGATAAAGATTCAAAAGTTTCATGATATTATAGCTAAGATTAATGATAATTAGTTATCACAACAATCAAAGCTTATATAATATCAAAATCTATGTATTCTACATCATTCGTTTATCCAAAAATCGATCATCTATCAATTCATACGTTACAACCGAGAAATTCCATTGCAAAAATTTCATTAATGAAAACCTCTATTCTCATGCAATTTTTTTAAAAGCAAGTCAAAGTCTCCCACACCTATTCAAGTTTGTCTAAAGTTCTTGTCACCCCTGGTAGACGTTTGGTATGCTATCAAAGTATTAGTAGTGTGGTGGGTTGGCTGCGGTATACCCTATATATAAGCACTACTAGTACATTGGTAGTAGGATCAAAACCTTGATCAAGGGCTAGAGTAGTCAATTCAATCTACAGTTTCGAGAAACCATGCTAGTTAAATCAATTTTTACTCAATTTCTAATTTTGGTGTGTATTCTTACACCAGGTCAAATTAAGGATATAGATAACCATAGGAATCATGCTAATGATTCTTATATGAGTTATTCTATATTCGTATGTTTAAACAATTATTCATAGATTCAGTGATATCATAACTAAGGTTAATGATAAGTAGTTATCATAACTATATAATATCACATACTAGTGTATTCAGTATCATTTGTATATTCAAAAATCAATCATTTAGAAATCCATATAACTATGAGATTCGATTGCAAGATTGCAATTGATTATATCTCTAAGCTCACACAATGTCTAAAGATAGTCAAGTATTCATGCATATATTCAAATGTAGTTAGGTTTAGGATAGTCTTGGTAGGTAATTGGAATGCTATCAAGGTATTAGTGATGTGGTGGGTTGGCTGCGGTATACCCTATATATAAGCACCACAAATACATTGATAGTAGCACCGAAAGCTTGATCAAGAATAGGATTTGTCAGTTTAATCTACAATTCGAGTGAACCATTCTTCAATCAAGAATAATCGACAAATAAATTAGTATACTAAGTTATCCAAATACCTTTGCGGTTAATCTCACCATGAGTTGAGTCAACTATCATTAAATCTAAAACCCTCATAGCAAACTAGTTTCATACAAATTTTAAAATATGATTACGTTACTCATACCTATTCTGATTAAAGTTCATTCGCATTTCAAAATTCTAGAACAAAAATTTTTTTTTTTTTTTTAACGTCCTAAGATTATAATTACTGGTCTCACTGTCTAAATTTTGAGACGCTATTCTATAACAGTAATAATTAAAATTCTATCAACATTCAATCAATTACCAAAGTTAATAAATCCCTAAAAATCAATAACCAAATGTTAGATGAAACAAAACAAGTCAAAAGAAATACTTGAGTGATCGATTCCTATTAAATAAATTTCGGGACGAAATTCCCTAAAGTAGGGGAGACTGTAATCCCCATGGTTTTTCACTTTTCTATTTGAATTATAATTATATTCGTATATAATAAAACAAAGTTTATAGCATGCTTTGGATAGTTGTATTCGTAGTTTTGACATAAGATAGCTTTCGGGTGACTATTTAGCCAATATTTCCTCATACTTGAATTAACATTTTGGCTCACACAAATCTTCTAGATTTAATGGTATACTAAGAAGAAAGTAAATTCAAACAGTGAATAACAACCGAGCCCAAACAAAGCAAGAATCATAAACAAAAGTTCGAGAACGTAACCCTTGATTCACGCCAAGATCCAATGCTTAAACCTAATTCTTGACACCATGAATGTTGGATTAATCTCTTCCATATGATAGTACTCTGAAAACGATGAACGTGGGCGAAAACCGTGCGCAAAACGGAGTTATAACGAAACGGGAATCGCGAAAACAAGTTTGATGTTTGTTGACAGTTGCCAGACGCGAATTCTGCATAAAAACCCATCCCACATCGCCCATGAAACCAATATTCTCCTCTTTAAACACCTATAAATATCCTTGCTTGGTCCCTTATAGCTTTGCAACTCCTAGTTGAGTATAAACAAGTAGAATAACCTAATTTTGGTGGTTCTACAAGTTCAACATCCATTGGGATGTTGAACGTAGTAGTTTTTTTTATGCTCTTGGCGAGGAGGTGCTGCGCTTCGAGATCGTCTCGTTTGTAAAGTTTTCTTTGAGGTAATTTTCCTTTTCATTTCTTCTTTTCATTATTCATTTTTTTTTCTAGTCTAAGTAGTGAGCTTAGGGTATTAGTTGTCGGCATTAGGTTTGTTTAGGTTGCCTTGTTTGGGTCTCCTTTAGAGTTGATGTAGTCTTGTAGAGGCTCGTTAAGCCAACGAGTCCGACCTATGATGTCCGTTCATTTGGTTATGCCTAGCATAAATTTTACCCATCCTTGTTGCATTTATTTGACTAGGTTGAACCACGTTTGCATTCGGATCGTATACTTGATCCTTTGAGCTGCTGTCTAGCCACGAACGTTCAATCCTCAGGGAGTCTAGTTTGATACAACTGTTGATCTTGATTCTTCTTCATTATACTAGTATCCTCGAGAACCATTAATGTGAGTTTTCTTCACACTCCCTTTTACATTTTTGTTTTTGGGATGTTACACATGTCTTATTCAAACTTTATTCAATCTATTATTCATTCAATCTATGATGCAAGCCTTAGACTAGTTAGCTTTATGTGTTAGAGGCTAGACTTATACAATGTGTTGATTCTATGTGTGATTCTATGTGTGTTGCCAGTCAAGCAATCTAGTACTTAGTAGCTTAAGATGGTTAGATACTATCTTCGCAAAGGCTTTTTGCCTTTGTGTGAAAAAGGTGAAAAGTACACCTAGCAAACTGGTTGAATTATAACTGTTAATTTATAGTATGGCCAGACTTGAATTAACATGTTGTAAGGATACTAGTTTGGACACAAGCAATTGTTATTCATTCATTCATTCAATTTATTCAAACTTGTATTCATGCTGTGCTTATGATACATATCTAGTTAGGCTATAGTTTGCATCCTTTTTATACCTATTATTTAAACTTTGTGTGTGAACTTACCAACTATGCAAATAGTTGACAAACTCTATTTTACATGTGTAACAGGATAAGGAAGCATGATGAAGACATAGGATAAGACTTAGTAGACCTAGTTAAATTTTAAACAATGTTTTAGCATTCAATTGTAACTATTTTGTATTCAATTCATGTAATATAATTTGAATTTAATGAATGACATGTTGTATTGTTTTAATGATGATTCATTAAATATTGAAATGCGTAATAGCACCATGAGCTAATGAACAGTCAAGCTCGCGCCTCGACGTATTCCGCCGTCGGTCGGGGTGTGACACTAATACTCTTAAATTTCTTTCAAATGGAAAAGATCAGGGACATATTTGAAGGACCTGGTGGGGCCCCCGGCCCCCTGTTTTTCCGGTCAGATAGGTCGATTTAGCAGTGTTTCCTCAGAAAATCCTTCGGTTACCCTCGTTTTCTTCCTAAAAATCTTTCGCTCCCCTCCGTTTTCTTCCTAAAAATCATTCGGCCTTTCTTAAAAATCATTTGGCTCCCTCCGAGATTTTTTCAAGCTCCGTCACTGAAAAAGATAGATCAAAAAATTATAACTAAAAATCCTTCATGATCATGAAGGAGAGAAATAGAAACTTGGAAAATCTGATGAGAAATCTTATTGCCATCATTAAAAAAAACACATTTTTAATCAATTTACTACTACAAACTTAGCAGTACATATTTTACAATTGATTAGTATCAATTAAATTCATCAACCAAAATAGTTGCAAACTTGCAATTAGTGATGCCCACAAGTAAACCCAAGAATAGTGTATATATATTAGAAATACATGAAAAAGATGCATATTGAATAACATACTATATGGAGAATTGTTTCAATTAGAGATGTGAAAAAGCATTCTCCTTTCGCTTCTTAATTTGAAAATTTCTAATGTATGATGCCAAAAATTGCTATTTTGACGTCCCACCTTATATGCACGAGCCAAAGTTCCGTGAACGTTTTCTGTAAAAAGATTAAAATTAACAACTTGTTGGCATCAATGATGCAACAAATCTAAAAAAAGTAAATGCAATAAAATAGTCAAATTGTTCATTGCAGATTCAAACTAATAACAAAACTATTGATACCTCGTATTCTTTCATTAAAATAAAAACCAAATTTAAAGCTTTTGTATCATCCACTGTTGTAAAAATCGGCCTAGGCGGCATTTAGAACAATTTCTTATTTTATGAGTTTACGTAATTTATCACCGTTTGAGAGTTATCATCGTTGTAAGTTTTGAGGAAAAAATAACACTCACAGTACTGTAAGTTACCAAATTTTAAAAATTTACAACGATGATAACCCTCAAACGGTGATAAATTTACGCAAACTCATAAAATAAGAAAGTGTTATAAATATGTTTACAATAAGGTTAAAAAAAATTCAAAGATTTGGCTTCATCTTGACGGGTTATTTCGAGTTATTGCATATTTAATGCATTATGTAAACAGCCTTCCCTTATATATATAAATATATATATATATATATATATATATATATATATAACCCAGATATCTTTGTCAAGATTAAGCCAAATCTAGGATTTTTTTGAATATCATTTTAACACATTTAGAACACCATGTTCTTTTATGAGTTTGTGTAAATTCATCACCGTTTAAGAGATATCATCCTTGTAAGTTTTTATTTACAGCACTGTAACTGTTTTAGGCCCAAAAATTACAACGATATATACTCTCAAACGGTGATGAATTTTCGCAAACTCATAAAACAACATAGTGTTATAAATGTGTTACAATGATTTAAAAAAAAATTTTAAGATTTGACTTCATCTTGACAAAGCTATCTGGGTTATTGTTTTAAGGGTGAGTTATTATTTGATTCCAACCTTATATATATATATATATATATATATATATATATATATATATATATATATATATAGGAAAGTGTTCAAATAATAACCCACTCTTAAACAATAACCCGAAATAACCGTCAAGATGAAGCCAAATCTTGGATTTTTTTAACATCATTGTAACACATTTAGTACACTATGTTCTTTTATGAGTTTGTGAAAATAAATCACCGTTTAAGAGATATCATCATTGTAAGCTTTTTATTTACAGCACTGTAACTGTTTTAGGCTAAAAATTACAACGATATAAACTCTGAAACGGTGATGAATTTTCGCAAACTCATAAAAGAACATAGTATTCTAAATGTGTTGCAATAATGTTCAAAAAAAATCCAAGATTTGACTTTATCTTGGCAAAGTTATCCGGGTTATTGCAATAAAAGTGGGTTATTATTTGTTCAATATATATATATATATATAGGGAAAGTAACAAAAAATAACTCATAAAATTTGTTACAACCAAATAACTATCATCCAATAGTTAATTTCAAAAGTAAGTGCATAGAATTGTGACAAGTGTCCTTGTTATTTTTTTAATATGGGAGGACATAATAGTAATTTTGTTACCACTCAAAAAACTGAAATTAATATGGTAGTAACAAGTGTCACCATGTAAGATATTTTAATAAATTTAACTTTTAATATAAATTTACCCATCTCTTTTTTAAACATTAATAACTTTTTTATACTATATTAAGTTACATCACTGTAAATTACGCCAATGTAAATTACATCAGTGTAATTTATCATTGTTAGAAAAAATGTCAAATGAATTTGTTATCTTTAAACTCGTTACAATGAAGTAAATATAGGACATCTAAAATAAGAAAAAAAAATAGTCGAAACTATAACGGAATTAAATAGAAAAACGAAACGAATATAATGGTGCAACTTTTTTAATATAAATTAATAAGTTACATCACTGTAAAATACATTAATGTAAATTATATCATTGTAATTTATCATTGTTGGAAAATTTTTTTAAATAAATTTGTTATCTTTAAGTTTGTTACAATAATGTAAATATAGGGCATCTAGAAAAAGTAAAAAAAAATAGTCAAGACTATAACGGAATTAAAGAGAAAAATGAGATGAATATATTGGTGCAATTTTTTTTAAAAAATAATATAGTATAAAAAAGTTATTAATGTTTAAAAAATAGGGGGTAAACTTTGTATTAAAAATTAGATTTATTAAAATATTTTAGATGGTGACACTTGTCACTAGCATATTAATTCCAGCTTTTTAAGTGGTAACAAAATGTCTAAAAAGCCCTTTTATATTAAAAAATAATAGTGACACGTGTCGCGATCCTTTACACTTGCTTTTGAAATTAATAATTGGATGGTAGTTATTTGGTTGTAACAAATTTTATGGGTTATTAAAAATTACATCCCCTATATATATATATATATATATATATATATGAAAGTGTTCAAATGAAACCATTGGATTAAGCAATAACCCATTAACTCAAATCTAATGGTTAATCTAAAATTTAAGTGTATGTGATTTTGTCATGTGTCCCTATTAATATTAAAAAACATAAGGGCGTATTTTAGTCATTTATATCACATCAAAAAGATTTAATTAATATAGTGGTGTCATGTGACACCTCCTATTAAATTTTAAACAAACAAACAAACTATAAAAAAAATTAAAGAGGAAAATAAGACGAGTAAAGTGGTGCAATTTTTATAAAAAAAATGTTATATTATAAAAAAGTTATAGATATATAAAAAAAGAGGAGTCAACTTTAATAAAAAATTAACTTTGTTAAAATATATTAGAATGTGACACATGACACCATCATAATAATTCTAGTTTTTTGATATTTTACAAATGACTAAAACACCCTTCTATAATTAAATATGAATGAGGATTCATGTCATAATCTTATATAATGAACTTTTAGATTAATTATTAAATTTGAGTTAATCGATTATTGCTTAATCCATGGGTTTTTATATGATCCTAATCATATATATATATATATATATATATATATATATATATATATATAGGGTAAGGATCGGTTTTTAACATACCTTAACTGTGGTAACCCATTAACCCTGGCAAAATCAACCCAAATCTTTGAATTTTTTTTCATGGCCTTTATTATACATAAATAATGGGTTTCTTTTTTGTGTTTTTTTCTTAATTTACAAACGTTTATAAATTTAAAACAAGTGTAAGTTCGCGTTACACATCAAGTACATATTTACTGTTACGGCACTTACACTGACGAAAGATCCTAAACGATGATGAATCAGCAAAAACACAAAAATGAAACCATCCTTATTTATGTATAACAAAGACCATGAAATTTTTTTCAAAGATTTGGGTTGATTTTGCTAGGTTTAATGGGTTAACGCAATTAAGGTGGTTATTATATGATCTCAATCCTATACATATAGGGAGGGAAATTTTAAAAAGGATTAAAACTCTAAAATGCCTAAAAAGGATTTGTAAATCGTTCATAACCAGCTCATATGAACTCCAATTTAAGTGGTTCAAGTTGTATTATAACCGTCTGGTCAACCCAATCCCACCCACCCCCACCCCCACCCCTAAAAAAACACAAAAATCTAATATAAAAAAGAATATTGTACAAAAATATATATAAAAAAAGTAGTATAAAAATAAAGTGTTATATCTAATTTATCATGTCACATATCAAAATTATATTAGTTCTTACCTTTATTAGGCAAAACCTCTTATTATTTTATTTTTCCTATATATATAGGGAAGTGTTTAAATAATAATCCACTCTTAAAGCAACAACCCAAAATAACGTGTCAAGATAAAGCCAAATCTAGGATTTTTCTGAATATCATTTTAACACATGTAGAACGCCATGTTCTTTTATGTGTTTGTGTAAATTTATCACCGTTTAATAGATATTATCATTGTAAGTTTTTTATTTACAACACTGTAACTGTTTTAAGCCAAAAAATTACAACGATATACTCTCTTAAACGGTGATAAATTTCGCTAACTCATAAAAGAACATAGTGTTTCTAAATGTGTTACAATGATGTTAAAAAAATCAAAAATTTGACCTCATCTTGACAAAGTTATGTGGGTTATTGCAATAAATGTGGGTTATTATTTGTTCACAATCATATATATACACACACATATATATATATATATATACATATACATATACATATACATAAATATATATATACATATAGATACATATAGATACATATATATAAATATACATATACACATACACACACACACACATAGGGCATGGAATTTTTAATAACCCACTAAATGCGCGCTAAACCAAATAACTTTGGCAAGATGAAGCCAAATCTTGGATTTTTTTTGAACATTATTGTAACACATTTTGAATACCATGTTCTTTTATGAGTTTGGGCTAATTCATCACCGTTTAAAAAATATCATCGTGGTAAGTTTTGTGCTACAATACTTTAAGTTTTAAATATTTAAAAACTTACAGTACTGTAAGTTTTTAAACAGTGATGAATTTCCACAAACTCATAAAAGAACATAGTGTTCAAAATGTGTTACAATGATGCTGAAAAAAAAATCCAAGATTTGACTTCATCTTGCCAAAGTTATTTGGGTTAGCGCGCATTTAGTGGGTTGTTAAAAATTCCAGCCCCTATACATATATATATATATATATATATATATTGTTGGATCGGGTTGTTTATTCTAAACAACACTTCACAAGTATTTCTCTCTTTCAATCTAACAGATGCGGAATGTCTGTTAGAAGGATCTCTCAAACACTCAACGGTGAACAAATAAACTTTGAATAACAATAAGAACACAAGAACAGTTTCAAGCTCAAAGATATATTTCTCTCAAAGGTTTACAAGTGTTGTGACCGGACAAGCACAAAACACATACAAGCACACCTAAACAGGTTTACAATGAGAGGTTATATAGCTAAGGCTACAACCGTATACACGTAGGAATACAAGTTGGGTATACTAGACAATACATAAAGTAAAGCTTATTCTAGTATATAGAGTGACTTAACAGGCTAAGACACTTACTTACAATCATTACAAATATAGACATTGACTTTACAAAGACTAGCTAAATACAAAAGACATTTAATGTTGTTGATCTTCAAGGATTCAGATAATCTTTTGCATTTAATGCAGCTGAGGAAAAGTAAGGTGTTGTATCTGACTTTAGGTATGTTCATCTTTGTTGTTCTCAGACCAGCATGTCTGTTGTCAGTACCTTTTGTACTATAAAAGTGCTCAGCTACAGTCTTTGTCAGAGGATAAACCTCGGAAGTCTTTGTCTTTGTCTTTGGTGTAGAAGAGAATCTTCGGAAGCTGTTAGTCTTCGGAAGCCTTTACTTCTTGGGAAGATTTATGTCTTCATAAGCTTTGAAGCTTTAACTCTTAAGTGTTGGCCTTCCGAAGTGTTTGTCTTGTACAGCCTTCAGCAGGAGTGAGTTACTCTTCGGAAGCAATGTTGCTTCCGAAAAGGAACTCCTTCCTTCTGAAGGCTGTTTGTCTTTGTAGACCTTTATACCTAGACAAAATTGAAGTTTGGTGAGCATCAGCCTTTATTAGTCTTTACAGTCTCCCCCTAGGCTGATGCTACCAAAACTTCCTATGGGATTCTCTTTACAAACTTTTCTCCCCTCAGGACCTGAGCCCTTGCCTTTACCCACTTGACACCGACTCTCCCATCTGATCCATTGTCTGGATTTTCAAGTGGTAGTCTTTCCAGGTCAAAGATAAAGGGCTGAGCCAGCACCATCAATTTTGTCAAATCCAAAACCTTTATTCCTTCATTCATCTGATAAAGAGTGAACTCCTTGTGAAGTGCATTGAAGCTCCAATTTATTATAGGAATGTAGGTATGATGATGCATCAAATCATAGAGGTTTCTTGATTGATCTTTAAGCATTGGATCATCTGGAGTGGCTTTTGGTCCTGGTCCTGAGAGATCTGCTTCTGGCTCAGATTCAGAGGAGTGGGCAGTAGTTCTTCTTTTCTTTCTAGCTATGCTCTTTCTTCTTCTGAATCTGGGTTTTTCCTGAGCAGTAGCTTGACTCGTCTGATCTCTGGCCTGCTGTTCTTCCACATTTGAGCCCGCTGCTGCATTTGTTGTTGCAGTGGGCTGTGGACCAGCATCCTCAGCTGTTGAGGGCTCTTTTCTCCTCTCATCAGCCTTTGATTGTCTGCTCAATTGAAAGTAACTCACCTCTGGCTATCTTAGCCTTTATATCTCTGATATGCATGTCCATGGTTGAGTTCTTCATAGGGCCTAGCTGCCAAGCATGGAAGCCATACTCAAGAAGAAAAGCCTTCATCTTGTCTCTGTAGGCCTTTTCCTTCTAAGTCTTTGTCAGTTTTACCATGGCTTTGGATGCAGCAGCTTCCTGTTCCTACTGCTGCACCTTGTCCAGCTCGGCAGCCATCCTAGGCACCGACCACAGCAAAACTTCATCTATGTCATATCTCTTCTCCTGAAGAAGAGCAAAAAGTCTGATAAGCTCATCATACAGGGAAGTGTCTGGTCGGCCCTTATTCTTCTTTGGTCTACTCTCCTCTAACTCTGCTTCCTCCTCTGGGGTGAGTTTTCTTTTTCCTTTGTCCATAGCTTTTGCCCTAGAGGAGATAGATCCTGTAGCCTCACCAACTGGTTCTGTAGCCTTACCAGCTGGTTCATTGGCAAGTAGCTCCTCTGTGGAGGAATCATCAATAATGATTGAGCCTTTGGAAGCAGCTGCAGCTTCGGAGTTAACCTTAGCCTTCACTGCTCCCTCCGGTTGACCAACCACCTTGGGTGATTCCTTAGCAGTATCCACAAAGTGCTCAGGAATGAAGGAGAGGTCTTCAGCAGCCTCTGTCCCAGAAGGGGACATAGGTTCCATGGAGATTGGTTGTTCTCCTTGGGTAGTTTCCTCCATGGAAACCTGGGCAGTAGTCTCAAGAGGAGACTTAGTCCCAGAAGGGGACTGTTGTGTCCCAGCAGGGGACTGAGGCTCCATAGAGACATTTGTTGTTGCAGCTTCTTGCTCTGTCTCTTTGGCAGCCTCTGTTTCCTCAGAAGAAGAGGAAGAGGACGTAGTAGATTCATGAAAGTAAATGCCCAAGAAGTCATCCCATTCATTAGTCAGAGTAACTATGGATGGGTTGGCATCATGTACACCTTCCTCTTCTCTTGCTTCTGGTCCTGACCCTGCTGATTGTACCTTCTCCCCCTCTTTGGTAGCATCAGGAGAGACAAAGGTAGTAGTAGCAGGATCATGATGGAAGGGTTGAAGGATCACTAGGGGGGTGCCTCCTGAGGTCCAAGATGGTGGCTTCTTTGGCTTGGACCTCCTGCCGAAGGGTAGCAACCTCAGCTTCCAGGATCACTACCCTGGCTTGGAGGGTTGTGATTATAGCCGTCAATTCCTGTGTTTTGGTGCCCTCATCCATAGGAATGGAGTCATTGGGCGATGGAGTCCTGAGCCTAGCTCCTGCACCTCCACCACCAGATGTGGTTTCCTGGCACCCTGGATTCCCCTCATTGAGAAGGGCTTCAAAGAAGTCCTCCCCAGTGTGGGTTGCCGCAAGGGAGGTCCTAGTTCCTGTACCACTGTCCTGCAGTTCTAGAATAGGATCAGCAGTAGTGGTAGCCTCCTTTGCATTGACCCCTTCAGTACTCCTGGGGACAACCTCTGAAGTTGTAGGCTCTGGGTCAGAAAACCTAGCTTGTAGCTGTGTCACCACCTCATAAGTGTTTGGGTAGTAGGAGAGAGTGGTTCCTCCACAGCTATAGCAGAGGTTCCTTGAGCGTGGGTGATAGTATGGGTGGGGGGCATTTCTGGGTGATATGAACCTGGAGACTTGGGAGACAGTCTCTGAACTAGTGGAGTTGCTTTATCAGAAGCATACTCAATAATAGGGGCATCCCTTTGGATATTCTCATGTATGTTTTGTGATACACTGAGGGCTATCAGGCTGGTTAAGGGCTACCACAGGTTCCAGAGGAAGAACCTGTGGAATAACAATAGGTGTGGCTGTCACCTTAGGTGGAACTGTGCCCTTGACAGTTCTTTTCACCTTTTTCTTGATGGGTTCAGATGAAGGGGCCTGAACAACTGTAGAGAGCTGTGCAGGGGTTCGGCGGCGTTTGTAGGTTATTTTGATGGGGTGGGGAACTGAGAGGGAAGGTGTGGGTTCAGCATCTGTGGGTGCAACAGAGCTGTCACCTTCTGGAGTTGGTAACTCCATGGAAGGAAGAAGAGGAGTAAAGTTCCTAGAAAACTGGTTACTCTTCTTCTTCAGTTGAACAAAAACCTTGGAAGTTACAAAGGGGATTTTGTATATATTCCCAGTTAGTGAGAGGACAGAACCTAACTCACCATAAAATATATGCTGCAAAAAACTGGGATATATACAAAATTTCTTTGGTGACGAAATATTGTCAACCAAATTATTGAAAATAAACGCAGTGAAGTTAAAAAGTTGGTTGGAGATCAAGCCATGAATAGCCGAAGCTAAATCAGAAGGAACTTGATCCCAACCACCTGTCTTATTCGAAAGACAATGCAAAAATAAATGTATGAGGTACTTATAATTATAGGACCCTCTACCCTTCAAATAAGTTGTTGAAGGAAGAGGAACTTTGTACCCCATTGACCGGAAGGTCAATGCTACCTCATCCTTAGTGAATGAGACCCTTCCCTAGACATCACAGAGTTGAAGATGTCGAGATATGGTCTCCACTGTGATAGAAATGGGATGAACATCAATGGTGGCATTAAGAATCCGACCATTGGGAGATGACGACACATAACATGATGCCCAAAATTGTTGGTGATGAGATTCATACACCATGGACTGAACAGTGAGGGCAAAAAGGTACCTGCTCCTTCGAAGGAAGGAGATGATCGGAGCAAAATCAGCGTCATTGTCTGCTGATAACTCCGCAGGAAGGTTGTGAGTGGGTCTGAAGGCAAGAAGTTCCATGGCGATTGATGGATTTTAGGTTAGAAATTGAGAGAAAATTGATTAGAAATGAAACGATGAGAGAAGTTGAATGAGCGGAAAACCTTTTATACCTTCGGATGTCAGCATTTAACATAGAAGCACATTAAATTTTGAGATCCGGAAGTCAGAAAAAGTACTTCTAGAGACAGCTCATTTATTATTCAAAATTTGCTAAGGGCAGATTTGATTCCGAGAGAATGAGTCATTGGAAGTAGTTCATGAGACCTAATATGTTCTTCGGAAGATACTGACTTCCGAAGCATACAAATTTATCATCGGAAGTGTATCTTCTGAATGCTTAGATATATTCATCAGAAGAAATGTGCTTCGGAAGACATCTTCTTCTGAAAAGTAAGTTCAGAAGATTGAGCTTTCGAAGTAATAATGTATCGGAAGAATAGTACTTCAGAAGATAAATTCTCTTCTGAAGTGTGACATCTTCCGACATAAAGAAAGAATAATGCTTCCGAAGACTTAAACTATCTTCTGAGGAGTAATTACTCATCAGAAGATACTTTAAGTTTATCTTCCGAAGAATTATTCATTCCTTTATTTATTCATTTACTCAAAGTTAATCATGCCAATGGTTGTTATTAAATACTTGAATCTTCCTTCATCAAATGCTTTGATGAAAAGGTCAGCCAGATTGTTTTCTTTATCCACTTTGACTAGATGAATCAACTTCTTTTTTGCACAATCTCTGATGAAGTGATATCTGATATCAATGTGCTTGGTCTTGGAGTGCTTGACAGGATTGTTGGTGATAAAGATTGCACTGGAATTGTCTATCTGTATAGGAGTGTTAAACAACCTACTCCATACTCCTTCATCTGATTTTGAATCCAAATAACTTGTGCACAGCAGCTAGAAGCAGCTATGTATTCTGCCTCTGTAGTAGAAGTAGAAACACAAAACTGTTTCTTGCATTGCCAAGACACAATCCTGGATCCAAGAAATTGACATCCTCCTGATGTGGATTTCTTGCTAATGTTACAACCTCCATAATCACTGTCAGTATAAGTCATGAACTGAAAATCTTCATTTCTAGGATACCACAATCCTAAACCAGGTGTCCCTTTGAGGTATCTAAAGATTCTTTTCACAGCAAGCATGTATGAGACTTTGGGATTTGCCTGAAATCTTGCACATAATCAAGTTGCAAACATTATACCAGGCCTGCTTGCTGTGAGATACATCAAAGAACCAATCACTGCTCTGTATTGGTGTTGATCAACATCCTCCCCCTCAGGATCAGGACTAAGGGATGTTGTCTCGGACATTGGAGTTCCCAGGGCTTTGCACTCAGTCAGCTTGAATCTTTCAAGAATGTCCTTGACATATTTTGATTGACTAATAAAAATTCCTGTTGGAGTTTGTTTCACTTGTAATCCAAGAAAGAAAGTGAGTTCTCCCATGGAACTCATTTCAAATTTGGACTTTATTAGTGATTCAAAGTCCTTGCAGAGAGATTCATTTGTAGAACCAAAGATAATGTCATCAACATAAACCTGTACTAGCATAATATGTTGATTGAACTTCTTGAAGAAGAGAGTTTTATCAATGGTTCCTCTCTTAAAATTTTTAGCCAATAGAAAAGAAGATAAAGTTTCATACCACTTTCTGGGAGCTTGATGCAACCCATAAAGAGCTTTATCAAGCTTACAGACATGGTCAGGAAACTTTGGATCTTCAAAACCAGGAGGCTGACACACATACACCTCCTCATCAATTCTTCCATACAAAAATGCACTTTTCACATCCATTTGAAAAACCTTTGTAGGACCTAGATCGAGTCTAGAAACAACTCAATCTGATAGATTACCTGCTCAACAGCCACTAGAATAGTGCGGAATCCTATTCTAGGGTTTTCCAATCGAGAACAACAGCAAAAGTGGTGATCCAAAGATGAAAGATGGACGTTTGATTGTAAATAGATCACCACTAGCTATGATTCGAACTTGGACAGAAGAAGGACGCTCAAAAACCCTAAGGTTTGACACTAGAGTGAGTTGGGACGAATGAGGGCTCTTCTGAAGTTGGGGTTGAAATGACTTGAACTTGTATATATAGGCAGTCGACATTCGGCCGAATGAGAGGCTGAAGCAACTCATTCGGCGAATGGCATCTGTCGAATGATAATTCAGTCGAATGAGTCATTCGGTGAATGACTCATTCGCTGACTAGACATACTCTGGTTTCATTCGGCGAATGACTTCATTCGATAGAGTCATTCGGCCGAATGAACCATACTCATACTCAAATATATAATAAATCAAATCAACCAATAACACAATCATATAATCAATATTAAACATTAAGATCAATATAGAAAGACAACTTCCATTAATATAACTTGAATTTTACATGATGAATGTTACAAAATTGAACTAGGTACATAAATTGCATCAACAAACTCCCCCTTGGACCTAGTTCAGCTTGTGGAAGCGACCTTCTTGAAGTATTTGGCAGATATAGCTTTCTAGTCTGCTCCAGCATGTATCTTGAAAATGCTGCATAGACGGATCACTCTCATGAATTGTAGTGCCTGCACCATGTCTTGAACATCAAAGAAGATTTGGTGCCTGAAAAGAGCTTGGACATCAGTGTGGGACAGATTTGTCAACCACATGGGCTCGAATATCCTTATGGTCTCCCACTTCTTGTCCTTGCACAATACTATCACAGCCTCACCAGTTCTCCCATCATAGTACCACCATCGGAAGCCCTCCATAAAGTCCTGTCGCATCTTCCGTAATGGAATCTTCTTCACGACTTTAGGAGGAAGCCACTTCAGGATGACTTTATGCTTGCGGGTATCTCCGTCAATTTCTGGCAAATAATAACGTTCCGGCTGTTGGGGCTGGAAGTTTACCCACCTTTTCCTGTACTCGTACTGTATCTGCCTAGAGAACCAGGCAGACATGCCAGAATCCTCAATGTACAGTAACTTCAGACGTGCTAGTTGATTTACTTCAAAGCCCGACAGCATCTTGAAGTCGTGAGGGTGCTTGAAGTAATCGATCCCCCTTTCTCTCTTCACAACATAGCACCCGAGATCATGGAAGTATGCCCAGCTCAGGATTTGACCTCTAGCTTTGTAGCCTTTGGTTCTGTAAACTTTCTTGTGCGTTGCTGGCATCTTCTCAGTGCTTTGCTTCTTTAAGACCTCCCAATAGGTCTGCCATTCCTCTTTTCTTCTCTTTTGGTCATCTGCTTCGGCTTTGCTGGCTTCGACTTGTTCCGCTAAGTATCGGACCAGTAGATCTTCAGTCTCTTGATCAAACTGATCAGTAAATATCGGCAACTCAGCCTCAGCAGATGTATACTTTGGGTACTCTTCTTCTGTGATGTCTTCTAAGATAACTTCGTCAATGTCATCAAAGACTTCAGGCTCCGGTTCATCAACGATAGGAACAGAGGTATCATCAGTGATCACCTCATCCGGATTAAGCCTGAACAGCTCAGCAATCTGCTCTCTGGAGAGGCAGTGAATAATTTCCCCTTCCTCTTTGTCATAGCTGACCGAGTGCTGTATAATACCCTGAGCGTCCAAGATCATAGTCAACGTCTCATCTAGCTGACGTCTCAAGGGCACAGCTTCTACTTCCTCGGCCGCTGTGGTTTCATCTGTCTGTGCAGGAGGAGGTTGAGAAGAGGCTTTCTTCTTATCATTTGCTCTCTTGGATCGAATCTCTGATGAGGGAGGGGCCTGGTCATCATCGTCATCATCATCAGTACTCGATGAATCAGAAGACCCATTCCCAGATCCGTCCTTGGCCTCATCATCATGATCATCATCGGATTCTTCATCCTTCTCAGAATCTTCATAATCAACCTGTTCCTCCTCAGACTCTTCTCTTCTTCCTCATCCATCTCCTTGTCTGATTCATCGGAACGGTTTTCAGTACCTTCTATCCTGGGAGTGCCCTCCTTGGAACCCTCGACAAGTTTAGCAAGGCGAGCATTTTCAGCTTCCAACAGGAGAATCCTCTCGCTGAAACCAGAGGCTGTCAGAGCCAACTGGTTATGTTCATCTATGTACTTGAGTAGTTGCTCCTCTTGCTGAGCAGAACGAGCTCTAAGATCAGCTCGTTGATCAGCTGCCTGCAGCAACAGGGCATCCTGATCGTTTATCCTTTGGGTGAGCTGAGCAATCTTTGACTCTTGCTCCATGTTCTTCTCCATCAACCTGAGAACCATACTGTTCAGTGTGCTAAGCTGATCCACAACTGAAACAGTAGGTATGTACATATCAGCTCTTGATGTAGACGGACCAGAAGAAGCAGCAACATATACTGGCTCATGAGTGACAGGAGTGGTCAGAGGGGCAATAGTGGTCTGTGTAAGAACAGCCCTTGACCGCGTCAGTGAAGAAACTGACACAGCTGCTACTGAAGTAACAGTAGTTGTAACAGCTGAAGTCAGTTCTGACCTCCTTTGGAATGAAAACCTTGATCTCTTTCCCCTTCCAACCCTAGAGGATGTAGGCTGAGAGGCAGCAACAGTCACAGCCACCGAAGCAGAAGCAGAAGACCGAGGTGGAGGAGAGATATCAAACTCTGGTATAAACAGTGGATCAGTAATATCCTCCATCTCCTCTTCAGTTCTCTTCCTCTTCCTGACAACCATCTTGCCACTTTCCATCACTTTCTCAAAGCCTTCCTCCATAACATCATCAGAGTCGGTGCTCTCTTCATCACCATCTCCAACAACCCCCTCATCATTACCAGAGTCCTCTGACTCAGCATCATCTCCTGAGGAATGTGGAACTGTAACATCTAGTGGAGCGGTCACTGAGGATGTAGTAGTAGACAAGAAATCTAAATCCATCAGTGAGTCGATGTTCACATCCTCCTCTGCATCTACGGTGGTACTAACTCCTGCACCAACAGTCACAGCTGTTGTGCTAACATCAATCAAGCTCACACCAACCGAGCTATCTACCACCCCACCAGCTGCAACACCACTAACACCTGCACCATCTCCACCTAACACATCATCTCCATAATCACCCTCTCCTCCATCATCTGGAACAACAATGTCTTCAACGTCTGAGTCTGACTCATCGTGTCTCCATCTTCTACCAGCAGGAGCACGGTAGTCAGGCCTAGAAAGATGGCCAGACAAAGATCGAGAGGCTGGCTTCCTCTCCTTGCCTCGATATGACATCACCCTGTTGAGGGTTAAGTCATTCATATGTTCCAGCTTGATCACATCGGCACCAATCTTTGGCAGATCAGGTAACTGAGCATCTATGAGCTGCTGCAGAAACCTGGGATACATAAGGAACTTCTTGTCTCCCTTGAGAGTCACGTTCTCCTTCATGTGTGTAAAGACCATTTCAGAGAAGTTGAAAGGCCTGTTCAGCACAAGAGCCATGAAGGCACACTGGATCGTCTCTCTCATGTCATCAAAACCACCCCTCCGGGAACCAAGGCAGTGAATCAGCACGTGTGCCAGGTATTTGAACTGATGTGACATGAAAGCTTTGTTCAGAATACCGGCACCAAGGTCTCCCTCGTACTTGCACCGCATGAAGCAGCCCCTGACCAAGAAACGGTCTAAGAGATAGGGCTGATCAGGAGCATCTTGGAATCCACACACCCTCCTGATGTGCTCAGCAGAAATCACCACATCCCGACCAAGAACCTTGCCCCGAATAACTGTAGGCTCGGCCTCACAGTCAATATCAGCAGACTCCCAGAAGTCCTGCTGATGAGAGCGATAAGGAGTATGAACCGTAGAGATAGCAGTGAAGATCCTCAAACGTCTGAGAAATGTAATGATCTCAGTATAGTGTCTGGCGTTCGGGGTCTCGAGGTCCAGATGTGCACAGATGTTGTTCTTCGTAACTGATTTGAGTCCAGCCATTCTGAAAAACAAATTAAAACAAGTTAGAACCAGTCAGATATAACAACAAGATGAAATCAGTTGAACTTCTGAAATTTAGATCTCAACAATCTGATATGCCGAATGACAGATAATTTTGGCGAATGAGCACATTCGCCGAATGTCATTCGTCGAATGAGTTGCAAATAGCATTCATTCGCCGAATGAGACATTCGAATGAGAGTCATTCGTCGAATGAGTGTCATCGAATGAGACATTCGTCGAATGTGAGTCATTCGCCGAATGAGCTTCAACGAAAGAGAGTCATTCGTCGAATGAGAGTCATTCGCCGAATGAGACATTCGCCGAATGACGTCATTCGGCGAAAATTTGAATTTTAAACCCTTGTTCATCCAAAAATCAAATCAGTCAATAAAATTTGCATACACACATTCAGAATCGACCGACTAACAAGTTTAAAACATGATTTTTTGGGTTTTAAGTTCGTTTCGACAGTTGATTTCTCAGGCGATTTCTAAAACCCTAGAAATCAAAAATCTGTTCAGTTCTTGATGATTTCACGGTTGGAAATCACTGAGATTTGTTTCCCCAGTACCTGAAATGATATGGAAACTGAAAGTTAGAAGCTGGGTCAAAGACAAGCACTAGAAATGATCGAACGAAGGAGAGAGAAGGTTCGGGCGAAAGAGGGCTGAGTGTTTCGGCGAAAGAGGTTTTTCGGATAAAAAGTGTCTCATTCGCCCGAAAGTCTTTATTTATAGCCTTGTCTCATTCGCCGAATGAGACAGGCGAAAGGTCGGATGACAGACATCCACATTCGCCGAATGACACTGTCGAATGAGACATTCGTCATCATTCATTCGCTTAATGAGAATGTCGAATGAGACAATCGACACAGCTCATTCGCCGAATGAGACTTACTTAGTCTAGTTCATTCGGTCGAATGATTCATTCGCCAAATGAATTCATTCGGCCGAATGTGTGAGTTTCACACTTCATTCATGCGAATGGAAATGTTAGCATTCAAAAACACAAACTTTTTCAAGATTTTTCATTTATGAGCATCAAATTTTTGACAATTTATGAAGATATGTCTGGTTGATTCAGGATTCAAATGTGAAAGACATCTGAATTTACAAATGATCATCTAAAAAAAATTGAAAATAGAAAATCTTTTTGTATTTTTCTGAAACAACCACTACAACTGTACAAACAATAACTAAAAATAAATAAACACATGTTTTTGTGAGAGGTCCATTAATAAAATAACACATATCTCTAATCACATCACATTATCTTCAGTGAATGCTTTACTTCAAACACAATTTTATTATGATACGATTACTGATATGTTTGTCCAAAATTAAGCCAAACAATACACAACTACTAAACAAACTTTATGATCACTCATATTTTCTGATTGAGTTCCCTATTTCATTTCACCATTAAAGATCAAAGTCAGTTCAAAACTCATTTCTGCATATCTTAAAACCAGTCATCATGAATTCAATAAGATTCAAACATTTATTATCTTTTTGTATTTTTCTTGTTCTATCCAAATGGATGGCTTCAGCTAGGTCCGTCCCAGCAATATGGCACATGTATGGAATCGAACTTAATTTGTTTAAGTATTTCTCAAGCTTAATACCAGCTTGCATTAGGTTTTCTTCAAGCTTAATACCAGCTTGTTTTTGATTTTTATCAAGCTTAATACCAGCTTGTTTTTGATTTTCATCAAGCTTAATACCAGCTTGTCTTTATTTTTCTTTGAATGAAACCTCATTTGATTTCATGATGACAGGTGTATGCTTGATTTGAGTCAAAAACTGTTTCTCACTCAAGTGGTTTTATAACATGAGTCCCACAGATCAAACTTTCTAAGTTATCACAAGTTGTTTATTCATTCTGTATAGTCAGCCTATCAGTACATCCCATCATAATTCTCTTGTGATTTTAGTTCATACATTCACTTCTGTTTCTGTGACATAATAGATTAATGTATTACTTTATAAAACAAGACCATCTCAATTTTTAATTTTTCTATTGTTTTTGGTTTTTCAAATTTTCTATTGTTTTTGGTTTTTCAAATTTTCTATTGTTTTTGGTTTTTCCAATTAACAGAATATCTCCCCCTAAAAACCTAAAACAGAAAATCTTTTTGGGTTTTTGAAAAATAAAATAAACTATACAAGAGAGAATTGAAATGCGATAAGTAAATAAACAAAAACGAAAATTATCTAAGAAAAAGTTGATGATCATTTATTAGATTCAGATGCAGATTGGATTCCATCTTTTTGAAAAACACCATTAGCCGATAACAGATATAAAAATCTGGATTTATCAAACGCTTTTGTAAAAAGATCGGCTTTCTGGTGATCTGTGTGAATTTTAACAACATCGATTAATTTCTTTTCAAAACAATCACGTATGAAGTGATATTTAATGTCGATGTGTTTTGTTTTGGAATGCTGAACAGGATTTTTGTGACAGCTATGGCGGCAGTATTATCAACATAGATAGGAGTGTTAGAAAAATGTAACCCATAGTCCCTGAGTTGCTGTTGTATCCAAATGATTTGAGAACAGCAACTAGCAGCAGCAATATATTCAGCTTCACAAGTTGAAGTAGACACCGACGTCTGCTTCTTGCACTGCCAGGTAACTAATCGGTTTCCAAAGAACTGACATCCTGCCGATGTTGACTTGAAATCTCTTTTGCATCCACCATAGTCTGAATCACTGTATGCAGTTAGCTCAAAGTTATCATCATTAGGGTACCATAGGCCAAGATTCAGTGTACCCTTCAGATAACGCATAATCCTTTTGACAGCAATCAGATGAGACACTCTTGGCTTTGATTGATATCTTGCACATAAGCATGTGGCGAACATGATGTCTGGCCGAGAAGCAGTAAGATACATGAGAGACCCAATCATTCCTCCGTACAAAGTAGCATCAATTAACTCCCCCTTTTCATCTGGTGTAATCCCGTGATTGACAGCCAGTGGGGTACCAGCAGGCTTTGCATCAGACATACTGAACCGGCTCAGTATGTCCCCAACATATTTGGTTTGATGAATGAAGATTCCTGCCTCAGACTGATCTACTTGTAATCCCAGAAAGAATTTCATTTCTCCCATTGAACTCATCTCGAACTTCTCTTTCATAACCTTTTCAAAATCTTTGCACAGATCATCATTTGTAGAACCGAAGATGATGTCGTCCACATATACTTGCACCAAGAGTAAGTCTCCTTCCTTTTCTCGTATGAACAGTGTACAGTCAATAACACCTCTTCTGAACCCGTTGTTCAGAAGGTGTGTGGACAATGTTTCATACCAGGCTCGCGGTGCTTGATGTAATCCATATAAGGCTTTGTCTAGTTTGTAGACTTGGTCTCTATGCAATGGATCCTCAAACCCGGGAGGTTGACTTACGTACACTGTTTCACTTATCACACCATGAAGAAAAGCACTTTTTACATCCATTTGATAGACTTTGAACTTTTTGAAGGATGCATAAGCCAAGAAGATACGAATGGCTTCAAGTCTAGCAACTGGTGCAAATACTTCATTGTAATCCAATCCTTCAATTTGTCTGAATCCTTGAACCACCAGACGTTCCTTGTTTCGCACTATGATCCCGTGATCATCTTTCTTGCAACGAAGAACCCATCGAGTGCCAATGACTTTTGCACCTTTAGGTCTGTCAACCAATTGCCAGACACCTAACTTTTTGAATTGCAAAAGTTCTTCTTGCATTGCATCAACCCATGATTCTTCCTTGAGAGCTTCAGTGACAGTACGCGGTTCAACTTGAGAAATAAAGCAGGAATGAGCACAAAAGCTTACATCTGCAAAATCAAGAATGTCAGCAAGACCTCCTGAAGAAATCTGACTTCGAGTCTTCACTCCATCCAAAGGACTCCCAATAATGTTGTCTTGAGGATGAATACGATTAATTCTTCCAACAGGATGAGCTGGAACCTCAACCTCAGGATCTAAGTTATTCAGATTCAAATCCTCAAGACCCGGTACAAGATTATCAACAACTGGTTCAGGAGCAGCTGGAGGATTGTCATCTGTGTCTGAGCTGTCATCATTTATCTGTGTAGTAGGAACGGATGCAGATGAAGGTTGAAAAGTTTCATCAGGTGCATTTTGTACATCATACAGCATCTGAACAGCAACATCTTCATCGGAATACATAGGAGACATATTGAATGAATCAAAGAGATTGGAATAATCAAACATCCAATCTGGTCCTTTTCCAGGTGGGGGCATAGAATATTTCTGAACATCAACATGGTACCATTCCTCCACATTATGAGTTGAAATGTTGTAAACTCGTTTATTTGGAGTGCTATACCCAAGAAAGTACCCTTCTTCCACCTTCTCATTGAACTTGCCCTGTTCATGTTTCTTAAGCATAGTGCATGGTGCACCAAACGGTTCAAGTTACTTAAGATTTGGCTTTCTATTGTGGAGCAGTTCAAAACAAGTCTTCCCATGTCTTTTCACAATTAGTACCCGGTTCAATGTATAGCAAGCATTTGCTACAGCTTCGTTCCAGAATTGAACCGACAGGGAAGAATCAGCAAGCATGGTTCTAGCAGCCTCAATCAATGTTCTATTTTTGCGTTCAGCAACACCATTCATTTGAGGAACGTATGGAGCACTAAATTGTTGCACAATGCCTCTTGCATTACAAAAATTCTCCATGTTGTGATTTTTGAACTCTGTTCCATTATCAGTTCGAAACTGACGAATTTTGAGCTTATAAAGTGATTCAAGTTTGGTAACCAAAACTTGAATGCAATCAAACGTTTCTGATTTCTCCTTCAAAAAGAAAACCCAAGAGTATCTGGAATACTCATCAGTGATGACAAGACAGTATTGTTCTCCAGCTATACTCTTCCGATTCACTGGACCAAATAAATCCATGTGGAGAAGCTCAAGAGGAACATTGATTGAATGAAACTTTTTCAGCTTATGAGACTGCTTGACTTGCTTCCCTTTCTTGCAGGATACACAGATATCAGACAGCTTAAAATTCTTCAAGCTAACTCCCTCAACCAGACTATTATGAACCAAATGATTCATTTTGCGTAAACTCAAATGACCCATCCTCTTATGCCAAAGGATTGAATCTTTTTCAGTTGCCTTTGTCATAAAACATGAAGCTGTGGAGGATGTAGTTGAAGCTATGGCCATATTGAGAACGTACAAATCTTGCTTTCTTAGAGCAGACATCAAAATCCAATCTTCAGGGATCTTAACACCTTGCTTGAGAATGTAACATTTTGACTCATCAAATAAGACCTTGTACTCTTTGTCGCAAATCTGAGAGACTGACAGGAGGTTGTTTTCCAGCTGTTTAACATATCTGACATTATCAAATGAAACTTGTCCATTTGTCAGAATTCCCTCTCCTGTAATAAAACCGCCTTTGTCACCGGCAAAAGCAACATATCCACCTCGAACTGCATTCACATTGGTGAGCAAAGAAATATCACCAGTCATGTGTCTGGAAGCCCCACTATCAACGATCCAATTGGTGTTAACTCCAGCTTTTGGGGAAACCTGCACAATAAAGAGACAATTAGTTCACTTTGGGAACCCAAGCCTTTACAGTCTTGGGTTGACCCATAGAGTCTCGGATCCAAACATCAATCCATTTTCCATCAGGAAGAGATTTATCTGAAATTAGTGGAATAGAATGCTCAGATGATTTAACTTTCCAAATTGCGTTTTTATCAAAAGAGGTTTTCAGATAAATGGATGATGATTTTGCTTGGTTAACTTTAAGCACACTTGGAACATTCAATGTTTCCAGTTTTCCTTTACCCTTGTCTGAAATTTTAATCTGAACTGGTTGTTTGGCCTTTGTTTGAACAGGCTTAGGAATAGATTTTACCGGTTTTGGTAAAGCAGAATTTAATTTTCTGAAAGAAACAGCCTTTGGCCTGATCAAATGAGGACAAAATCTCACAATGTGTCCAGACTCACCACATTCAAAACAGACTTTGTCACCTTTTTTATGAAAATGTTTTAAATCAGAAAATGGTTTTCTATGTGATTTAAAAGCATTTGTTTTCTGACTATCTAGATCAAAGCCCAAACCCTTTGTCCCTTTGTTACCAACAAAAGCTGATTTGGTAACACACTTAGCTTCATATTCTTGTGAAGCTTTAACAAAGCTCAATTCTTTGTAAATCTTTGAGTTGCAGATTGGGTCACCTTTCATGACAACAGGAGTTTGATTCCGAGGAGTACTATACTTAGGTGAATAATCTGATTCATCCTCGGAATCTGAGACCCAATCTTCAACAACTCCATCCACCCGAGATCCCTCAGTCTTTGATGAAATCTGATTTGTACTCAGATCAACTGGATCTATTACTAACGGAGTAGTAACTTGAAAATCCTTAACATCTTTGTCATTTGGTGTATTGACAAAGGTGTTGAGAATAGGTGGGGGACAATTTTGATAGTTAACCTTTTCCTTCCTATGTTGATCAGTACCCCTACTGATCATGTGCTCAATAATATAAGATGAGCTTTCATAGCTCTTGAGCTTCTGACCCAAGGTCTCATAGTCACACTCGACTATGGCTAACTTTTTCTTAATCTCATTAATGGTATTGAGATAAGAAGTGATAGCATCTTGCTTATTCAGCACTGCAATCTCGGCTTCATGCAATTGTCTGTTTAAAAGATCAATTTTAGCTTGAAAATCTTTTTCATTAGATTTTAAAATTTTGTTAGCTTCAATGCATAAGTCAAGATCGTTCATCAAAGCACTGTTATGTGTCTGATAAGCAAGGACCTTACTTCTAAGATCAACACAATTAAAACACTCTGAATGTGAAGATGAACAATCAGTGTATACCTGCTCTGAATCTGATGAAGCAGAAGAGTTTACCATCAAAGCAAATTGAGTAGAGGAGTCATTAGCTTCAGCATCAGAATCTTGAGTGTCTGAATCTGTCAAGCTATCTGATTCTGAATTTGAGACTTTATCATCATTCACCATTGAGTCTTCCCGAATGCTTTCCTCACTTTGATCTTCAGATTGTTGAATCTCAGCAATACAAGCTTTATCTTGTTCTTCTTTATCAGCATTGAATCTGAAATCCCAATTCACCCCTTCATCCTGTTGAACCATTAAAGCTTTACTTGCAGAGGATGAAGATCCAGCTTGAGAAGGAGAATCAATGGGAACTAATCTCCTTTCTGGATTGGCAGTGGAGGATTTCTGATGCTGGAATGGATTCTTGTTGCCTGCTTTCTTTGGCTGTTTGCACTGCCTGGCAAAATGACCCTTCTCTCCACAATTGTAGCATGTCACCGATGCCATATCAAATCCAAACTTAGACTCCTTGTTTAAATTGATATCCTTCCCAGTCCTCTTGACAAACTCCTTAGCTCTCCTAACCGCACTTGCCAATGCCCACATAATGTCAATTCGTTCCATGTCATCAGGATCTAATTGAGAATAGTCATCATTGGTCAAATAAGGATTACCGATTTGACCAGCAACTAATCCATCATATGAGCTAACCAATGTAGACAAAAGACCCATATGTTCTTTTGCAATCTCCACGGTGACCTTGTCAAAGTTGTCTGTCTTCAGGCTGGTAGTAGGCTGATGATGTTCTGTTTGTGAACTGGTTGAGGATGATTGACTGAAATGAATCTGAGCAGTAGATGGAGCCTCAGATGTCTTAGAAACAAAAGCAGTCTTTAGAGGAGCATGAGTATTGGATTTATCTACTGTGGGAGTGGAATAGTATAAGGCGGGGTCCTGAACTTGAACAACTCTCTTGGCTTTCCATTTGTTTTCTATCTCCTGCTCTTTCAGCTTCTGGATAAAATCATTGATATCCATGTGTGCCAACATCTGGTTCTGATTGAGTACCATCAAGAATGACTCCCACTTTGGAGGTAGAGCATCTGCCAAACACTGGATCTTTTCCTGAGTTGTTGTCTTGACTTCATGATTGAATAACTCACTCAAAAGATGATAAAATCTAGCAATCAGCTCATCCAGTGACTCATTTCCCACATACATGAAGCTATTGAATTCCTTTCTTAGTGCCTTTGACTTGATACTCTTCAAAGCATCATTACCCTCATATCTTTGTTGCAGTGCATCCCACAGTAGCTTAGCAGAAGTGAATTGTCTAAACTGATGGAAAATATCAGTAGCAATGGACTGTGACAAAATAGCATAAGCTTTCTTCTCATAATCATACAGCTTCCTTTGAGGCTCAGTCATCCGTGTGACTAGCATAGGAGTTCCATCTTCATTAAGAGGCCTAAGATATCCTCCTTCAATCATCATCCATAGATTTGTATCCACCCCATTAATGTGAATCTCAAATCGATACTTCCAGTGAGGATAATCGTCTAAGGTTAGTAACTTGGGAGCTTTATTGGAGTTCCCCGTCTCATTCTCTGTCAACAACAAAGTCTGTATGCGATGGTTCTGATTTGCCATCAGTGCCAAATCCTCCATAGAATCAATAGAGACAAAAACTCAACACTTAGAAAAATTCTGGACTGAAGGCCGAATGAAAATGAATGTGGCGAATGTCGGGGGCCGAAAGTGCACTAACTGGCGAATGAGAGGTCGAATGAACCTATTCGCCGAATGTCTTAACCTAAGAAGTTTTTCGCCGAATGAAGGATCGAATGTGGGCTATTCGCCAAATGAACAACCGAATGAGAGCTATTCGGTGAATGAGAGGTCGAATGAAGCTATTCGCCGAATGAAGGCTT
Organism: Mikania micrantha; assembly: GCA_009363875.1. Classification (NCBI taxonomy): domain Eukaryota; kingdom Viridiplantae; phylum Streptophyta; class Magnoliopsida; order Asterales; family Asteraceae; genus Mikania; species Mikania micrantha. The sequence goes on from CM018691.1 coordinate 94,920,192, forward strand.
ATTCGGCTGAAACTATTCGGCCGCCAAGCTCATTCGCCCGATTTGAGGGTTTTTGCAACCAAAATCACGATATCTCAATATTTAGACCAGATCTAAGTACCAAATTTGGTACAGAACTCCATTAGATGATAGGAAACAAATTGGGATAAACGTTTAGTTGAAAACACCACAAAACTCCACAAAAAGGCAATGAAACAGTAACTTTTCGCACAAGGGTTTAGGGTTTTGACAGATTTCGAACAAGCAACACCAGAGGAGATGATTTTGATCGGAAATTGAGCAGAATCAAGAGCCAATGCTCTGATACCACTTTGTAGGACCTAGATCGAGTCTAGAAACAACTCAATCGGATAGATTACCTGCTCAACAGCCACTAGAATAGTGCGGAATCCTATTCTAGGGTTTTCAATCGAGAACAACAGCAATAGTGGTGATCCAAAGATGAAAGATGGACGTTTGATTGTAAATAGATCACCACTAGCTATGATTCGAACTTGGACAGAAGAAGGACGCTCAAAAACCCTAAGGTTTGACACTAGAGTGAGTTGGGACGAATGAGGGCTCTTCTGAAGTTGGGGTTGAAATGACTTGAACTTGTATATATAGGCAGTCGACATTCGGCCGAATGAGAGGCCGAAGCAACTCATTCGGCGAATGGCATCTGTCGAATGATAATTCAGTCGAATGAGTCATTCGGCGAATGACTCATTCGCTGGCTAGACATACTCTGGTTTCATTCGGCGAATGACTTCATTCGATAGAGTCATTCGGCCGAATGAACCATACTCATACTCAAATATATAATAAATCAAATCAACCAATAACACAATCATATAATCAATATTAAACATTAAGATCAATATAGAAAGACAACTTCCATTAATATAACTTGAATTTTACATGATGAATGTTACAAAATTGAACTAGGTACATAAATTGCATCAACAACCTTGAAGTTCTTGGCAGCTGTAAAGGCTAAAAATATTCTGATTGCTTCAATTCTTGCGACTGGAGCAAAAACTTCATCATAATCAATGCTTTCTTCCTGTGTATATCCTTGAACCACCAACCTTTCCTTATTCTTGATGACCACTCCCTTGTCATCCTTCTTATTCCTGAACACCCATTTTGTTCCAATGGGATACTTACCTTTAGGTAAAGGGCAAATCTTTCAAAAACCTTGCCTTTCAAATTGAAGAAGCTTCTCATGCATTGCTTCTACCCAACTGTTGTCTTTCAATGCCTCAGCAACTTTCTTTGGTTCTACTTGGGATAGAAAGCAAGAAAACAAACAGATGTTTGCTTCATGCATAGAGCTTCTTGTTTTGACTCCTTCTTCAACATTACCAATGATGTTTTCAACTGGATAGGTGTTATGGATGCGAGTTCTAAGAATTACATCCAACTGGGAAGCTAGATCCAGATCTCTTGACTCAAGGTTAGGAAGTACTACCTCAAGCTGGATTTATGGCATATCTTGTGGTCTTTGGGATTGGACTGTTGTGGGATCACTTTCTCTGGGAGAAGAAGTTTCCAGAGTGTCTAGAACTGATTGGACTGTTGAGGGATTCACATCTTCTTCTTGACTCATTGGAACTGAAGTATAGTCACTTAAAGGGACAGCATGAGATGTGTTCACTGTCTCAGACTGAGAGACATCATTATGTGTTGAAGTGGATTCTACCAAGATTTGTCTTGAAGCTATTGGCAGTTCAACATGAAAGTCTTCTTCTTTTGTGGACTGGGAGGAGTCTGTGGTAGTTGCCTGTAATTCTGGAACATACTCTTTCACAAGATTAAATGCAGATGTAAAGCTATCAAGATCAAATAGCCAATCAGGACCAGTTCCAGGCTTATTGATAGTATGCTCATTAAACTGAGCATTTGCGGATTTTTCAATAATTCTGGAAGCTTTGATGTATACTCTATATGCCTTAGCATGTGAAGAGTACCCAACAAAGTAGGCCTCAGCTGATTTCTCAGCAAACTTGGCTAAGTGATCTTTGGTATTCAAGATGGTGCATTGACATCCAAATGGTTTGAGAAATCCAATAAATGGTTTTCTCTTATGCCAAATTTCATAAGGATTCATACCATGTGTCTTAACTACCAATATTCTATTTTGGACATAACAAGCAGTGTTGACTGCTTCTGCCCAAAAAGTTATTGGAAGTTTGGCATCAGACAACATGGTTCTTGCAGCCTCAATTAGTGTCCTATTCCTTCTCTCAGCAACACCATTTTGTTGTGGAGTCCTAGGAGCACTAAATTGTCTTATGATACCTTTATATTTACAAAAAGAATTTAAAACATGACTCTTGAATTCTGTTCATTGATCTGATCTGATTATTTTAACATGGTGATCACTTTCATTCTCCACCCTGAGTATGAATGACTTTAGGGTCTCAACAGTTTCATCATTAGTACTTAAGAAAAATACCCAGGTATACCGAGAGAAATCATCAGTGATTACTAAGCAGTATGACTTTCTACCAAGAATTTTAACACTTGTGGGGCCAAACAAGTCCATGTGAAGTAAAGGCAGGACTGTTGTGATTGAATTTCTCTCTTTGGCATGATGTGATGATTTGTGCTGCTTACCTTTTAAGCAGGCAACACATTTATCAACACAAATGAATTCCTTTGTTGGTAAACCAGTTTCTAAGTTATTTTTGACAAGTTTATTCATGATTTTAAGTTTTACATGACAAAGTATCCTATGTCAAAGAGATGACCCGTCAAGTGAAGCTTTTGAGACAAAGCAACTTATATTACTGAGAGGTGTAGCTATGCTCATGTCTAGCATATACATGTTGTTCCTTCTAGGAGCTCTGAGCAGGATCTGATCATTTGGGACTACAAATCCTGGCTTCAGAACAATGCATTCATGCTCAGTGAACAACATGTTGTGCTTTTGATCACGCACATGTGATACACTCAGCAAATTGTAATTTAGTTCTTTTACAAAATGTACATTCTCAAAGATTACTTTGCCATTTGTAATTGTGCCCCTACCTGTGATGTATCCTCCCACTGGATCACTTCCAAATGCAACAGACCCACCAAAGAATGGTTCATATTTTTGCAGGTAAGTCTTATTGCTTGTCATGTGCCTAGAGCAGCCACTATCAACAATCCACAAGTTGCTCTTTGATTCCTGCTGCCCCTGCACATGACCAGAAGTGAATTAGTTCCTGATGGGAACCCAAGCCCATGTGGTCTTAGGTTTTCCATTAGCATCATTATAAGTAAATTTCTTCAACATCATCTTAGGTGGGATAGATGATGAGTTTGTTGTTGGTTGGGCTTTTGACAAAAGCAGTCACATCGTTTTTATTGTTGAACCAAGAAAACGATTTTGTGATTCGTTTGGTGGTACCACTAAGGTGGTGTTCGTTTTTTCAAAGGCAAAACATCTGTAATATGTGGACCATGTCTGCAAACCTATTTTGCAGAAGAGGTGGACCAAACCTCTTCAAACCTCTGCAAGAAAAAGGTTTTTTACCTCTGTAAACTTCTTTTAAAAAAATCATTCCTTTAAAATCATAAAACCACCTAGCTGGTTCCCTAAATCGCCTCAGAGTATGACGCAACAAGCAATTAAAAAAATGAAAAAACAATTCGACTAACATTTCACAATCATAAAAAAATAAGTTATCATTAACACGATCCGATCACTGAAAATTTCACGAACTAAATGATTTTAGATCAGATCAGATCGGACTTACTGAATCCACCTTCAACAAGGTAGTTGAAGGTGTGACCATCACAGTTGTAGGTGAACTTGTTGGTAGCAGGAAGCTTTTGGAGACACTGAGCGACGATGCTTGTTTGTGAGACGTCAGTGTAAGGGAACGATGGAGGGCATGGCGTTGGAGATGGTGCTTGTCGCCGACTGGAGGTGGGGTGGAGAATGGCGACATCGATATTTGGGAGTGGGAGAAACTAGGGTTGAGATGAAAATAGGATAATAGGAAGAATGAAAAAATTTTGGAAACCCATCTCATTTTCCACATGGGAAGAGGCAAGAAGAGGGTGGAAGAGGTTACTCCAGGTCTGCACCAAAAAGAGCCCAGACAGACATTTTTTAATGAAATGTCTTCAAGAAAACAAACGGTCTGCAGAGGGCCAACCTCTGCCCGCGTCTGCGTCACGTAGACAGAAGAGACTAGGAAGATCTTTTAACAAAAAACAAACAACACCTAATACACACATGTCTCCCGAGAAAAGAGGAGTTGAACTCAGCAATAAGTTTAGTTCACAAGTTTGGAAGTGGTGGCAGCAAAAATTTGCCATGGATGTAGATAAGACCATCTTTAAAATGATGATGAGGAAATGATGATGGGTCTTCACAAATTTGAGATACAAGTTGTTGTCCAAGTGTAGAAGAAGCAAAATAATCACTCAATTTCTTCAACCACGCTGCAGTGGGATGTGAAATTGAATAAACAGTAGGAATATCCACCCGACTTAGAGCATCGGTGACCAAATTTTCACGACCTAGTTTATAGACTACGTCAGAAACATATCCTATCAACTTCGTTGCCCGCTTTTGTTGTTCCGAGGGTTGTATGGTTTTATATAGCAGATGTTTGAGACGGTGATCTATCACACTTCAACCGACGGTGGAATACGTCAGGGCGTGATTTGAGACTGTCCAATAGCTCATTGTCCTATGTTAAAGCTTAATATTTAAGACATGCATTTTTAATCGTTCAATCATCTATTCAATAAACAACCAAACCAATACAAGAGTATACAAATCAAAAATACAATAAGGAATAATTAAAGATTGTTTTAATAAAAACTAAGTCCTCTAAACCTAAACTATATCTTCACCTTAACATGTTAGATATGTGACACCCCAACCTAATTAGGGCTGACGTGTCACTTGTACGGAGATCATAATTAATGCCGTAATCCAAAATAGATTAAAATACAATAAAATTCTTACATAAGTCAACCAAAGACATAAATAAAAGTCTTATGATAAAGTTTATTACATTATTTGTATAATAAGTCCTTGAGAAACTTAGGTAACTTGAACCTTTTTATAATGCTCAACAGATCGAATTGGTTTATTTTATATATTCCTCTAGAATCGTTTATTAACATTAATTAATTTCGTAATTGGATATTTTAACTTCTTTGATCAAAATTTACGATTTATGCGATTTCAAAATAATATATTTAAAAGTTGTTTCAGATGTGATCTCACAAGCGGGTTTTTCAGACCATAATAGTTAAGCATTATTCATAACTATTTAATTGGTATATACACACACTTTTTTTTTTTATTTTTCTTAACAGTTCCAAATTTCTGTTAAATAGTTTTATAGAAATGAAACCCCAAACCCAATTTGGTGTTGGAGCCACCCACAACCAAAAATAAAGAAAGCGTCTAGAGCAAGGATCAAACCCACAAACCTCACTCCTCTAACCCTCTAGCTTTAACCGGTTAGTCGATAACCAAAATTTGTTCTTTAACGTTAACTATTATTTAGTCTTAACCATCATGTGTTATCTTCTTCATTTTTTTCTTTTCAGTTTGCAGGTTTAAGAAAACTTAATAATTGTTACGTTTAATGTTTTCAACCATCGATAAATGATTTTTTTTAAAAAATGTGGTTAAAATTAAAAAAAATTGTTACAAGGGGTGCTCAATTTTTATTTTCACAAATGGGGTTATCTCCACTGCTATTGACGATTTTAATGAGATAAAAAATTGATATATATGTGTTTAGGAGTATGTGGAATGAGTCTGAATAAAAAAAATCAATTCTTTAGCCTAATCACCACTCATAGTGACGATTTCAGTGGGTTGAACCGGATGTATCCTTTTTCGCAAGTGCTAGTAGCGATTGTGGGGTAATTAGCCACTTCTAGTGACAATTTTTTTGAAAAAGCCACTCCTGGTGGTGATTTTGAGGCCTTGTGATGTCCTAGAAAGTGGTCTAAGAAAATATCTACAAACACTAACCTAGACTCAACTTAATTACAACGAGTTAAAACCGAAAATCCTAAACTAAACCACTACGACAGGCAAGTGTACCTATCAATTGTAAAATAGCTAACGAAAGTCCAGATATCGAACCCACGAGACACTGACTTAACGAAATAAGATTAGAAAATGATTTAAAACAAATGGGGGGTTTTTGAATTAAAAATGACAATTCAATTAAACTAATTATCCTAATTAAATTAGAAAAAGTAAGTTCAACTAATATTAAACCCTAAAACAGATTAACAGATTTAATTAAAAGAAATGATTTACAGTTTTATAAAAACCTAAACAATTTGGAAAAACTATACTTAGGTAGAATTTCTGTTTGTGATTATTGACACTATTGACTTTGTTTGATATGATGGAACTAGGATCTTAAACAGCAAAATATGGATAATCTAATGGATTCTGGATCAATTACCAGATATAACCAACTGAGAAAACCTAATTTTGCAATAAACACACTAGTTAATTGAATCACCTCCCGGATTTTTCCAATAACACTTATGTACTCAGATGAACAAGTCACATTCCTGATTTTCTTATTCCAATACATCAAAGATGCAAGAAGTAATCTTAGAATGTCTAATTTGACACGAAATGACAATAACACTAAGTCTTTCAATTAACCAACCCTCCCGGGTCACCTTCCGGATTTCTAAACTTAGATACACAAAGAATCCTAAGAACATCAATTATATCTTTTCCTATAGCTAGTGATATCAAACAAGCTACAAACTAGTCATAACACCAAGTCGATGACCTAATACGTATCTAACACTGAAAGACATTCAATAAACACGTATGGAACATGATGTAAACTGATATAATCAAGATTAGATATGCAAAACTCATCAAAATGACAGAATAAGATCTGTTACAAAAGTGTTTTCCATCACAATTCAAAACAAAAGTCAATAGCCATCAATAATCAACAAACATTCATTCTAACCTAAGTAGAATCAAACAACTAGCCTAATAACATCATATTCAGTCAATAATACTCAGAAACAATAGTATAAGATGAAATAAAATACTGAAAATTAAGAACAAATGAGAACAAAGAATGACCAAGATGATTTCACATGTAAACAAAGTCTTCTAGCCCTCCAATGCTTCCCAAATGCTTCCTCAAGCTCCTGGAATGCTCTCCTGCTCCAAAAATGATCAAGAATGATCTCTCAAACGGCTGGGGAGCGTCTCCTATTTAATCTCGCTTGAATCTTGACTTTTTTCAAATTTCAAAAGACGTCGCGTACCGCGAAGCTACATTCAAAAACATATCGCGTACCGCGACAGACAAAACAAGCGGGGAACCCCCGAAATCCTTCGCGTATCGCGAAGGCTGTATTTCTCCTCATCGCGTACCGCGATGACGTCATAATGATTAAAACTTGTCTTTTTCTCTTGATTTCAACCGGGGCTCGATTCCTTCGGGTTTCGAACTCGATTTTCGCTCATTTCATTCGATAAGCCTGTAAAAACAATAAAATGTAAAAAGAATCTAAAAAATAAACAAAATCGACGTATTTACAAACTAAAATCGACTCAAAACTATTTAAAAACCGGATGTGTTTTACAACCCATCAAAAATACCCACACTTGAACATTTTTCGTCCTCGAAAAAGAATTGCAATGGAATCACAATCAGAAATTTAGTTTTAAACTCAAAATTTAAACACATACGCATTAACCATGATTGTCAGTATTTGTATCCTCATAAACCAACAACTGATATCTAGGTTCCCTAGTCTTGATTCATTATGTTCAAATGATTCAATCAACTATAAGTATTACACTCAAGTCATATAAATCAACCTAATCCTGATAAAAGCTTTTAAGTTACCATTACATTCAAACAACCTAAATGAATTTAAAAATCAAACCTTAGATGGAATGGATGAAGTTATGGGCATTTTGCTTCTAATTTAATGAGCCTAACTTAGTGGTGTTTCACTCGGTTGCCATCCGGGGTATGACACATAAGCTGCAGCTCTTATTTTAATTAAATTTTTTTTTCTGCAAGCTCAGCCCATTTAGTGGAATAGTGAATGATGTTTCTTTTAAGCAGGCGCCATAAGTCTCGAATTTATTTTCATAAAAAGAGAACATACGTGCCAGGTTTAATTTTAAAAACATTAAGTTGTTTGTTTGTAAAAGTTCCTCTAATCACTATTAAACAGTTTCAGAATCCCCATATTTCCCAAGGCAAAACCTATTAGCATCATGAAAATTAAATAAATTATATCAATACTAAAGAACCTTTTTATCAGTTAGGCCTACTAACATATCCCAAATTAGATGCGTACGTTTAAACTTTTAAGACAACAAAAAATTCCTGATTATACTATCATTTTCCATTTTAAATGCAAAACCTAATTCAAAGACTTTTTACAAAATTATATATAATATTTACAATCTAACCTAGAAAATTTTAAATTAGACTCAATTTACAATTAAACAACTAAAAACCTAAATAAAAAAATGAAAAAGACAAAAATAAAGAAAAGAAAATAAAATTTTGGAAAAGACTTAGCTGGTTTTGTGTAACATCCGTGCATGTCAAATCCAGAATAACACGATCGTATAGCATTCCATTCGCGATCGAGTTATTGTAATCCTGTTGATTGCATTTCTACTACAATATATAAGTTATCACTACCCAACTGATAAGGGTAATTCAAACCAAACTGCAAATTAAGCTCTAAACAATCCAAACAAGATTAACTATAAAAGAAAAATTAAAAAATAAAAGACTCAAACCTAACTAAAACTGACTTGATTATTTACAATTGACTCAAATTTAAAAATGAAAATCTTTTTGTATTTTACTAATTATTTTTAAAATTTACTAAAAATTTACAACTTATTTGCTAAAAATTTCAAAACTTTACAATTTTACACAAATCTCATACCCACACTTAAAATCACACATTGTCCTCAATGTGGAATATGAAATAATGAACAATTCAACAAAAATATATAATTTACAATAATTACAACTTCCCTGATATGTGACAATTTTCTCGTAAGTCTTATTAACCGCCATCAAATCCAATCGCAATCACAATTAAGTCCAAAAACGCATTCTGAACATTCACGAAGAATTTGGCAATCCACTAACACTCACAACAAACCATCAACATATACATGGATAATATAAACAACCATAAGATAAAGAAATACAAAATATATACAATCCACTAATCTATATACAACTGAGTTCAACAAAATATAATCCAAATATATATACAGACCATCATGATAAAAACAAAAATAAAGAAAAAGTACAAAAGATATAACTACTACTGCTAAGATACTGAAATCTAATCATGAGGCTCATCATCATGTCCTCCTGGGTGCTGAGGTGGATCTGGAGCTCTAAACCACTCAGGAATCTCAACCCCTAAGTGTGTAAAAAGAAGGCGCATCATCTGAGCCAGCCTCTGGTGCTCCTCCCAAAGACTCTCTAAAGTAATGCGGGGAGGACGAGGCTGACGAAGGGGAAATGTCTGCGGAGGCCTCTCTGCCCTGTGTAAAATCCTCTGTCGCTCAGGTGGTACCTGCCTCTGTAGAACCTCAACATCTGGGGGTCCCTGTGGTGCAGGCCTAGCTGGCATCCAAGTGGCTGGATCTGTCATAGTGCACATGCCAGCTAGCCGCATGTCATCTAGACTATAACGCCCCGTCACGGGCCCCTCTGTCAAAAATCGGCGTGGGAATCTGTTAAAGACTCCCAGCCTCGAAGCAATCCTCCCAATATAGGGCCCCAAATCTAGTCTAGCCGTCGCCCCTCCACGGCGAACCCTCACGAATGATGACAATAGAATGCAAGCGAGGTTAGCCGGGCGACGGCTAATCATACTATACATGCAAAACAGGTCCAGTTGGTTGCATTTCTCTGCACCGGCCCTGCGACCGATGAGAGTGCAACTAACCATCCTGTGGACATATCTAATGAGTGGATCACGAATCGAGGACTCGATAATCGCACTCGTAAATGGTCCGTCAGCTATGGACGTCCAGAACTCCTCCAGCTGCCTCTCTGTAATGCCCAGATCACTAGGCTCCCTCACCACTGCCCTCAGAATCTAAGCAAATCCAGGCTCTCTCACCTGCTCAGCTGTATATAATCCCGTCGCTATCGCGAACTGCGGGATGCTCATGGAAAATGTGCGTCTACCTAACGCAAAAGAAACAGCAGCATGATCATCGAATGAGCCTGACATGTGACAAAAAGTCGAATGAAACTCGACTGTAAGCTCCATGTACTGAGGCCACCTACAATCGAGGGCAGTCCTCCACTCGTCTCTAACAATAGCATCAAACTCATCAAGACGCCCTAACCTCTCTAGCAGCTCTCTATCAAAAGTACGGTGGTGGTAATGCTCCATCATCACATATCGCTCGCAACGACTGGCCTCCTCTGTCCCCTGCTCAAACTGCAGGACAGTATGGTCTCTAAGGACACGCTGATCTATGGGAACCGCCTCATCCTCGTCAATCGGGAGGATCTCCTCTGATGAATAGTTGATCTCTCTAGCCCTCCTCCTCGATGAGCTCGAACCTCTGGCCCTCTTGGCCCCTGCAGCCGAACTCTCAGCTGCTCCAGACATCCTACAATAGCAATTTACACAAATACAAAATACAAAACAAAATTTACAAATTAAACTACTTTAAAACCTAATTTTAATCTATTTACAATTTTTACAAAAGTTTCTATTTACAAAGTATAAATTTAAAATTTAAAACCTATTTACAAAAACTAAAAATGTTATAATTTATTTTACATAAGTATTAAAATATTTTACAAAAATTTATTTACAAATTAAAAATTTTTTATTTACAAAATTTACAATATTAAAACTAATTTTAAATATTTACATATGTATATAAATAATGAAAATAAAAATTTAACAAAAATTTATTTACAAAAATTATTAACAAAATATTACAAGATCATAAACTAATTTTAAATTAGAAAAACTTAACTCTATTTACAAAATGTAATTATATACAAAGAAAATAAAATATAAATCAAATTTTATTTATAAAATTTTATATACAAACGTATTTTGATTAAAAAGTGGGAAGAATTTGGGATCCGGCCGCCGTCGCGTACCGCTAAGGGTTAGACCGCGGTACGCGACCCAATTTGAAGACCAGAGAAATCGATCGGCCTCATACGGTGGCAATCCGAACCCCATTTCGTTCCAAACCCAATCTAAATCAATCCTAACTACTAAAATTATTCGAAATCTACAAACTATCCTAAATCTAGAAATGAAAATCGAAAAAGAAAACGAGAACTATACCTAATCGCAATGTATCGGTGGTTGGTGGTGTGATGGACCGGAGAAGATGGTGATGCAACAGCGATGGCGACGGTGATGATGACCGGCGGCTGATGGTGGTTGATGCGACGGCGGTGACTCGTGGCGATGGTGTAGTGATGATGACGATGGTCGTGAACGGTGGCTGATGATGGCTCTACAGTGGTCTGTGGTGGTGGAGATGGTGGTATGCGGTGGTGCTACGGTGGCGGTATGGTGGGAACCGGTGGTGTGTGGTAGTGGTATGTGATTTATGGTGTGGTGGCACGCGAAGAAGATATGTTATTTATTTATTTATTTTTCTTCCCCGAAATCCTCCGCGTACCGCGGAGATAATTTGGTTCCCCCATCGGGTAGCGCGACGCGTTTCGGTGGTTTTTGAATTTTTGAATTTTTTTTTTTATATTTACTTAAATAACTAGCAACAACAACAACAAACATACCCAGTAAAAATCCCACTTAGAGTGGGGTCTGGGGAGGGAAAGATAAAGACATACCTTACCTCTATCTACAGGTAGAATAGAGAGGCTGCTTCGCTAGAGTCCCTCGGCTCAAAAAGTTTTTTTTTTTTTACTTAAATAACTAGATTAAAATAAAATAAAATAACAACCTACCTAAATAAAAATAAAATTTAAAATTCTACGTTAAAAATTCAAATAAAATCAAAATAAAATTAAATGAAATAAAAATTACCTAAAAATAATAAAAATTTTATTCTACTTAATTACAAAATTAAATATTTTTACCTAGACAGATTAACTAAACCTAATCGAGTCACGATGCGACTTAAATTTCGGTTTCAATATGCGTAAACGTTATAGGCGAAAACCATACCGAATACCCACACTTAATTCCTGAATTAGTCCTATCGTTGAAGACTCGTGAAACCCTACAGTACTTAAAACAAAAACAAAGACACGAAACACACGCTATTCTATTTTACAAACTCTACAAATCAGGCCTAGCTATCCTCACCTACGCAACTCAAGGAGTGCTACCTCCTTCTCATTACCGATCGGTCCTCCGATGTATAGCTTCAAACGATGCCCGTTAACCTTCCATGTCCGACCTTCTGATTCAAGCTCAACTGCTCCGTGTGGAAAGACCTCATGCACAACAAACAGTCCTTTCCATTTGGACTTCAACTTACCTGGAAATAACCTGAGCCTTGAATCATAAACTAGCACCTGATCACCCTTCCTAAACTCCTTCACTCCTCTCAGCTTACGATCGTGCAACGCCTTCGTACGTTCTTTATAACTCCACGATCGTGCGTACGCCTCATCACGCAACTCCTCTAACTCATGCAACTGCAGAAACCGATTCTTCACAGCACTCGGCAAATCAAGATTCACACTCTTCAACGCCCAAAACGCCTTATGCTCTAACTCCACTGGCAGATGACATGCTTTACCATAAATCATCCGAAAAGGTGTGGTCCCAATCGGATTCTTAAAAGCTGTCCTAAACGCCCATGTGACAATCCGACTTTTTGGACTAACTTTGTTAACTGAAGATGGAGATATCACAGGGCCAACAAAGCCTAGTAGGCCCAATAAGACCAGTTTAGGTCCAATAGAAACAAGGAAGGCCACTGAGGCCCAGGTAGGCCCATTAAGGCCAAAGAAGGCCCAAGGTAGGCCATTGAGATCTAGGTAGGCCCAATTATAAATCCAAGGCCCAAGGTTGATCTAATTGTATTTTGTAGGGCCCAAGTAGATAGAAGTAGGCCCAGTTAGGATTATTAGGCCAATTGGGTTAATCAAAGCCCAATAATGTTCAATTGTCTAATTAGTGACAATTCGTTATTTCGGGTTAATCTCGTTAACAAAAATTTGTGAAAAATATCCCGAAACGATACGAAATCATAAGTGAAGGATTATCATTGGTCAAAATAAGTTCTGGAATGTTAAAAGGTCAAGATTAGACGTGCAATTGAATGACAAGGTTCAATTTTGACTTTTTGAGTCAAAAATTCGGTTTTGGGGTAAATTGAAGTTGTAATTCTCATTAAATCATTGTTAATTATCGAATTAATTGTCCATATCACTCATGTTGATGATTTTTAGCCGTTAACCATCTGTTACAACTCTTGAGAGGATCGAATTAAACTCCAATGGTACTCAAGAGTTGAAACCGTTTGCAATTAATGTCGAGATCATATAAACCGAACGAAATTCACACAATTGAGTTTTCAGAACTGCTAATCGGTATCTTTAGAGTATTTCTCACACAACAATTTGATCTGAGAAGCCACGGGAAGGAGACTCGATCGGGATTTGGGCCGAACTTCACCTTCTAGTCGAACCACATCAATTGGATAGCAAACCAAGTAAGTAATCACTGAAAAACCTTCTAACATGGCCGATTAAGGGTTATCCTAAATCATTTTCAACTGATAACATCGATTTAATAGAGTTCGAGTAAATAGGGTTCTTATGTGATCGGTTTTGGGGGTCGTTGATCAAACCGGTTTAAAAATCAAATTAGATTATATGTGTAGCTTCGGAATTAAGTGTTAAACGAAATCCATATGCCAATTTAATCATACTATGACGAATTGATGGATTTCGCATTCTAGGGTTTGTTCTTGGAAATGAATTGGGGATTTCTTGATTAAACAATCTGATGATCAAATTAAATCATATAGACACTTTCAGAGAATGTCGAATAAGAAATATCATGATTCAATTGAGTGTTTTAACTACGAATTGTTGAATTTTGATTATAGGGTTCTTGTTGTAAAAACAGTTTGGGGATTTCGGTTTAATTAGAGGTTAGGTTAAAAATTATATATACTGATGGATTCGGTTTTGTGTAGGAATGAAAAACCCTTTGGATTAGAGTATTATCATGTTTGAATTCGATCCAATTAAATTTAAGATTTAGTGAATTGAATTCGGTTTTGATCGGGAATAAACTGGAATGATTGATCGAGTTTTTGGATAAATTGGAAGCTTGGTTATGCTCGATTAGGTTTTCAGAAACTTAGCCCCATGGATTCTGTGTTAATCAAGTTCGAATGAGGGTTCGATTTGAGTTTTTGCTTCGGCTAGGAATGACAAAAGGGAACCGGGCAATGTAAGGTTAAAACAATTTATTCTGGAATGATTTCGCGATACCCTAGCGGGCGAGATGGTAGTGTGTGTGTGTTGCGTGTGAAGGGTCGCGGGTTCGAGCCAGGGGAGGGCCGGTTTTTGGAAAAAAATACCATTTTTGGTATTTTTGATATATCTTTCACATACGAACTCCGTTTTGACTCGTTCAAGTTGCGTTGGAACCGTAACGAAATCCCGAATGTTTTAGAATAATAAAATTCATATTTTAATCTGAAAATGAAATCGCGTATAATTACGATTATTTAAATAAAATCAAATATGATTTTATTTAAACGATTTCAAAGGCACGCGTACATACGTATGCACATCTTTAACACTCTAACATACGTATGTTGACACGTATGTGATTTCAAGCACAAAACGATATCTCGAATAACACTAGGTTATTGTTTAAACACAGATTCTTCGTAAGAGGATTTCTTACACGAGCTTTTAGTGTGTGATCATTCTGCTTAAACCAAAGGTGCGTACACGGCCCCTTTCTTATTTTAAACTGTTTTGGGGGAGAAAACATGTGCAACAAACTGTTTTTGGATACATATCACTTGCATGAGTTAGCTGTTTACATTATGTGAAAACATATCAACTTGAAAGTCCTTACACACCTCGAACCGTTTAGTTTGCTGTAATGCAAAGCGTGGTAGTTGGAAATAGATCTATTAGGTTTGACAAACCTCACCTGGTAGATGGGATCTACGCAGGTGTTTGACTGACCAAACACAATTTTACTATTGTTGTGATAGACAATAGTGGCAAGGCGAAAACATGCTATAGCATGGCAATCCGTCAGCTTCGGTGTCGAACACTTATGTAAATAGTTTATATGACTAGCTATCATGACTGTGCATGTGTGATTATGTTATCTACAATCTTGTTATTCAAACTGTTGTTTTGAACATTGTGAATGCTTAAAACCTGTGTTATGCACCAACCTTTGTGTTGACTTGATTTACATGTTTTCTCAGGACGCTAAGGCGCGCATTAAAGATGGCATGGACTAGGAGATAGAGTCGCATGCATTTTTAAACATTTTGGATATTTGAATTTGAACATTTAAGAATTTTTTTGTAATGTTTACTTTACAACTATTAATGGTTTTAAACGCTTCCGCAAGTTTTGTAAACTCTGATGTTATATTTAAAGACCAAAGTATGTTTTGAAATTCATATAGAGGTCTTCGCTATGTCTAATGATCTGAGATCCTGGTTTGTCACGTTCCCAAACTGTATGATTCCGTTAGTTGAAAATTGGGGGTGTGACAGATTGGTATCAGAGCCATTGGTTATAGCGAACTAGGTTTGCATTTGTAGACTTAGACTATGACTGTTAGACATTAGACACATCTGCTTATACCCATTGCTTAGAAATTACATATGACATTATGTAATTGACTTGTTTACATATTCCATGGCACTGCACTTACATATGGTATTATGTAACAGGCATGGCATCATCATCAGTACCTTATATTATTATTGATGATTCCGAGGATGAGGAGCCGATAGTTCCGGCACCACCGTCATCACCACCACCACCTATTCCATCACCTCCACCATATGAGCAGGATGACTCAGATCCGGAGGAGGATCCGGAGGAGGATCCGGACGAGGACCCGGAGGAGGATCCAGACGAGGATCCAGATGAGGATCCTGAGGAGGATCCAGACGAGGATCCGGATGAGGATCCGGAAGAGGAGCCAGAGGAGGGCACTCAGCAGATCCCTGCTGAGGGACGTTCTACACACTCACCACCGGTACTAGATGCTCCTGAGCCTAAGAGGCAAAGGACGGACGCTGAGGAGATCGCCAAATTGCGCGAGGATTTGGATGTAGCAGAAGATAGGATCATACAGAGATCTCAGGAACTATGGGATGCTATTGAGAGGCAAGAGGAACTTGCCCATTTGGTTCATGATATGCGTGATGAGATGATCAATTTGATTGGTCGTCTAGAAGAGTCAGAGAACCGAGAGGAGATCTTGGCGGGCAGGGTTGAAGCTTTGGAGGATTTAGTGGCCTCTGAGAATGAGGAACAGGATGAGGATGAGGAGGAGGAACCAGCACCAGTTGTTGAGTCCGATCCTGAATCCACTGTTGAGGACGATTGATTTTCTTTTCTTTTCTTTCTTGTTTTGTTTAAACTTATTAGGAACGGGTTGTGTTCCTACATTAGTATTTTGAAAAGTATGTTTCATTTCAAAAGTATTGTAATCCAAGAAAGTTTCTATCTATTGAAGAGTTATCATTTATTTCCAACAACTGTGTTGATTTATATTACATGCTGTGTTTGTTGTTTTACTTACACATGTCACATTGGATTTTGATTACGCGCTAACATTTCTTGTAAATAGGAAACTAATGGCTGAGGAAAACGTTCAGATGACTGTTGCTGAGCTCAACGAGCTAATTAACAACAGAGTCGCAGAGGCTATTGCACAGTATGCTCAGACACATAACACATGACCACATGGTCCAGCTGGGGGATTGGTTAACCCACAAGTCTGCACGTTCAAGATGTTTTTGGACTGCAAACCACACAATTTCAAAGGGTCGGAGGGGGCCATTGGACTCCTTCGGTGGATTGAAAAGGCTGAGTCGGTGTTTGAAATGTGCAACTGCCCTAACGAAAGCAAGGTGAAATTTGCTACGGGAACATTGGAGGGTCCAGCACTAACTTGGTGGAACTCAAATGTCCAGACTCTGGGGTTGGGAGAGGCAAATGCCTTAACATGGAATGACTTCAAAACTTTACTGCGAGAGGAGTACTGTCCTCGCAGTGAAATGCAGAAGTTGGAAGAGGAATATTGGCACCTCAAGATGGAGGGGTCAAACATTGAAGAGTACACAACCAGGTCACACGAGTTGGCCAGACTGCTACCACACATGGCTACTCCAGCCAGTAAGTGGATTGAAAGGTACATTGGAGGACTAGTGCCTCAGATTCAGGGGTTGGTGACTTCAGCAAATCCCACCACCATCCAACAAGCTGTTCGTTTAGCGCATCAGCTTACTGATCAGGCAGTGTTACAGGGGACTCTGCCTAAACGAACATCTGCTACCAAGGTGGGAGATCATAAGAGAAAGTGGGAAGGTAACAATTTCAAGGGTAACAACCAACAATCATATCAGCAAAACAGGAAGCAAGACTCAAACAAGTCTTATCATAATTCCAGCAGTGGTCAGCAATCATCATCGTCGGGGGGTTATATTGGGAAACACCCCAAGTGCAACAAGTGTGGTTACCATCATGCAGGTAATCAATGTGAGAGAGCTAAGTGCCAGAGGTGTGGCAAGATTGGACATGCGGCTAAGGATTGTCGTGGGGAGCTACAGAACAACAACAACCAGAACAATAACCAGAACAACGCTCAGAAGGGTTGTTTTGAGTGTGGCAAAATGGGGCATTTTAAGAAAGATTGCCCACAGCTCAAGAAAGGCGGGGACAATAATACCAATGGCAATGGAAATGGCAACGGTAATGGAAATGGCACCAACAACAACAACAACAATAACAACCACAACAACAACAATGGTGCTAGGGGCAGGGCGTTTGTGATTGGAGGACGTCAAGCGCGGGAGGATCCCAACATTGTTATGGGTACGTTCCTCTTAAATAATCACTATGCCTCTATGTTATTTGACACCGGTGCCGACCGGAGTTTTGTATCTAGTTCACTTGCTAAGTTGCTAGATGTTAGTCCCACTGCCTTAGATAGTCCATACACTGTGGAATTAGCTGATGGTAAGTTGATTGTAGTGGAAACTATTTTTAAAGGATGTATCCTTGATTTGATGGGTCAAACATTAGAGATTGATCTTATGCCTATTGCCTTAGGCAGTTTTGATCTAGTTATTGGCATGGACTGGTTGTCCAAACACCAGGCTGAAATAGTATGCCATGAAAAGATTGTTCGTATACCTCTTACAAACGGAGAGACACTGTATGTACAAGGTGAAAAGATCAGTACGCCACTGCGTCTCATATCTTGTATGAAAGCACACAAGTGTCTACGTAAGGGTCATACGGCAGTTATAGCCCTTATAACTGAAAAACCGGTAGTTGAGAAGAAGATAGAAGATATACCTGTAGTTTGTGAATTTCCGGAGGTATTTCCAGAAGACTTGTCGGGATTACCGCCTATCAGACAGGTGGAATTCCGAATCGATCTTACACCAGATGCAGCACCGATAGCTAGGGCGCCTTATCGACTTGCACCGTCAGAGATGCAAGAGTTATCCACACAATTGCAAGAGTTGTTGGATAAGGGTTTCATACGACCTAGTTTTTCACCGTGGGGAGCTCCAGTTTTGTTTGTAAAGAAGAAGGACGGGACTTTTCGTATGTGTATCGATTACCGGGAATTGAATAAGGTTACTATCAAGAACCGGTATCCGTTACCCAGAATCGACGATCTGTTCGATCAGTTGCAAGGTTCGAGTTACTACTCGAAGATTGATCTCAGGTCGGGTTATCATCAACTAAGAGTCCAGGAGGAGGATATTCCAAAGACAGCATTCAGGACACGCTATGGCCATTATGAGTTCTTGGTCATGCCATTTGGGTTGACAAACGCTCCAGCTGTATTCATGGATCTCATGAATCGTGTTTGTAAACCTTATCTTGATAAGTTTGTCATTGTTTTCATCGATGACATTCTCATCTATTCACAATCTGAGGAGGAACACGCTGAACATCTTCGATTACTGCTAGAGCTATTGAAACAAGAACAATTGTACGCTAAGTTCTCGAAATGTGATTTCTGGATGCGAGAAGTGCAATTTCTGGGTCATATAGTTAATGAAAAGGGCATACATGTTGATCCAGCGAAGATTGAAGCGATTAAGAATTGGGAAGCACCAAAGACTCCTACCGAGGTACGACAATTCCTTGGTTTGGCGGGTTATTATCGACGATTCATTGAGGGTTTCTCAAAGATCGCTCAACCACTTACAGCTCTTACGCACAAGGGAACAAAGTATAACTGGACGGATAAACAGGAAACTGCGTTCCAGTTATTAAAACAGAAACTTTGCAGCGCACCGATTCTGTCTTTACCGGAAGGGACGGAAGACTTTGTGGTGTATTGTGATGCATCTGCACAAGGTTTGGGATGTGTGTTGATGCAACGTGATAAAGTGATCGCTTATGCTTCCAGACAACTACGAACACACGAAAAGAATTACACTACTCATGACTTGGAATTAGGAGCAGTGGTTTTTGCTTTGAAGATTTGGAGGCATTACTTGTATGGAACTAAGTGTACTATTTATACTGATCATAAGAGTTTGCAACATATCTTTGATCAGAAGGAGCTTAATATGAGGCAACGACGATGGGTTGAATTGTTAAACGATTATGAGTGTGCGATTAAGTATCACCCGGGAAAGGCTAATGTGGTAGCTGACGCTTTGAGCAGAAAAGATACAACGGGAACAAGACCGGGTTCGCGCACTTATGATGACAATACATACTGACTTACCTGACAAGGTACGCAGTGCTCAGATCGAGGCCTTGGTAACAGAAAACTTGGTACAAGAATCTCTACGAGGAATGGAAACACAGTTGGATGTTAAGTCTGATGGAATTCGTTATTTCATTGATCGACTTTGGATACCTTTGTATGGAGGTTTAAGGGAACTCGTGATGGATGAAGCACACAAGTCCAGATATTCAGTCCATCCGGGATCAGACAAGATGTATCATGATTTGAAGGCACTGTATTGGTGGCCTCACATGAAAGCTGATATTGCTAAGTACGTTAGCAAATGTTTGACTTGTTCGAAAGTCAAAGTTGAATATCAGAAGCCATCTGGTTTACTGCAACAACCAGAGATACCGATGTGGAAATGGGAACAGATTTCGATGGATTTTATTACTAAGTTACCCCGTACACCGAGTGGTTGTGATACGATATGGGTAATTGTTGATCGATTAACGAAATCTGCTCACTTCTTGGCAATCAAAGAAACTGATAAGATGGAGAAACTGACTCGCATTTACATCAAGGAAGTAGTAGCACGGCATGGCGTACCAATCTCTATCATATCAGATCGGGATGCCCGATTTACTTCTAACTTTTGGAAATCTCTCCATAAGTCATTGGGGACTCGCTTGGATATGAGTACCGCCTATCATCCACAGACCGACGGTCAAAGTGAACGAACGATTCAAACGCTCGAGGATATGTTACGAGCTTGTGTAATTGACTTTGGTGATAGCTGGGAGAATCATTTACCGTTAGTGGAATTCTCTTACAATAATAGTTATCATACAAGTATTCAAGCAGCACCGTTTGAAGCTTTGTATGGTCGCAAATGTCGTTCACCAGTTTGTTGGGCTGAGATTGGAGACAGTCAGATTACAGGTCCTGAACTGGTGCACGAGACGACAGAGAAGATAGTTCAAATCCGGAACCGTATGGCAGCGGCTCGGGATCGACAGAAGAGTTATGCAGACAAACGTCGCAAGCCGTTGGAATTTCAAGTAGGAGACCGAGTTCTTCTAAAGGTATCACCTTGGAAAGGTGTGATACGATTCGGCAAGCGCGGGAAGCTTAGTCCACGTTACGTAGGACCTTTTGAGATTCTGAAAAGGATTGGTCCGGTTGCGTATCAACTCAAACTACCGGATGAACTCAGTGGGGTTCATGATGTCTTTCATGTTTCAAACTTAAAGAAATGTCTTTCTGATGAGACATTGATTGTACCGTTGGAAGAAATACAAGTAGATGAACAGTTACGATTCATTGAAGAACCGGCAGAAATCATGGACCGAGAGGTCAAACAAGTGAAGCAAAGCAAGATTCCGATAGTCAAAGTCCGATGGAATTCAAGACGTGGTCCTGAATTCACATGGGAACGGGAAGACCAAATGATGAAGAAATATCCTCATCTATTCAAAACAGCTACTGCTAACACTGAGAGCACACGTTAAATTTCGGGACGAAATTTCCTTCAACAAGGGGTTGACATGATGCTTTCACACATCAAACACTGCAAATCTCAAACTGTAAGCACTAACACTTTATTCAATTGGATCTCAAACTGTAAGCACTAACACTCTATTCAATTGGTTTTGTTACAAATATTTGTGCTACATTACATTCTATATATTTTATGTGCTACATTTCATATGTTACATGTTATGGTAGTACATACATGATTGGTTACACACATTTTGCTATGTGGGGGGTTGCATAGTACAAACAGTTATAGACACTCACTATGTGTGAGGTTACACAACACAGTATGATCAAACACAAACAGTCACAGTTAGGTGAACTAACTAGTGTACACGCAAACAGTCACATTGAACGATCACATTTGAGTTGTGATGTTACAAACATTAGACTTTGTGTGTGGGTACACACAAGCACACAGAATGATCAAATCACACTAACACGTACGATTTAAACTCGTAAGTAGTTTCCTTACTCCTAACATTTACTAATTTTCGGGACGAAAATTCCTTCAACAAGGGGATGATGTGACAATCCGACTTTTCGGACTAACTCTGTTAACTGAAGATGGAGATATCACAGGCCCAACAAAGCCTAGTAGGCCCAATAAGACCAGTTTAGGTCCAATAGAAACAAGGAAGGCCACTGAGGCCCAGGTAGGCCCATTAAGGCCAAAGAAGGCCCAAGGTAGGCCATTGAGATCTAGGTAGGCCCAATTATAAATCCAAGGCCCAAGGTTGATCTAATTGTATTTTGTAGGGCCCAAGTAGATAGAAGTAGGCCCAGTTAGGATTATTAGGCCAATTGGGTTAATCAAAGCCCAATAATGTTCAATTGTCTAATTAGTGACAATTTGTTATTTCGGGTTAATCTCGTTAACAAAAATTTGTGAAAAATATCCCGAAACGATACGAAATCATAAGTGAAGGATTATCATTGGTCAAAATAAGTTCTGGAATGTTAAAAGGTCAAGATTAGACGTGCAATTGAATGACAAGGTTCAATTTTGACTTTTTGAGTCAAAAATTCGGTTTTGGGGTAAATTGAAGTTGTAATTCTCATTAAATCATTGTTAATTATCGAATTAATTGTCCATATCACTCATGTTGATGATTTTTAGCCGTTAACCATCTGTTACAACTCTTGAGAGGATCGAATTAAACTCCAATGGTACTCAAGAGTTGAAACCGTTTGCAATTAATGTCGAGATCATATAAACCGAACGAAATTCACACAATTGAGTTTCCAGAACTGCTAATCGGTATCTTTAGAGTATTTCTCACACAACAATTTGATCTGAGAAGCCACGGGAAGGAGACTCGATCGGGATTTGGGCCGAACTTCACCTTCTAGTCGAACCACATCAATTGGATAGCAAACCAAGTAAGTAATAATTGAAAAACCTTCTAACATGGCCGATTAAGGGTTATCCTAAATCAATTTCAACTGATAACATCGATTTAATAGAGTTCGAGTAAATAGGGTTCTTATGTGATCGGTTTTGGGGGTCGTTGATCAAACCGGTTTAAAAATCAAATTAGATTATATGTGTAGCTTCGGAATTAAGTGTTAAACGAAATCCATATGCCAATTTAATCATACTATGACGAATTGATGGATTTCGCATTCTAGGGTTTGTTCTTGGAAATGAATTGGGGATTTCTTGATTAAACAATCTTATGATCGAATTAAATCATATAGACACTTTCAGAGAATGTCGAATAAGAAATATCATGATTCAATTGAGTGTTTTAACTACGAATTGTTGAATTTCGATTATAGGGTTCTTGTTGTAAAAACAGTTTGGGGATTTCGGTTTAATTAGAGGTTAGGTTAAAAATTATATATACTGATGGATTCGGTTTTGTGTAGGAATGAAAAACCCTTTGGATTAGAGTATTATCATGTTTGAATTCGATCCAATTAAGTTTAAGATTTAGTGAATTGAATTCGGTTTTGATCGGGAATAAACTGGAATGATTGATCGAGTTTTTGGATAAATTGGAAGCTTGGTTATGCTCGATTAGGTTTTCAGAAACTTAGCCCCATGGATTCTGTGTTAATCAAGTTCGAATGAGGGTTCGATTTGAGTTTTTGCTTCGGCTAGGAATAACAAAAGGGAACCGGGCAATGTAAGGTTAAAACAATTTATTCTGGAATGATTTCGCGATACCCTAGCGGGCGAGATGGTAGTGTGTGTGCGTTGCGTGTGAAGGGTCGCGGGTTCGAGCCAGGGGAGGGCCGGTTTTTGGAAAAAAATACCATTTTTGGTATTTTTGATATATCTTTCACATACGAACTCCGTTTTGACTCGTTCAAGTTGCGTTGGAACCGTAACGAAATCCCGAATGTTTTAGAATAATAAAATTCATATTTTAATCCGAAAATGAAATCGCGTATAATTACGATTATTTAAATAAAATCAAATATGATTTTATTTAAACGATTTCAAAGGCACGCGTACATACGTATGCACATCTTTAACACTCTAACATACGTATGTTGACACGTATGTGATTTCAAGAACAAAACGATATCTCGAATAACACTAGGTTATTGTTTAAACACAGATTCTTCGTAAGAGGATTTCTTACACGAGCTTTTAGTGTGTGATCATTCTGCTTAAACCAAAGGTGCGTACACGGCCCCTTTCTTATTTTAAACTGTTTTGGGGGAGAAAACATGTGCAACAAACTGTTTTTGGATACATATCACTTGCATGAGTTAGCTGTTTACATTATGTGAAAACATATCAACTTGAAAGTCCTTACACACCTCGAACCGTTTAGTTTGCTGTAATGCAAAGCGTGGTAGTTGGAAATAGATCTATTAGGTTTGACAAACCTCACCTGGTAGATGGGATCTACGCAGGTGTTTGACTGACCAAACACAATTTTACTATTGTTGTGATAGACAATAGTGGCAAGGCGAAAACATGCTATAGCATGGCAATCCGTCAGCTTCGGTGTCGAACACTTATGTAAATAGTTTATATGACTAGCTATCATGACTGTGCATGTGTGATTATGTTATCTACAATCTTGTTATTCAAACTGTTGTTTTGAACATTGTGAATGCTTAAAACCTGTGTTATGCACCAACCTTTGTGTTGACTTGATTTACATGTTTTCTCAGGACGCTAAGGCGCGCATTAAAGATGGCATGGACTAGGAGATAGAGTCGCATGCATTTTTAAACATTTTGGATATTTGAATTTGAACATTTAAGAATTGTGTTTTGTAATGTTTACTTTACAACTGTTAATGGTTTTAAACGCTTCCGCAAGTTTTGTAAACTCCGATGTTATATTTAAAGACCAAAGTATGTTTTGAAATTCATATAGAGGTCTTCGCTATGTCTAATGATCTGAGATCCTGGTTTGTCACGTTCCCAAACGGTATGATTCCGTTAGTTGAAAATTCGTCTAGCCTATCTGCCCAATCCTTACGGTTTCTCCCTATCGTCTTCTCTAGAATCCTCTTCACACCCCTATTGGCATTCTCAACCTGGACACTAGTCTGTGGATGATAGGCAGTCGACACTCGATGGGTCACCCCGTATCGTGCCAACACCTTCTCCAACTGTGCATTACAAAAATGCGTGCCTCTATCACTTATCAATGCCTTTGGGGTTCCAAACCTACAAAACAATCTCTTCAGAAATCCCACAACTCCTCGTGCATCATTCGTGGATAAAGCTTGAGCCTCTACCCACTTCGAAACATAATCAATAGCCACGAGGATGTACCGATTCCCTCGGGATGAAGGGAACGGTCCCATGAAGTCAATACCCCAAATATCAAAGACCTCAACCCCCTGGATGGGGTTCTGGGGCATCTCATTCCTGCGTGAGATGTTTCCAGTCCTCTGACATGCATCACAGCTCCTCACAAACTCATGTGCATCCTTAAACACTGTCGGCCAATAAAATCCACAATCAAACACCTTCTTCGCAGTGTACGATGCCCCATGGTGTCCTCCAGTCAATCCCTCATGACAATGTCTTAGGATGTCTAATCCTTCCTCACGACTCACACATCTCCTCAAAATCCCGTCTGCTCCCTCGCGAAACAAATATGGAGCATCCCATATATAATGGTTTGCTTCAGTAAAGAACCTCTTCCGCTGCTGTGAAGTCAGACCCTTCAACATGTATCCTTCAGACAAGTAATTCGCAATGTCTGAGAACCACGGTAATCCCTGCTCACCTGCACTCACTAAACCCACTATCTCTGTGTCTAGAGAAATCAAAGTCTCATGTGGGAATGTGTCTCCAATCATCTCCTCATTCATCTTCTCCCGAGCAGGATCCTCAAGCCGCGACAAATGGTCGGCTGCAACATTCTCAGCTCCTTTCTTATCCTTAATCTCTATGTCAAACTCAGAAAGGAGGAGAATCCACCGAATCAAACGAGGTTTTGCGTCCTTTTTCGCGAACAAGTATCGCAAGGCCGCATGATCGGTGTAAACAATAGTCTTGGAAAGAACAAGATAAGACCTAAACTTATCGAACGCATACACGACTGCTAACAACTCCTTCTTCGTAGTCGTGTAATTCTCCTGAGCATCATCTAAGGTCTTACTTGCGTAGTAAATCGGATGAAAGTGCTTATCTTTCCGCTGACCAAGCACAGCCCCTACTGCAAAATCACTAGCATCGCACATCAACTCGAAAGGAAGGCTCCAATCGGGGGCTATCAAAATAGGAGAACTCACTAACTTCTCCTTCAGAAACTCAAACGCTCTCATGCACTCCTCACTAAACTCAAACTCCACATCTTTCTCCAAAAGACGGGTCATCGGTCGGGTAATCTTAGAAAAGTCCTTAATGAAACGCCTATAAAACCCTGCATGACCTAGAAAACTACGAACTGCTCTCACGTTCGTCGGTGGTGGGAGTTTACTAATCGTCTCTATCTTAGCTATATCTACCTCAATGCCATCTCACGAAATCTTGTGCCCTAGCACAATACCCTCAGTCACCATGAAATGGCACTTCTCCCAGTTCAGCATCAGATTAGTCTCCACACATCTAGCAAGCATCTTATCCAAATTCTGCAAACAATGATCGAATGAACTTCCAAACCCTGAAAAATCGTCCATGAAAACTTCCATGGAAGTCTCGATCATATCCTGAAATATAGCCACCATGCATCTCTAAAATGTGGCTGGAGCATTACATAACCCAAACGGCATACGGCGATACGCAAAGGTACCGTATGGGCATGTAAACGTGGTTTTCTCCTGATCCTCTGGTGCTATAGGGATCTGGAAATAACCTGAGAAACCATCAAGAAAACAGTAAAACTGTTGTCCTGACAACCGCTCCAACATCTGATCAATGAAAGGCAGTGGGAAATGATCTTTCCTGGTGGCATCATTCAGTCTCCTGTAATCGATGCATACTCTCCAACCAGTAACTGTCCTAGACGGAATCAACTCCTTCTTCTCATTCACAATGACAGTCATGCCTCCCTTCTTCGGAACTACCTGTACCGGACTGACCCAAGCGGAATCTGAAATGGGATAGATCAATCCGGCATCTAAGAGCTTAAGAACCTCCTTCTTCACTACTTCAGACATGTTAGGATTAAGCCGTCGCTGTGGTTGGACCACCGGCTTGTAATCCTCCTCCATCAAAATGAGATGCGTACAAAACGAAGGGTGTATGCCCTTTATGTCCATCAACTTCCACGCAATCGCCTGCTTATTGGCCTTAAGCACCTCAATCAATCTCGACTTCTCTTCTTCCATCAATGAAGATGAAATAATGACGGGTAAATCAGAATCACCATCCAGAAATGCATACTCCAAATGAGATGGCAACTTCTTAAGCTCTAGGGATGGTGGTGCCTCAACAGATGGTCTCTCAACCGGATCTGTACTCTCAAAAACCTCAAAAGCAGTCGGGTACTCAAGAGGCTTACTAGCCAGACTGCTCGGAATGTGCTCAGAAGAAGCATCAATCTCAACAGCCTGGTTCTCCTCACCCAGGTCTTGATTTTTCAATAAATCAGATCCAGAAATGTAATCTAGACACCGATCTATGTAAGGAATGAAAGAATCAAGGAAATACATAGAATCATCCTGACCGTTCGAATGCTTCATCGACTTCCTCACGTCGAATGTAACATTCTCCTCACCTACACGCAATGTAATCTTACCTTCAAAAACATCTATCATTGCCTTAGCAGTGCGTAGGAAAGGACGTCCCATAATGAGCGGGACTCGGTCATCGGCCTCCATGTCTAGAATGACAAAATCCGCGGGGAATACAAACTTATCAACCTTCACCAAAACATTCTCCACAATTCCCCGTGGATACTTGACCGATCGATCGGCCAAAGTGATGCTCATGCGTGTCGGCAATGGGTCTCCAAGGTCTAGCTTCTGATAAGTCGAATATGGCATCAAATTAATGCTAGCACCCAAGTCAGCCAACGCATGGTTCACAGAAGAACTGCCAAATAAGCAAGGGATAGTGAAAACCCCTGGATCATCAAGCTTCTCGGGCAGTTTGTTCTGGACCAACGCAGAACATCGAGCTCCTAATGTGACTGTAGAAAGTGACTCCAGCTTCTTCTTGTTAGACAGAAGATCCTTCAAGAATTTAGCATATTTGGGCATATGCTGGAGTGCTTCTACAAACGGGAGGTTAATCTTAAGCTGCTTAAACATCTCTAAGAAATGTCCATACTCCTGTGCATACTTCTGCTGCAATGCACGTGCCGGATATGGTAGCCTGCTTATATCAACCTCGGGAGTCCTCTTCTCTTCCATCTTCTTCTTTTCTGCCTCAAATCCCTTCTTCTCAACTGAAGACTCTCCTACTGGTGCTGTACTTGCTGGGCCTAGCCTCTGGTGCACCCCATCAGGAGTCTCCATCTCTATCTCCTCGTCAACCGGTTCCTCTACATCGACATCCGGTGACTTCTCTACCTCCTTCTCACCTCCACGACCACTCCTAGTCGTCACAGCCTTCACATGACCTTTCGGGTTTGCCTCAGTATTCCCCGAGAAGGATCCACCCTGCCTCTCATCCAACCTCTTAGCAATGTCACCTACCGATCGCTGTAGGTCCAGAAATGCTGAATGTTGATTCCTCAGCAATGTATCATGCTCCTGAAGCTTCACCTGTGTGTGTTGATCCTTGGCAATCAACTGCTGTAGCATCTGCATCTGCTGCTTGAGCATGTCCTTCACTTCTGGGTCACCACTGCTGCTTGGACCCGCTCCTGAATTCTCATTCGCTGCCTGATTCTGACGTGGTTGATAGGAGTTGTTACCACGCCAGTTGTTGTTCGAGTTTTGCCAATTTGAGTTAGGATTCCAATTAGGATTGGGATTGGAATTGAAGTTGGAAGTGAAAGGCTTATTCCAACCAGAATTAATGGAATCTAACTGCTCCTGATCAGTAACGGGGCACTCGGCAGTCGCATGTCCTCCTCGACATATCTCACACTTCTTCAGCTGTGTCTTCAGTTCCTTCATATCTCTCGCTAAAGACTCAATGGTAGCAGCAAGGCTAGTGTCAGGAGTGACCTGATGAACACCTCGAGCAATGGATGAGGTGTTGGTAGCCCTAGTGGTGGAGGATCTAGTGGATGGTTTCTGCTGCTGCTCGGCTCTAGCAAAACTCTCAAACATGTCAATACACTCATCTGTATCCTTCATCTCCATGATATGCCCTCCTGCAGCTATATTGAACATGATTTGCTTCTCAAGTGTCAATCCATTGTAGAATTTCTCTACAAACTAGTCATAACACCAAGTCGATGACCTAATACGCATCTAACACTGAAAGACATTGAATAAACACGTATGGAACATGATATAAACTGATATAATCAAGATTAGATATGCAAAACTCATCAAAATGACAGAATAAGATCTGTTACAAAAGTGTTTTCCATCACAATTCGAAACAAAAGTCAATAGCCATCAATAATCAACAAACATTCATTCTAACCTAAGTAGAATCAAACAACTAGCCTAATAACATCATATTCAGTCAATAATACTCAGAAAAAATAGTATAAGATGAAATAAAATACTAAAAATTAAGAACAAATGAGAACAAAGAATGACCAAGATGATTTCACATGTAAACAAAGTCTTCTAGCCCTCCAATGCTTCCCAAATGCTTCCTCAAGCTCCTGGAATGCTCTCCTGCTCCAAAAATGATCAAGAATGATCTCTCAAACGGCTGGGGAGCGTCTCCTATTTAATCTCGCTTGAATCTTGACTTTTTTCAAATTTCAAAAGACGTCGCGTACCGCGAAGCTACATTCAAAAACATATCGCGTACCGCAACAGACAAAACAAGCGGGGAACCCTCGAAATCCTTCGCGTATCGCGAAGGCTGTATTTCTCCTCATCGCGTACGGCGATGACGTCATAATGATTAAAACTTGTCTTTTTCTCTTGATTTCAACCGGGGCTCGATTCCTTCGGGTTTCGAACTCGATTTTCGCTCATTTCATTCGACAAGCCTGTAAAAACAATAAAATGTAAAAAGAATCTAAAAAATAAACAAAATCGACGTATTTACAAACTAAAATCGACTCAAAACTATTTAAAAACTGGATGTGTTTTACAACCTATCACCTTGCCAATCTTAATGGCGAGTTTGGTGAACAAGACATTACCAATGGAGATTTTAATGGCTAGTCTTGTCAGTTCAATTTAAGCATTAAGACCTGCCTAACTCCCTCTCAACTATGCATGCATGAATTCAAAATTTACATACAACATATCGCCACGACAAAAGGAGAACCAACATATCATTTTCAAGCAATTTCTCAAACTTGAAATTTTTAACTCTTTCATAGTAATCATTTTCAACTTACAAATGGCAACAAATTACAACTCAGGTCCATTGATAAATGATTTGTTGTTTCTAGCTGGTTCATACTGATTAGATTATGTTTTTTTCCAATGACCAGAAGAAATGAAAGATGGCGGTTTACTCAGATTACGAAGGGGAGATGAAAAATTGTGGGTTTACCTTCATCAAAATCCAATAATTGAAAATGTATTACAATATATACGTTTGGCGGGTGTTTTTTGGTGTCATCGAGTGTGAATACCGAAGGCTTGATAGTGCACTTATTTCTGCATTTGTTAAGAGGCGGCGTCCGGAGACACATACTTTTCACATGCCATTCAGGAGAGGTAACAGTGACCTTGCAAGAAGTGACTTTCTTGTTAGGTTTACGTATTTATGGAAATGTAGTCAGTGGTACTGAATATCATTGGACTACTGAGCAAATAATTGCCAATTTTTATGGTTTAACAGGCATAATTTTAATTGAAAGGGTTGTAATTAGGAAAATAATAAACATGCCTTTTATTTTAAATACAATAAAAGAAATGGGATTTCCTGAAAATCCAACAGACTTACAATGTATCCAACGCGTAAGAACAATAATTTTGCTTTTAATCAGTGGGACTTTATTTCCCGAGTCTTCTAGCAACTGGGTTAATACAAAATATCAAAATCATATACAAGATTTAAGTGATTGTAGTGAACTAAGTTGGGGAAGTGCTGTTCTATCCCTATTGTATAGAAATCTTTGTAGGTTTATTAATATTAACACTAATGAGATTGGTGGTGCAACAATATTGTTGCAACTATGGGTATAGGAAAAAATCCCGAGCATGGCTCCAAGATCTTTCCAACAAATAGATTAGATAAATCATATGGTGAGGTATGTTTATGATATCCATATTTTTATATTTTATATTTTATTATCTAATAATTATTAACTTGTATTTTATTCTTAGATGGGTAGGTCCTTTAACATTTCGTGACTCGGCATCTCATGTGGCGATCACTTACAAATCGGAGCTCAATTATTTGTCGGAGTTTCAATTTGTTTGGAGACCGTATGATTATATTCTGCATCAACTTCCTAACATGTGTAGAAATGGTCAAGACTGTTGGAGGAGTCAAACATTTCTCATATGTTGGCTTATTGTTGAACCCCACCAACCTGGTAGGGCTTTGAGACAGTTTGGAAACTCCACAAAATTAAACGTGTTAGTGTGAAGACTTGCAACTGGTTAGACAAACATGAATATTATATTTTATCATAGATTAATCGTCAAAACCATGTTGTGAATGAACTTAACTCCAACCCTCCGGTTTCTCGCCAATATTACATGATGTGGTATAGGCCTCGTACTGCATTGTACACAAGCAACCCAACTCATATAGGCCAAAATCCACGTGTGTTTCTAAATGACGGGGAAGGGTTCAAATCTTGATACGTGAACTATCCGAATTAATTTATAAGAATATATTATATTTTTCAATAAAATAAAATTAACATTAATTATACTACACATGGACGACATGAGTCAAGTTTACCAAATATCAAATGAAGATCCGGTCAGAGATTTGGCAGGTCGTTACATGGAATATGTTAATGCAAGACATTATATTAGTTACGAGTCAACATACGAGTCCCAAAGTGTAGGCTCACAAGTACCCCTATGACTCAACGAGTGCGTAGGAGAGACTGTGGAGCCAATGTGGGCCAAGCAAACCCCACCGATCAAATGGATTACCGACCGACTATGCCATCATCTACCACACATGTAGGGGAGTCCTCACAATTTATTATACAAAAATTTGATTTATTTGGTTCCCCGTTTGCCTTTGAAAATATGCAAATGGGTGGTTCTTCATCTCAGTTTGTCCCAACTCCTCAAGTTGATTTTACAAGTCCGGCCTTCCAAATACCTTTTTACAACAAGTTAGATAGTTTATCTGCTCCATATTTTTATCAAGAATCATATCAAAGACTAGAAGAAATCTAAATCTACAACAAATAAATATTGATTTAAACCTTGAATTTGGAGATCAGGCTGAGGGTGAGGTGTTGGTAGAAGAATCTTAAGACGATGAAATGGGATCTCAAGATGTTGGGGCTCTTCTTCAATGCCCATTGCTCGCCGAATACAACCTCAAAAAAGTGCAGGAATAGGTAGAGACTGTGACACTCAATAGAATGTACTGATATTTGTAAAGTTAATATTATATATCAATTATGTATTGGTTTATTGTTCTTCAAATACTATATAATATTATATATTAGTTATGTATGTACAATAAATTTTTAACTTAAAAAATATTTTTTATTTCACAACCAAACAAAAGACTTGACCTGTAAATATGTGTCTATACCTATAAACCAATTTCACAACTCCTCTTCTACTCTGCAACCCACTCCACAAATTCTCTTATACTCTTCAAACCCACTTCCCTTTCATCACTTGTCCTAAAATATGGATAACCAACGTAACAAGGAAATTGTTAGTGACGAATATAGTTCTAAACCGGTTAAGAAGACGTCAAGCTGGGTATTTCAAAAATGGAGGCGTCCAAGTAAGAATATTGGTTCATCAACTGCATCAAGTCAAGACCAACAACCAACAAAACAAATGGCGTACACTCATACTGCTCAACCTGGTCATACATTCCAAACTGACGTAGTGTACACCAACAACATGCACGAATATGGGCCATTTAAGATGATGATTCTGAAAACTAGTCTAATGATGTTAAAGAGTTTTTTATTAAATGAGATGCTCCATTCTTCTATTCTGGTGTATTTAATACGCCTCTATAGCTCGATCATCGTTTTTAAGGAACTCTTTTGGGTTATACGTGTAATGGATACCTTACACCCGAGGTTACAAATACAAAATATCAACATGATTTTCAAAATTTTAATTACACGTAAAATATGTAAATATCATGTTATTTATTTAATTTATTTTTCTATTTTTAGCATATTGAAGGCCGGGTTGGAAGAATGATGCCGTGGAGACATAGACAACAACAAACCGAGGGAGCTAGTGAGATGCGTTGGTCAATTTTACCGCATCGCTTTTTGTCTGTGTGTTAGTCTGAACTACCGAAAATACCGTTAACTTTGCCAACGGAAAGTTAAGCCCTTACCCGTCATTTTTTGATGTTGACTATGTTTATTTCCCGTTTTGTATTGAAAATCAAGAATGGCTACTTGTTCAAGTTGATTTACGAACAATACATCTGGTTATGTATTGTAGTGAAAATTTTTCAAGCGAAAAGTACAGACGGGCGGTCCACCCAAAATTAATGAACATTTCAGTATACTTTTGTGCTTTATTGGCTAACATAAAATATTTTAAAAAACTAGAGTTCCTGAGAAAGTCTTGGGTTTTGAAGTTAATGAAGACTATGTTCAGTCACACAACCACCTGAATGATAATAAAGGGGTGCACGTCTGTATGTTAATGGAGCATTTAGTTACTGGTAAACTAGTGAATGTAACTACAAATTTCAAGGACTGTTGTGTGGCCTACAGACGTTACATGGCTGACCAAATTTACTTTTGACGATGTTTGCCACGACTGGGTGATGTTTAGTATATTAGTTGTATTGTTAAGATTTTCTTTTTAAGTAATTTCTTTTGTAATCAAAATTAGTCGTCTTAGTACTTTATGTAATATCTGTTGCAACCTAATATATATTATTTTTTCCAACAACAATGAATTTGGTAAGATTGAACATTAAACACACTAAAAATTGTTTCAGGAAACACAATAAAAATTAAATTTATAAAGAAATCAACAACAATAATTATTAGGGATGATATGACTGGCAAGCATTCCTATGATGACCTACTTGTTTACATATTACACATCTAAAAATTCTAGGTTGATCAGGATGATGAACATCCATCTCGTTACAAATTCTTCCTCACATTCTTCTGCCACTACAGGTGGTAATTTTAGATGCATCTGCTTTAATTCTCCAACCTGGGTCATTCCAAAAATCTTGATGACTTAGGGGAAAAAACTAACCATCATATTTTTCCTTGTATGTACCAGTCGTGTATAACTTATGAACAATAGTCACGGGTGGACCCCTTTATTGTGGCAAACTGCTATTGCATGTGAGCAATGAAACTGCTGCATTTGCCACTTACCACACGTGCATTTTTTTCAAGTAATCTACCACGTAATCGTTCCCCTTTGTTGAGTTTGTTTGTATCTTTGATACGACCTTATACCTCCCTTGTCTGAAATCAAAATCCATTATTCTATGCTCTCTCGACTTAACATCACGGTTTTCAAACCAATGCCATGTACGAGGGGGTAATCTTGTTTGGCAATTCCATGCTATTTCTGTGTTTTTTAAAAAGTGTTCCACTGATTTCTCAAAGATGCAATTAATATTGGCCTGGATAGGCATAAGCCTAATCCCCTCCAAAGCATTGTTAAAACTATATGAAATGTTCGTTGTCATATTACCCCAACGTCGATGGTTCTTATCTTTTAGAAGCGTCCACTTTGACTCTTTAATACCTTTAAGATACTCCCAGAATTCTGCATTTATACTTATCATTAAACTTACCGAATGATTGTACTTCCTAAGTTGTGTGATGCTGCTAATAGCCCAAGTAAGAAGTTTGAGTCTAGACACCTAAAACTTTTGAATCAAGTTACTTTCAACATGTCTAAGAGAAAATCAATGTACATCATTTTCTCTCCATACCTGAAGTTTTTTAAGATCATTAATTATACATTTATGTCGGTTGGATATAACACACAACTTCTTCACCTGTAGGCAGCAATGTGGACTCAAAGTTGGTTGAAGAACCGCGTCCAACTTTCCATCATTTCTTCATCAACAACCGCGTAAGTAATAGGCATAATGTATTTGTTTGCATTTTTTGTTACTGCAATTAACATCTTTCCACGATAAGATCCGTTTAGGTGAGTACCATCAACCGATAGAATTGACTAACAATTTAGAAAAGCTTTTATTGCAGGTCCAAAAGCCCAAAAAAATATTTAAAAGTATAACACTTAGAAGATCCACTTGGAGAATGAAACCACTCAACAATGGTACCTGAATTAGATTCCTGTGACGCTGCAATGTACCAAGGTAACTCTTCAAAGTTAGAATCCCAAGAACCAGAAATCTTCTCAATAGGCTCTTTGCGAGCTCGCCACGCTTTACTATAAGAAATATAGACATTAAGTTGATCTTTTATGAACGCTCGAATTTGTTTACATGATATGCTAAGTCTTCATGCATGTTGTGTTGTAACATCTCTAGACTTCAAACATCTATTGTCGTTTTCAACAATTGTGCTATTGCAGTTGTGTGAACCAACCCATCTGATTATTTGCCACATATGATCATTTTTTCTTCTAACAGCATAAACATACAAGTTACATGGCGGACCAGTGGTAAAAGTTGTGTTGCAGTTAGGATTCTCAGAGTAACATTTTGCCCGCTATTTGACACATTTGCTTTCAACGACATGCAACTTCTTGCCGCAATTAATATTCCACGACCGCACACCTAACATAACATCATTCTTATTACGAAAATACATTCCAAGGCCCACCCTTGCCGGGTAATTTTAATCCTATATCTCCATATCATCATTATCGTCAGAATCATTAATTGCATATGCTTTTAGTTTAGTAGGATCGTCTGAATAATTTAAGTCACTGTGTGTGGGTTGACTTACATTTTTTGAGTTAAACCAAGGTTCAATTTTAGGTTCATCAGCATCAACATCGGTAGTTTCATCAGATTCTTCACTAGTGGGTGGTTTAGCTTCTGAATCAGAATTAAAACCACCTACATTACTACTCAAATGATGATAGTTCGTATTCGTAGATGGACCAGATTCAAATACATGTGAGGGTGTAAATCCTTACTAAGGAACCATGGTTCCTAAGGAAGACTTGTTAACAGAAGAGAAACCTCGTAGTAGATCCATACAACTTGATTGACCGAGAGATATTCTAGGCTCGATAATAACATGAACATTACCGTAAATATTAACAACATTGGCAGCAAGATAATACAACACTTCGAGACTAGAGTCGTTAAACATTTCGAAAAATTGAGAAGTGCCTTGAAAAGTGTAATATAACTTTAAAGTTAGCTGATACAAGTCTTTGTCAACTTAAAATCATTTATTTGAATATTGTATTTCCTATCACAAATAAGCATATAAATACAATCACTAGGATTATTAACTAATAAGGAGTGTGAGTATTGAAAAAAAGATTTGTTCTCTCCATGAACCTACGAACAATTTTTTTCGTAAAATCTCGTCTAATAACTAATAATAAGTTTCTATTACAATACGAATACAGAACAAAAAGGACAATATACAGGATGGGTAGAAAGAGTTGTGATACTAGACATACCAGATTGAGAAATTCTTCGTACGAAATTTTCTGTTGGATGACAAGGGTAGTATTTCTAGCTTTACTATCAGACGAAATTCTTCCATTTTCCTAAGTTACAACACCACCCTAGTAAAGTTGAATAAAATAGGAGAAAACATTTTATATTAGACAAACTATGAGCATTCGTGAAAGATCTAATGTTAGAACATATACATTTGAAATGTGTATGTGAATGGTGTGGATTTACTGGGTAAATAAACGTGAGAGTTCAGGGGATTTGACATTACACTCAAATCGCTACGGATAGTGGAAAAATACACACTGAAATCGCCATTAAGATTGGCAAAATTTGTCAAAATCGCCACTAGGAGTGGCTTTTCCAACAAAATTGCCAATAGAAGTGGCTAATTACCCCAAAATCGCCACTAGCACCGGTGAGAAAGGACACATATGGTACACCCCACTGAAATCGCCACTAGTAGTGGCGATTTGGGATAAAAAATTGATTTTTTATTCTAACTCATTCCACATACTCTTACACACCTATATTTCAATTTTATATATCCTTAAAATCACCACTAGCAATAAAGATAACCCCATTTGTGAAAAAAAAATTAAGCACCGTTTGCAACAATTTTTTTAATTTTAACCTCATTTTTAAAAACAATTCTCCATAAATGGTGTTATGCCTCATTTTGACAATCCCATTTGCTACGATCCAGTCCAAAATGTGATTATGACTTTGGTCTAGTTTTATAAATTTTATGACATGAAACTTTGTTAGAACATACAAAATAAAACTTGGATTTTAAACTAAGATTAAACATAAACATATATGAATTATACAAACGCATTAACCGAACATACTGGATTCAAACGATCTGGAGTTTACCTTGGTAGTATTAAAAAACGAATGAAATTGGAAAGTAAGAACAACTTTGGCGGGCACGGTTCCGCTTCCGCTTCCGATGTCCTCGATAATGATTAGTCCGGCAATTTCGCTTCCGGTTTCGGTTCTAATCGTAACCGGTGACGGTGGTGGTTTCCGGTTCAATGGTTGCTTCTCTTTCTGTGATCGCAGCTCTTTACAGAATTTTGATACAACAACGCGGTGCCGTGGCTGCAATCCTGCTAGTCGTGCTTGTCTCCTTTAGCGGTGGTAGCTTTTTGTGAACCACAGTGGTTATTTTTGCAAGAGAGAGTTACAGGAAGCGAGAGAGTATTGAGGCAAATTGTGGAAATGGGAACGTGAAGAGTGATCATCCGATTACGTAACAATAGTTTACAAAGGTTTTAGTTGGAAACTATATCGTCTCTTCGTATGTTTGTGCGGGTGTTTGGGTCGGGTTTTCTCCGAGAATTGTTGGTTGGTAGCGGGTGTTTGTGCGAGAATTGTTGGTTTATGTGGACTAGTGGCCAGCTTAGGCATCCTTTAGCCATTGGGGACATGTACGAATTACCCAGCAATTGATTAGTTTGCCGTTCAAAACAAAAACTTTCATGTCCCTCAAAAGACGTGAGTAACACAAGATTACGCCTTATTATTATTATTTTTTATATACATTTAATTATTATTATTATTATTTGAGTTTTTCATTTTATATTTTTTAGATGTTTTTTTACATATTTCACATCTTTATTTTATTTTTTTTTAATATAATTTTTTTGCGAATATTATAATTCTACCCACTTATAAAAATTTCATCCTCAAAAACTCAAAATTTACAGACCGATTTCTTTCTTGATTTACAACCTTATTTGTTTAATTTAAATGATTTGTGTATTAAACTTTTGTACTAATTTTATTACATAATATGTGATAACTTTCCATAACATAAAATAACATTATTTCAAATAAAGCGTATATAAATTAGATAATCGAGCAATTATTACTCAAAAAGACTCGGATACTGAGAGCAAATTATGTCCTCCACTTCCCATGTTGCTTCACGTTCAGAATGATTCTTTCATAAAAATCTTAACAAACGAAATCATCTTCTTTCGCATATATCATCCCAGTTCCCAGACCACTCAAAGGCACACGCTCGCAACATGTACTTGAGTGTCTGAATAGTACGTTCCGACTAACCTTCATTCTGCGAATGAAAAGCAGTACTAAACCTCAATCTCATCCCCTAAGCAGACTGAAGAATGGGATTTACAAAATGTAATGAATCTTAAAAGAATTTGAAGATGTTTCCACATTGTATCGGGCCTAAAGATAAACTATCATAAAAGCAAGATTTTTGGTATTGTTGTATCGGAAGTTGAATGTAATGATCTCACATCGGTTGTCGGTTGTGAACCTGCTAATCTCCCGACAATGCAGCTTGTAATGCCAATTGGTGCAAACATGATGCTGTCAAAGCATTGGGTTCCAATAATTAAAAAAAAAATTCAAGAATAAACTTAGTGCTTGGAAGGTCAAGCACTTGTCCTTTGGCGGTCGTCTCACAAAGGCCAAGCACTTGTCCTTTGGCGGTCGTCTCACATTTGTAAAATGTGTCCTTAAAAGTCTTCCGTTATATTATTTTTCGTTGTTTAAAGCACCAAAGAAAGCCATCAATAAACTAGAATCTATTCGACGAAATTCCTACGGAGGCAACATGCAACACAAAAATATACATTGGGTGGCATGGGAAAAAAATATCAAAACCAAAGGCTAAATGATGATGGAGTGCACTAAATGATCCATCAAGACTCTGGTCTATATATATAAAAGCTATACATCAAACCACATTTGAGGCCACTGATAAATTAGGAAAGGCTACAGAGAATGGGGTGTGGGCAAAAATTGCTTCTGTCAATAAAGATCTTTTGGAGACGCATAAATCGCTTCATTCATAGGCCAGAAAACATGTGGGAGATGGCATGAAAACAAAATTCTGGAAACACAGATGGTTCGTAGATAATAAAGATCTTTTCCTAATCTCTATAACCACGGCAGAAATAAAGATTGTCTTGTGGCACAAAAAGTAAATAAATCAGAAAGTGGCTTGATAAAGTTTGATTGGGAATAGAAAACACAATCAACTGAGCAAAAATTCTCGAAAGAAATTAGTGATCTTCAAAGTTTTATCTCCTGCTATGAATTTAAAGATGATCAAGATAAATGGATATGATCAAGACCCGGGGTCCTGATTTTTCATGTAGTAGTGTAAATTTTTCGATACGTAGTGTAAATTTTCTTAAGAACCTTTCTTTCGCCCCCTGGAAAAAAAATTATTTCGCCTCCCTAAGATTATGGTCAAGCTTCGCCATTGGCTTTATGTAGTATGGAGGTGGAGACTACACACCATGTTTTTGTCAACTGTCTTTTCGCAAAGGAAAGATAGGGCAAATTATCATGCTGGATGGAAATCGATGTCACAAATGCTTCGTCTCTCAAAGAAATAGATGAAAGAATAATAAATAGCCAAGGATCAAAAAACACAAAAGTGTTGGTGTAATTCCGAATGATAAAGATATAAGATGATAGACTTATCAAGAGGAAGAATTAAATGAGTTATATTTTATTCTTTCTTTGTAATGATTTATCATATGAGATTTATAAGGAAGTTTAAATTTCATAGATAAGGATAGGTTCTAATGAGATGCTTGTTTATCAAGTAATATTAGAACTTATATATATAGATCAAACGAGTTTTGGTTTGATCATAGGAAACAATTTGATTTCTTGTATTCTGTTTTTGAGAAGTATTAATCTGAATAAAAGCAAGGAGAGTTATTCTTTGTTTTGTGGTTTTTGCATTACCAATTTTAACTTGAATTGATATCAGAGCCTGGAAGATCGAGGATCAAGAGATCGGTGAGCTAAAGGTTCTTTGATCGCAAACGAGATCAAACGAGCCATCGAAAGGTTGGAAGCAACACCTGGTGTTGCTGATTGTCTTTCGATAACGCTT
The DNA here is from genome assembly GCA_009363875.1 of Mikania micrantha. Taxonomy (NCBI): domain Eukaryota; kingdom Viridiplantae; phylum Streptophyta; class Magnoliopsida; order Asterales; family Asteraceae; genus Mikania; species Mikania micrantha. The sequence goes on from CM018691.1 coordinate 94,960,720, forward strand.
CAAGGATCGAAAGAACAGAAGGTTGGAAGTAGCAATTGCTACTGCTTGTCCTTCTATTTCGATTAAGGAAGCGAGGAGATACCGATCCTCTCAAGGGAAACTTAGCCGAAGAAGTAGACTAAGCAAATCGCCTGATCCGAAGGACTAGATCAAGACTCAACAAGCGTAGTAACTTACAAACGTGGTCGTCGGAATGTAATAATGGGAGATCAAGCACCCATACCACCGGTAAGGGAAAGCCACATGGCGTAGTTTTCATGTCCCATGTTAAGTCCAACCAACTACACAACATGGGCGATAAGAATGATGGTAATATTCAATCTAAACAAACCCTTAGTCCATCAAGATCAATTTCAAGAATCTAAATTCAAAGTGAAATCAAAAGAAATAAAGCTAAAGATCATGTTCAAAGCAATCTAATTCAGTGTGTGATCTGAAAATAAAGGATCCTAATCAAGAATCAAATATCATTATGAAATCATGGAAACTCTAAAGATCAAAATCAAGAGACTCAAGGAAATCAGAAATCATAAATGTGTGTGAATCATTGAAATAATGAAATCATTAAGATCTAATGAAATCATTAATACTTGAGTTAAGGTGGATGTCAGTTGTATAGAAATCAAGACCACGCGTAACACACATAAAGTCCCGGCATAAATAGTAGACTCTTGTAGTCAAGCTATATGGGCAATAATGTGAACTATCAAATGAAATCAAAAATCAAATCAAGAGAATCAAAGAGATAAAGAATCAAAGGATATCCGTAAAGTCCCGGCATGTACAGTAGACCAGTGGGTCAAGCTGATATGGGCATCACTAAAATCCCGGCACACTTAGATAGACTCCTTGTGAGTCATACCTGATATGGGTCATGTGTGAGAGGGTACAGCTTGGACAACCACCAACAACTAAGTCTAATTGATTGAGTCAAATAAGGCCCAATCATCATGTCATAGTTGTAATTATATGCTTAACTATTAGTTTAATTAAACATTTAATATTATATTTCTACAAGTGCTTTGGGGTAATCATGAATACATGGTGACTCTAGATATAAAAAGGTAAATCTATTTGTGGAAATCAGAATCTAAAAAGAAAGGTGAATGGAGTGAAACGCTTAATTATCATTAACAACAATATGCTAAGCAGTCCGGTATGTGGTGGGATGTTGGCTGGGGCTTGTTCCCCTACACATGCCCTATATATAAGCATACTTGATTGGATATCATAGGTGGTTGTTAATGAGGTTAAGGTTGTCATTTCGGAGAATCAAGGTAAACATTTTCAGGGTAATCAAATACTAAGAATCAAAGGTATGGGATGAAATGCTTAATTATCACCAGGAACAATATATCATGTGGTTCGGTATGTGGTGGGATGTTGGCTGGGGCTTGTTCCCTACATATGCCCTATATATAAGCATACTGAACTGGATGGTATAGGTGGTTAATGGTGAGGTTAAGGTTGTCAGTCAGGTTTCAAACTCATTTTTATAAAACTATATGAACTCACCAACCATGTGTTGACTTTATTTTTGCATGACTTCTCAGGTGACGAACAGGTCAACTAAGCAGTTATTGCTTTTGAGCTAGGAATTTTAGTTAGAAGACCTAGCATTTTTGGACCTGCATACTTTTGGACATCATTACACAATTATTTTGTATATCTTGTGCAGATACAAGATAGAAGATTATGATGTGATAGTAGATTTACATTGTTAAATTATAAACTTAACTGATGTAATTTAACTTTGTAATTCTATTTTATTTTAGCAGTTTCTCTTTTATATATCATGTGCAATGTAAATAATTTGATCATTCCGATTATCACACACGATATTGCGCCCCAGGAACCTTCCGCCCGACGGGGACTCCGATCCAACCCCGCCGGCTCGGGGTGTGACAGCCGGCGAGTGAGGTCGGTACGTTGATCGTAATCACCATTGGCCGGTAACGTATGACCGGTAACAGGGCGACATCAGTCAGGTTTGGTAAAAGACACAAGGTGATATTAATCTACAGTGATAATTGTAATTAATCCTTAGATTCTATTGACTAGTAGACTGAGGAATTGATTTTCTCTCATGTCACATTACTGGTAGTAGTTTTGTTAATGGCTATGAGAACACAAAGGTGATAGAGGTAAATCGGATGCATTGTGTTCTGATTACGTGAGGATCACAATGGATATCTTTTAGGCTCTATGCACCTCAAGATGAGAACAATATCAATCGGTTAACTAACACTTCTATTATTAGTAGTGACTGATGGTTAACCCCACAACGAGAGAATAATAATAAGGATAAGATTTAATAAGTCTATTTTCCTTAAAACATTGAGGGTTCTCAACACTTCGGTTTTGATGACTTTAAACCCTCACATTCTATTATTCTACATATAACACACTGGATGATGAGCACAAACTGATGGGTGAATATCAAACGGGTTGAACACATGTGAGATGGAAATGTGTATCCATAGTTGTATTGCAAGTGGTGCTAAATTCTGTTAAGTTATGTGGTGGGATGTCGGCTGGGGCTTGTTCCCCTACGTATGCCCTATATATAAGCATAACTGATAAGGTGAAATACTACTTGTAAATATAACTATGGAAAGGCCATTGTGTGAGACGGATGAATCAAACATTAACAAGACTCGTGTATGACATTGTGACTGTGTATGATAACAAATAAATGTTTTCAATTACTAAACGTATGAACTCACTAACCTAGTGTTGACTTTGTTTAAATTCATGTTTTCACAGGTGACGAACAGGTTTGGTCACCAGCATTCAGGGATTAAGCTAGTGGACTTTTAGAAAACGTAGATTCATTTTGTATTGAACATACTTTTGAATGACAAAACAGTGAATCATATTTTGTAGATCATGTACAGTTACAAGATAGAAAACTCAATGATTCTTTTGGGATAGATTTAATTAAATTATGAACAAAATATTGTAATTAATTTTGAAATTCTATATCATTGTCATGTTAGCATTTCTCAGTTATATATCATGTGCTATGCAAACAATCTGATCATTTTGATTATCAAACGAAATCGCGCCCCGAGAACTTTCCGCCCGGCGGGAAAGTCGATCCAGCCCACCGGCTCGGGGTGTGACAGATTGGTATCAGAGCCATGGTTATAGAGAAATACAAGTCATATTACTTAAACGGTTTGGGGTAGACTATAACCTAGGGACCCTCATGTATATAACATAAGACTCAGGATTCTATTTGCATACATCTTCTGCATTTGATCATTGCAGTAACCGATTTTCTTTCGGCGGGATAGGATCGGGTTTCCCCGTCGGGCGGAAGGTTCCCGGGGCGCGATATCGTGAGTGATAATCGAAATGATCAGATTGTTTACATTGCACATGATATATATATGAGAAACTTGCTAGAATAAAATAGAATTACAAAGTTAAATTACATCAGTTAAGTTTATAATTTAACAATGTAAATCTACTATAACATCATAATTCATCAATCTTGTATCCGCACAAGATTTACAAAATAAATGTGTATGATGTCCAAAAAGATGCAGGTCCAAAAGCTAGGTCCTCTATCTGTAACCTAGTCCAAAAGTATCAACTCTTCAGTTGACCTGTTCGTCACCTGAGAAGTGATGCAAAAATAAAGTCAACACATGGTTGGTGAGTTCATATAGTTTAGTGTTTGAAAATGATTTGGAAACCTCTTTCGGTAAAGACCCTAACCTCATTAACTTCACATGTAATATCCATATCGGTATGCTTATATATAGGGCATACCCCTAGGTCGAGCCAACAAACTCGCCCAGACGCCATCCCACCACATACTAATACGCATATGACACTGTTGTTAATGATAATTAAGCATTTTTACCCAACACACCTCTGATTTTGATTATGTTTTCCAAAACTTGATTTACCTTTGATTCTCTTGAGTTCATCATAGATACATGATTTTCCCAAAAGTCAATGATAGAAATAAAGTGTTGATTATTTAATTAAATAATTAAATAAAACATTTAAATACAACTAAGACATGATAATTGGGCCTTACTTGACTCAATCAATTAGACTTAGTTGTTGGTGGTTGTCCAAGTTGTAACCTCTCACACGTGACCCATGTCAGGCATAACTCACAAGGAGTACACCTGAACTGAGAGGGATTTTAATGTTTTGCCCGTTACAGCCTGACCCAATGGTCTTCTGCATCTGAGTGGGACTTTAAGGATATCCTTTGATTCTTGATCTCTTGATTCTCTTGATTTATGATATTGATACCATTTGATCGTTCAAGTTATTGCCCGTATAGCCTGACTACAAGAGTCTTCTATACCTGAAAGGGACTTTATATGTGTGTTACACGTGATCTTGATTCCCTATACAACTGACATCCACCTTGCTTGAGTATTAATGATTTCATTAGATCATAATGATTTCATTATTATCATGATTCACACACATTTATGATTTCTGATTCCTTGAGCCTCTTGATCTTGATCTTTTGAATTCCCATGATTTACAATGATACTTGATTCTTGATTATGATTCTTTGTTCTTAGATTCCACGCTGAATTAGATTCCTTTGATTTTGATCTTTTGATTTAGTTCATATGATTTCACTTTGAGTTTAGATTATTGAATTTGAACTGAATGGACTAGGGGTTTGTTTAGAGTTTAGAATTAAAGTATTACTCATAAGAGTACTTTAATTAATTTGATAATTTGCTCTATTTAATAATTTCCTAGACAGGAGTCTAGGAGTATCAACAAACATATAATAAATAAAAGCATTTAAATAAACAGTTTAAATAAAACAGTTTACGCATGCTTCTCAGCCCCGCGTTTTAAAACAAAAATGTTAGAAAAGGGGCAATGAACTCACCTGTGTTGCTTTGTAAGAAATTACCACAAAATGCGCTCTCGTTGTTGTAGCCTATGTATCTTCAGTCCCTGAGTTGTTTTAAAATAATTCGAATACGATAAGTATATATAGTAGTCGTCGGATCTAGGGTTTGGTCTCGGTGTGCAACTACGTGTCCTATATTACTAGTGTGTTTCTAGAACTTCCTTATAGTTAATCAAACTCATTACCCATGAATGATCCCTATCCCACCTTATTAATTATGAACCTTTAATCACTTATTTTAAGTTAATCCATTTATTTAGAAAAGGTCATTTAATTAGTTTAATGGAATTTATACATCATTTACCTTTTATTAAAACACCATTAATTTAGAGATGAGTACATGTAACATGATGAGCTTAAATTGAGCCCATTGGGCCTCCCTTGGGCCCATTACTTGACTTGATCATTTAACCAATTCTCTAGTTAATTCTTTGCTTACTTAGCCTAGATGATTTAAATAGAACATCTAAGTTAGTTCCATGTGATTATTGATTTTTCCTAAGGTTTGAGAGTTAATAATTAAATCAACCCCATAACCTTTAACTTATCGTTTCGATTCACATGATCCTATAGTAATCTCAAGTGTTTTAAATTAACATAATAAATATTAACAACTCATGTTGAGTTAGTGTGTTTCGAGAATATCAATTCCATTTGTTTCCTTTAAGTTGGTTTACATGAATGAAACCCTAGCCTTCCCCATGCACACTCAAGACCATGCATGCATACATGATTCCCACATAATGGCTCACACAATCCTACACATATTCGGTCTAGGCCCATGCATGTTTATGCCCATAGTTCCTATATACGCACACACATCATTCCATCCCTTACTTGCTTCGAACAATCCTATGACGGAATGAATGGGTATTTGATTCGGGCGAATGGGGTTATCCGAAAGAAAGCTGGTGGGCCGGCAAAATGAGTAGGCCGAATGAATTGCTGGGCCGACAGGGTGGGAATTGGGCCAACAGGCTTGGGCCGAATGAGCATGCAGGTTGTCCGAAGGAATCTGGCCGAATGTGGACTGTTTCATTCGTTGTCCATTCGGCCGAACAAGAACCTACCCCATTCGGTGAGCTGATGATGTTTTCATTCGGCTATGACAAATCCCATAGGAGCAATCTTAGCCTTCGAACACATAACTCATGGGTTGAGGGGGCCTTGTTTCTTCATCATCCTAAGGTGTTTTAATGGGTTTCCTATGGTATGAAATGGGTTATAACCGGTTTGAATGAGTAGGTTCGAAATTAGGGTTTTCAAAACCCCAAACCGAACATAGAACGGATTTTTACCTCGAATCTGTTGGATGAACGCCTAGATCTGTTGTACTTTCGAGTTCTACAAGTGATGGTGGTGATTTTGACACCAAGAACACATGATATGGTTTAGAATCAAGCAAGAAATCTTAGAGAGATGTTATGGGTTTTAGTGAGAGAGTGGAGAGACGATGAGATGAACGAAAATGGTGAAGAAATCTGGTTGTTGGGGTTTGGTGTGGCCATAAATGCTACATTAAATGATAGGAAAATACCCGGGTCCGTTCGGGTTCGTTCGGTTTCGCGTGGTTTTGCGTAAAAACGTCGGTTTCTCGTCGTTTTCGTAACGAAACGACTCGATCTTAAATTAGAATTTATAAAATTATTTTAGATTGTGATTCCTATTAAATTAACTAAATATCTTTTATTTATTTTAAATTTTCAAAAATAATTAATTTACAGTTTAAAATCGAATCGTACGGTCATCGCGCGTATTCGTTCGGATCGTCACCCGTACGAACACGATGATAACTATACTTTTCAATATTGTTTTCTAATTATCGGAAATCCTTCAGAACGTTAAACTTTCAGATTTATTCGTACAGATCGTCACCTATACGAATAATCCGTCGGTTTAGCATTCACGTAACGACATCCGTGTTGTTTTGTTCTGTAAAGCCTCACATACGTTTATACGTAATAAAATCCTAACAATTTATCACATGATGGTTCTGTATCGTCAAATAATTATCTGACTCAAGAACCCTATTTCTAAAGTTTGTTTTCTGAACTTGAATCTGAATTGTGCTATGATAACATGTAATGAAGATGATATACAATTGATAACTGAAATATGTACCTGGTTTACTGTTCATGTACTGTAGAGATCACTGTTCCGGTGACGTTCCCGGCACTGATGTTACAGTCTCCCCTTATCAGAGAAATTTCGTCCCGAAATTTAAGAATTATTGTCGGGTACAGCTTCCTCTTCAAACAGTTGGGGATACTTTAACTTCATGTGATCTTCACGTTCCCAAGTAAACTCGGGTCCGCGTCTTGAGTTCCAACGAACCTTTACAATCGGAATACGGCTTCGCCTCAGTTGCTTGACTTTGCGATCCATAATCTCTAAAGGTTCTTCAATAAAGTGTAACTGATCATCAACTTGAATTTCTTTGATTGGAATGACTAGTGATTCGTCAGCAAGGTATTTCTTTAAATTTGAGATGTGAAACACGTCATGCACACCACGGAGCTCATCTGGTAGTCTCAGTTTATACGCTACAGGACCAATACGTTCGATGATTTCGAACGGTCCTACGTACCGTGGTGCTAACTTGCCTTTCTTTCCAAAGCGGACTACGCCTTTCCATGGAGAAACCTTCAACATAACACGGTCTCCAATTTGGAATTCCAACGGCTTACGCCGTTTGTCAGCATAGTTTTTCTGTCTACTTCTTGTAGCTTGTAATCTTCGTTGAATCTGGGCAATCTTATCAGTGGTTTCCTGAATAAGCTCTGGCCCAGTTATACGATTATCTCCAACTTCAGTCCAACAGATCGGTGATCGGCATTTCCGACCATAGAGAGCCTCGAACGGTGCACATCCGATGCAACTGTGATAACTGTTGTTGTAGGAGAATTCAATCAGTGGCAAATGGGAATCCCAATTCCCACCGAAATCTAAAACACAGGTTCTCAGCATATCCTTAAGGGTCTGGATTGTACGTTCGCTTTGACCATCCGTTTGTGGATGATAAGTTGTACTCAGATTTAACCGTGTCCCTAGAGATTTCTGCAGTGATTGCCAGAACCTTGATGTGAATCTGCTGTCTCTATCAGAAATAATAGACAATGGCACACCGTGGCGTACCACTATCTCATTGATGTACAATCTCGCCAGTTTATCCATCGTGAAGGTCTCACGCATTGGCAAGAAATGAGCAGATTTTGTTAAACGGTCAATGATTACCCAAATCGTATCGTGACCACTGGAAGTGCGGGGTAGCTTGGTAATGAAGTCCATAGCTATTTGTTCCCACTTCCAGAGTGGAATCTCAGGCTGTACCAGTAAACCAGACGGTTTCTGGTGTTCCGCCTTTACCTTCGCACACGTTAAACACTGACCGACGTACTCAGCTATGTCTTTCTTCATTCCCGGCCACCAATAAAACTCCTGTAAGTCTTGGTACATCTTATCAGCTCCCGGGTGCACAGAGTACTTGGTCTTGTATGCTTCGTCAAAGATAAGTCTTCTTAATTCATCTACTGCAGGAATCCATACACGATCCTTATAGTAAATGATTCCATCAGACTTTGTATCAAAATGTTTCTCTGCTCCACAGTCAAGTTCTTTCTTCAAGTTTCCTCTATCAACTGATTCTTGCTGTACTTGAATAATCTTGTCTCGCAAACTTGTCTGCACAGTAATTCCCATTGCTCTGACGCGCAAGGGTTTGACTCTTTCCTTCCGGCTCAAGGCATCAGCTACAACGTTTGCCTTTCCCGGATGGTACTTGATCACACAATCGTAATCATTCAGAAGTTCAACCCAACGGCGTTGTCGCATGTTGAGCTCCTTCTGATCAAAGATATGCTGCAGACTCTTGTGATCTGTAAATATGGTACACTTAGTGCCATATAGGTAATGTCTCCAAATCTTTAAAGCGAAGATTACTGCTCCCAATTCAAGATCATGAGTAGTGTAGTTCTTCTCATGAACCTTCAACTGTCTCGATGCATACGCGATCACTTTGTCCCGTTGCATTAATACGCAACCAAGTCCCTGATGGGATGTATCACAATACACAACAAAGTCATCACATCCTTCTAGGAGAGATAGAATTGGAGCATCACACAATTTCTGTTTTAATGTCTGAAAAGCATCTTCTTGTTTCTGCTCCCAGACAAACGGTTCACTCTTCTGAGTTAACTTAGTGAGAGGCAGAGCTATCTTAGAAAAATTCGAGATGAACCTTCTATAATAACGCGCCAATCCCAGAAAAGACCGTATCTCCGTTGGCGTCTTCGGAGTGTCCCAGTTCTTTATTGCTTCAATCTTGGCGGGATCTACATGTATTCCCTCGCTGTTGACCACATGACCAAGAAACTGAATTTCTCTTAGCCAAAATTCACACTTGGAAAATTTGGCATAGAGTTTCTTTTCCTTCAACAGCTCCAAGATCTTCCTGAGATGTTGCTCGTGCTCTGTTTTGGTCTTGGAATAAATCAGTATGTCATCAATAAAGACAATGACAAACTGATCTAAATACCGCTTGCACACACGGTTCATAAGATCCATGAAAACCGCCGGTGCATTTGTCAATCCGAAAGGCATCACTAGAAATTCGTAATGCCCGTATCTGGTTCGGAAAGCCGTCTTCGGTATGTCTTCGTCTTGAACTCTAAGTTGATGATAACCGGACCATAGATCGATCTTCGAGAAATACTGAGCTCCTTGCAACTGATCAAACAAGTCATCAATTCTCGGCAATGGATACCGATTCTTGATAGTTAACTTGTTCAGTTCCTGATAATCGATACACATTCTGAACGATCCGTCTTTCTTCTTCACGAACAAGACCGGAGCTCCCCAAGGTGAGTAGCTCGGTCTAATAAAACCTTTATCCAGTAGCTCCTGTAACTGGTTCGACAATTCCTGCATCTCCGAGGGTGCTAGCCTGTAAGGAGATTTAGCAATAGGAGTTGCTCCAAGAACTAAGTCAATTCGGAATTCTACCGGTCGCGCCGGTGGCAAACCTGGTAGGTCTTCAGGAAATACTTCTGGATACTCTTTTACTACTGGTACATCTTGTGTCTTCTTCTTGTCTTTCTCCTTTTCCACCACATGAGCCAGGAAAGCTACACATTGCTTCTGTAGACACTTACGCGCCTTTATGCATGAAATGATTTTGACACTTCGTTTTGCTTGATCCCCTCTAACTTCCAACACACGATCATCTGGTAATGGAACTCGAAGCAGCTTCTCAGAACAGATGACTTCCACTCGGTTAGAAGAAAGCCAATCCATTCCAACAATGATGTCGAAACTACCCAACTCCATCGGTATCAAATCAATGGCAAATGTATGACCATTAAGTGTCAATGGGCAATTCCTGTATACTGTACTAACTGTAATCTGTTTTCCGTTAGCTACTTCTATGATATAAGGGGAATCTAACTGTTCCTCTATGGAATCTAGTTGGCATGCAAAATTGGCAGAGATAAAACTCTGATCCGCACCAGTGTCAAACAGAACAGAAGCATAAAAGTTATGTAAGAGAAACGTACCAGTGACCACATTTGGGTCCTGGCGTGCAGCTGGTGCTCCAATAACAAAAGCTCTTCCACGAGGAGCTTGAACTGCTTGTTGAGCCTTCTTCGGGTAGTTCTTTGCAAAGTGGCCTTGTTCGCCACAGTTGAAGCATCCACCATTGTTCTGATTGGCTGGTGGAGGAAGAGCTAAGGCAGCATTGTTGATTGCTGGATTCGGTGTCAATCTGCACTGTTGGACCCAGTGCCTTTTTCTTCCACACCCCGTGCATTGGCGGCACTGGTTGTTTGCAGGATGATGATACTGGCATTTGTTACACAGAGGATGTGGGCCAGTATACTGTTTCTTGGGCAAATTCTGTTGTGCCACGGCTACTTGGTTGAGGGGAGTAGCGACATTGTAGTTCTTGATGAGTTTCTGCTTCTTATTCTAGTGATGATGGGGTTTCTTTGACGATTCAACTTTGTTCTTTCCAGAGTCTGCTTCTTTCTTTAATACCCCAGAAGCTACCATAAGGTCAGTGAGTTTTCCAGCCAATCTCACTGCAGACTCGACAGTGGTAGGGTTGGCTGAAACAACCATGCCCTGAATGCAGGCGGGGAGTCCACCTACATATCTGTCTATCCTTTTCTCTAAAGTTGGTACCATATCCGGCACCAAAGCAACCAACTCGTGGTAACGAGTCGTATATCCCATGTGGTCTGCTCCTTTCATCACATGGCTAGACAGTTCCACTTCCAATCTTTGGAGCTCGTTTTTGGGCCAAAACTCTGTCCTCAGTAGAGTCTTGAAATCCTCCCATGGCATTGCCATAGCTTCATCTCTTCCTCTGGAATTAACTTGGCCGTTCCACCAAGTCAAAGCTCGCTTGTTGAATGTTCCAGCAGAGTAGCGAACCTTGTGATGCTCTGGACAACCGCAGAGATCCAGAGTGGCTTCTATTTTCTCTATCCATTGGATTAATCCAACAGCTCCTTCAGACCCACTAAAGCTGGGTGGCTTACAGCCCATAAAGGACTTGTAGGAGTGGTTTGAAGTACCACCAGTGTTTCCACTAACTTCTCCTGATGAGTTGCCATTATTGTTGATATCATTACGGAAACGGCTGAACATTTCTGGTAGTGCTTCTTTCATCTGGCTGGTCATCTGGCTGCTCAGAAAAGTCACCAATGCAATAGTGGCAGGATCCAGCATTGGTGTTGTGCTCGGGCCAGATGTTTGGGTTATCAATGGATGAGGAGGAGGCGGTGGAGGAGGTGGCGGTGGTGAATCAGGTGGTGATGGTGTCGAAGAGTGTGGAGCTTGGTCTTGTGTTGATGTCAACAGGGGAGGTTGTCTTCGTGGCGGCATTCTGATCATAACCAATAAAGTTATTGGTTAGTGCAATGATCGAATACAGAAGACAGTATGCAAGTAAAGTCTTAAGTCCTGTGTTCTCTACATGCAGGGTCCCTAGGTTATAGTCCAGGCCAAACCGTTCAGATATGTGACCTATATTTCTCTATAACCATGGCTCTGATACCAATCTGTCACACCCCGAGCCGGCGGGATAGGATCAGGTTTCCCCGTCGGGCGGAAGGTTCCCGGGGCGCGATATCGTGAGTGATAATCGAAATGATCAGATTGTTTACATTGCACATGATATATATATGAGAAACTTGCTAGAATAAAATAGAATTACAAAGTTAAATTACATCAGTTAAGTTTATAATTTAACAATGTAAATCTACTATAACATCATAATTCTTCAATCTTGTATCTGCACAAGATTTACAAAATAAATGTGTATGATGTCCAAAAAGATGCAGGTCCAAAAGCTAGGTTCTCTATCTGTAACCTAGTCCAAAAGTATCAACTCTTCAGTTGACCTGTTCGTCACCTGAGAAGTCATGCAAAAATAAAGTCAACACATGTTTGGTGAGTTCATATAGTTTAGTGTTTGAAAATGATTTGGAAACCTCTTTCGGTAAAGACCCTAACCTCATTAACTTCACATGTAATATCCATATCGGTATGCTTATATATAGGGCATACCCCTGGGTCAAGCCAACAAACTCTCCCAGACGCCATCCCACCACATACTAATACGCATATGACACTGTTGTTAATGATAATTAAGCATTTTTACCCAACACACCTCTGATTTTGATTATGTTTTCCAAAACTTGATTTACCTTTGATTCTCTTGAGTTCATCATAGATACATGATTTTCCCAAAAGTCAATGATAGAAATAAAGTGTTGATTATTTAATTAAGTAATTAAATAAAACATTTAAATAGAACTAAGACATGATAATTGGGCCTTACTTGACTCAATCAATTAGACTTAGTTGTTGGTGGTTTTCCAAGTTGTAACCCCTCACACGTGACCCATGTCAGGCATAACTCACAAGGAGTACCCCTGAACTGAGCGGGATTTTAATGTTTTGCCCGTTACAGCCTGACCCAATGGTCTTCTGCTTCTGAGTGGAACTTTAAGGATATCCTTTGATTCTTGATATCTTGATTCTCTTGATTTATGATATTGATACCATTTGATCGTTCAAGTTATTGCCCGTATAGCCTGACTACAAGAGTCTTCTATACCTGAAAGGGACTTTATATATGTGTTACACTTGATCTTGATTCCCTATACAACTGACATCCACCTTGCTTGAGTATTAATGATTTCATTAGATCATAATGATTTCATTATTATCATGATTCACACACATTTATGATTTCTGATTCCTTGAGCCTCTTGATCTTGATCTTTTGAATTCCCATGATTTACAATGATACTTGATTCTTGATTATGATTCTTTGTTCTTAGATTCCACGCTGAATTAGATTCCTTTGACTTTGATCTTTTGATTTAGTTCATATGATTTCACTTTGAGTTTAGATTATTGAATTTGAACTGAATGGACTAGGGGTTTGTTTAGAGTTTAGAATTAAAGTATTACTCATAAGAGTACTTTAATTAATTTGATAATTTGCTCTATTTAATAATTTCCTAGACAGGAGTCTAGGAGTATCAACAAACATATAATAAATAAAAGCATTTAAATAAACAGTTTAAATAAAACAGTTTACGCATGCTTCTCAGCCCCGCGTTTTAAAACAAAAATGTTAGAAAAGGGGCAATGAACTCACCTGTGTTGCTTTGTAAGAAATTACCACAAAATGCGCTCTCGTTGTTGTAGCCTATGTATCTTCAGTCCCTGAGTTGTTTTAAAATAATTCGAATACGATAAGTATATATAGTAGTCGTCGGATCTAGGGTTTGGTCTCGGTGTGCAACTACGTGTCCTATATTACTAGTGTGTTTCTAGAACTTCCTTATAGTTAATCAAACTCATTACCCATGAATGATCCCTATCCCACCTTATTAATTATGAACCTTTAATCACTTATTTTAAGTTAATCCAACTATTTAGAAAAGGTCATTTAATTAGTTTAATGGAATTTATACATCATTTACCTTTTATTAAAACACCATTAATTTAGAGATGAGTACATGTAACATGATGAGCTTAAATTGAGCCCATTGGGCCTCCCTTGGGCCCATTACTTGACTTGATCATTTAACCAATTCTCTAGTTAATTCTTTGATTACTTAGCCTAGATGATTTAAATAGAACATCTAAGTTAGTTCCATGTGATTATTGATTTTTCTTAAGGTTTGAGAGTTAATAATTAAATCAACCCCATAACCTTTAACTTATCGTTTCGATTCACATGATCCTATAGTAATCTCAAGTGTTTTAAATTAACATAATAAATATTAACAACTCATGTTGAGTTAGTGTGTTTCGAGAATATCAATTCCATTTGTTTCCTCTAAGTTGGTTTACATGAATGAAACCCTAGCCTTCCCCGTGCACACACAAGACCATGCATGCATACATGATTCCCACATAATGGCTCACACGATCCTACACATATTCGGTCTAGGCCCATCCATGTTTATGCCCATAGTTCCTATATACGCACACACATCATTCCATCCCTTACATGCTTCGAACAATCCTATGACCGAAGAATGGGTAGTTGATTCGGGCGAATGGGGTTATCCGAAAGAAAGCTGTTGGGCCGGCAGAATGAGTAGGCCGAATGAATTGCTGGGCCGAAAGGGTGGGAATTGGGCCAACAGGCTTGGGCCGAATGAACATGCAGGTTGTCCGAAGGAATCTGGCCGAATGTGGACTGTTTCATTCGTTGTCCCTTCGGCCGAACAAGAACCTACCCCATTTTGTGGGCTGATGATGTTTTCATTCGGCTATGACAAATCCCATAGGAGCAATCTTAGCCTTCGAACACATAACTCATGGGTTGAGGGGGCCTTGTTTCTTCATCATCCTAAGGTTTTTAATGGGTTTCCTATGGTATGAAATGGGTTATAACCGGTTTGAATGAGTAGGTTCGAAATTAGGGTTTTCAAAACCCCAAACCGAACATAGAACGGATTTTTACCTCGAATCTGTTGGATGAACGCCTAGATCTGTTACTTTCGAGTTCTACTAGTGATGGTGGTGATTTTGACACCAAGAACACACGAAATGGTTTAGAATCAAGCAAGAAATCTTAGAGAGATGTTATGGGTTTTAGTGAGAGAGTGGAGAGAGGATGAGATGAACGAAAATGGTGGAGAAATCTGGTTGTTGGGGTTTGGTGTGGCCATAAATGCTACATTAAATGATAGGAAAATACCCGGGTCCGTTCGGGTTCGTTCGGTTTCGCGTGGTTTTGCGTAAAAACGTCGGTTTCTCGTCGTTTTCGTAACGAAACGACTCGATCTTACATTAGAATTTCTAAAATTATTTTAGATTGTGATTCCTAATAAATTAACTAAATATCTTTTATTTGTTTTAAATTTTCAAAAATAATTAATTTACAGTTTAAAATCGAATCGTACGGTCATCGCGCGTATTCGTTCGGATCGTCACCCGTACGAACACGATGATAACTATACTTTTCAATATTGTTTTCTAATTATCGGAAATCGTTCAGAACGTTAAACTTTCAGATTTATTCGTACAGATCGTCACCTATACGAATAATCCGTCGGTTTAGCATTCACGTAACGACATCCGTGTTGTTTTGTTCTGTAAAGCCTCACATACGTTTATACGTAATAAAATCCTAACAATTTATCACATGATGGTTCTGTATCGCCAAATAATTATCTGACTCAAGAACCCTATTTCTAAAGTTTGTTTTCTGAACTTGAATCTGAATTGTGCTATGATAACATGTAATGAAGATGATATACAATTGATAACTGAAATATGTACCTGGTTTACTGTTCATGTACTGTAGAGATCACTGTTCCGGTGACGTTTCCGGCACTGATGTTACATACACCACCAGATTTCATGAACTAGCCACATTGGCACCAGATATAGTGCCAACACTAGAGAAACGGATAGAGCAGTATGTCGGTGGACTGCCGGCTTGTATCCAGGGGCATGTAATTGCTGCTCATCCAACTACCTTAGAGATGGCTGTCACTCTGTCATCAAAACTGACAGATGTGATGGTTGCCTCTGGGACACTGAAGAAGGAAGCTGAAGCAACAAGGGTTGGAAGTCCAAGAAAGCCAGATAAGCGCCCGACAAAGAAACAAATAGTGGTCAAGAACTTTGCTGCAACCATTCAAACACCAATGGCTAACCAACCACAACCACTACAGATCAAGCGGCCTTACACTGGCACTGCACCTTTGTGCAACAGCTGCCAGTATCATCATCAACCAGCTACCTAGTGTAGACAATGCAACAACTGTGGAAAGTTTGGTCATTAGGCCGGTCAATGCTGAAGCACAGGGACCCAGAACAGGAACAACAATGCAGGTACTACAGCTGCTGCTGACAACAGGTCTTGCTACAACTGTGGCAAACCTGGACACTTTTCTCGGGATTGTCCCGAGAGAAATTGGGAGGCCCCGAAACCGGACACCTCACAGGGGTTGGTTTTCATCATAACACATAGCTCTTAAACTAAAAACTTTCATAATCGTGCAGCGGAAATGTAAACATAGTTTGATAAACAGAAATCAATAACATGTCTGTATCAAATTCACATCGAATTGCCAAAACCACCGGATCGTATGACTCTATGCCCGAGCTCCATGCCTTCTCCTATCATACCTTCAACCTGACATACATGCTAAATCAAGTCAGCTTACACTGGTGAGTTCTAGTTTTCATAAAACAACATTTAACATACTTAACATACACATCATTTCATTCACATAGTCCATAACCTTAGCACATAACATCCTTACATCATCATCATCATACGTTCCACTGTTACCATACGAACAGTGGGCTTATGCCTGCACAAGGCTCCATACCCAGTTATAGTCGTGGTTGACTATCATACCCAGTTATAGTCGTGGTTGACTATCATACCCAGTTATAGTCGTGGTTGACTATCACACCCACTCATCACAAGAGCTGGTACATCTTTCATACTTATCCTATAACACGTATAGGACATCGTTCGTTCGTCATACATGATATACTAGCATTATATCATCTTTTATCATAATCATCATAACATTTACTGCTAATATCATAACATCATTCATAGCAGTCATCATGGCATCTTAGACATGTTATACTAGCATCGTCTCATCATACCATCATAGCATACTGTCATCATGCACAGTTCATCATAACATACTAGCATCATCAGCATATCATAATATCATGTGATCATGCCTACATATCATACTTTCATCCTAGCAACCTAGGACCTTGTCATACTCCTATAACGGTTCTCATAGTTATCATCATGAAGCATGTTATCATAAAGCCATCATCATATCAAATGCTAGCATCATTTTCATGTCATGTTATTTATTATCATAATTCATTTCTCATGCATTCATCATACTTAACATACTTTCATGCATAGATCATACTAACACATACGCATGCATACATAGTCAGGGCATACCATCATTCATGCATCATCATAAGCACATAACATCATAACATAACCATAAGCATGTATGTCAGCCCAAAACAGTTAACATGAAATAGGGCGTCTAGAACTCACCTGACAGTAGACTCTTGTTAACCTTAGCCGAACTCCTTAGCTAGGGCCTTAAGGACCTATATCAGTTACATCATATCGTCACATACCATCACATCACATACTTAGACTTAGAAATTATTCTAAGTCCTCATAGCCTACTAGTCCCCCTTTCTGGATCCAAGTTCTCGAAACTTAGCTAAGTGTTCGAAACCCTTGAAATTCGTTAAGTTCTCATGTACACGAATTGCCATGTACTCGAAACATCCCTTGTTCACGAAATGCCCTGTACACGAAATTCCATGTACTCGAAACATCCCTTGTACTCGAAATACCCCTGTACACGAAATTCCATGTACACGAAATAGCCATTGTATTCGAAATACCCATGTACTCGAAATACTCATGTACACGAAATTCTAAGTATGATTTCGAGTACCCTTAGTGCATAGCTTCGTGTACTCATCATTTTGTCATTAAACATCTCAGAAATTCATCTAAGACCTTGGGGAGCTAGTTCTAGGTTCCTTATGTTGTTACCAACGTATTGGAACCTCAAAGTTATGAACTTTATGCATAAAGGTGTGAGCTTTATGCATAAGTTCACCCTTTGTTTAACCATCCTAACTTTTGTATAAAAATCCAGCTTTCTATACATGAATCACTTACTTGAAGGTAGCCGATCCTCCTGGTAGAATCCCGTGCGTTTCCTACTTCGTTTGGTCGATCAAAGTTTGATTCTTGAAATTCTTGGACTTAAACTTCGTGTACTCGAAAGGGACTGTACTTCCAACCAAAGGTTGTCACATTTCCCAAGGCACGACTATTTATAGACAAGGTGCCCGTACTCGAACACCTGAGTACACGAAATAGGGAGTACTCGAAATACGGTGTACTCGAAATCTCCATATTTCGAGTACACGATTTCTAAGCTCCATCTTAGTTATTTTCGTCTATTTTCCCACAAGTTACCTATCTGTTACACGTACGTAGAATTCAAATAACTTGTATCTTAGAAAATTTGGGATGTTACAAGTCTCCCCTCCTTACAATAGGTTTCGTCCCGAAACCTGCCTTGTTACACATCGAACAAATGAGGATACAACTCCCTCATCTCGTCTTCCAATTCCCACGTCGTGTCTGAACCTTTCCGATGCTTCCACTGAACTCTTACTTGACGAACCGTTTTATTCCTTAACTGCTTTTCCTTCGTATCCACAATGGCGACTGGTTCTTCAATGTAGTTCAGTCGATTATCTACCTCAATGTCATCTAAAGGAACATGCGCCTGCTCGTCTGCCAAGCACTTCCTAAGATGCGACACGTGAAAGGTAGGATGAATCCCGTTCAGCTCCTCTGGTAGGTCTAGTCGATACGCGACCTTCCCTACCCTTGCCTTTATAGAAAATGGTCCAATGTACCTCGGACTCAACTTGCCTCGCTTTCTGAATCGAATGATTCCTTTCCATGGTGATACTTTCAGCAACACTCGATCGCCAACATCAAACTCGATCGGTCTCCGGCGCTTGTCAGCGTAGGACTTTTGGCGATCTTGTGCAGCTTTCATACGTGCTTTTATCACCCGTAGTTTTTCTGCCATATCAATCACAGCAGCCTTGTTTCCCATTTCTTTCTGTCCAACTTCACCCCAGCATACCGGGGTTCGACATCGTCGTCCGTACAACGCCTCATATGGGGGCATTCCGATACTAGAGTGATAGCTGTTGTTATATGAAAACTCCACCAAGGGCAAGTGGTCATCCCAGCTTCCTCCAAAATCGATAATGCACGCCCTAAGCATATCCTCCAACGTTTGGATAGTCCTTTCTGACTGTCCATCAGTCTGAGGGTGATAGGCGGTACTGATATTTAACCTCGTTCCCATAGCATCATGAAACTTCTTCCAGAATCTGGAAGTAAACCTCGTATCTCGATCTGACACAATGGAGACAGGAACTCCATGTCTGGCCACAATCTCCTTTACGAACAACTCAGACAACCTTTCGGACGTATACGTTTCCCTGATAGGAAGAAAGTGTGCACTCTTCGTCAGTCGGTCCACAATCACCCATATGGTATCATGCCGTTTAGCTGTCTTTGGTAGCTTGGTGATGAAATCCATGGTGACGTGTTCCCATTTCCATTCTGGTACCTCTAGAGGTTGCACATATCCGTAGGGTTTCTGATGTTCAGCCTTCACTTGCGCACAAGTAAGACACCTGTTCACATACTGCATCACATTAAACTTCATGCCCGGCCACCAATAATCCTGTCGAAGATCTTGATACATCTTCGTCGCACCGGGGTGTACCGAGTATCGTGACTTGTGGGCTTCATCTAGAATCCTCGCTCGAATGTCCCCATTTCTGGGCACCCACATTCGACCGAATCGTAGCTTTATTCCATGGTCATTGTCTTCCAAGTTCTTGACTTGTCCGAAGACACGTTCAAAACCCACATTCTCTTCTTTCAGTCCCTCCTGTTGCGCCTGTTTGAGCTCGTTCAGAAAGTCTGGCGTTATCACCAAACTATACGATTTTACTCGTATGGCAGGATGATCAGTCTTGCGACTCAGAGCATCTGCCACCACATTGGCCTTTCCCGGGTGATATAGAATATCACAGTCATAATCCTTTAACAGCTCAAGCCATCGTCTCTGCCTCATATTCAAATCCTTTTGCTCGAAGAAATACTTCAAGCTCTTGTGGTTGGTATAGATGGTACTCCTTACTCCATACAAATAGTGCCTCCATATTTTCAATGCAAACACCACTGCAGCGAGTTCAAGATCGTGGGTCGGGTAGTTAGCCTCATGAATCTTTAGCTGGCGCGAAGCATAAGCTATCACCCTTCCCCTTTGCATTAGTACACATCCTAACCCTTGTCGTGACGCATCGGCATACACAACAAGATCATCATTCCCATCCGGCAGTGCTAGAACAGGAGCTTGGGTAAGTTTCTCCTTCAGCACTGAAAACGCTTGTTCTTGGTTTGGACCCCATTCGTACTTTACGTCTTTCTTCGTGAGCTTCGTCAGTGGCGTCGCTATCTTGGAGAAGTCCTGAATAAATCTCCGATAGTAACCGGCCAAACCAAGAAAACTGCGTACTTCTGTCGGTGACTTTGGAGGACTCCATTTCATAATCGTTTCAACTTTAGCTGGATCTACCATAATGCCTTCTGGGTTCACCACGTGACCCAGAAACTGTACCTCTCGTAACCAGAAAGCGCATTTGGAGAACTTAGCATAAAGTTTCTCTTTCCTCAGGATCTCCAATACCTCACGTACGTGGCAAGCATGGTCTCCCTCGTTCTTTGAATAAATCAAAATATCATCAATAAACACTATCACCGATCGGTCCAGCATCGGTCGACATACTCTGTTCATCAAATCCATAAATGCTGCAGGAGCATTCGTCAACCCAAACGACATAACGAGAAACTCGTAATGTCCATAACGCGTACGGAAAGCAGTCTTTGAAATATCCTGCTCTCGAACTTTCAACTGATGGTAACCGGATCGGAGATCAATCTTAGAGAACCAGCTTGCACCTTGCAATTGATCGAACAAATCGTCAATTCTGGGTAGAGGATACCTGTTCTTTACGGTCAACTTATTCAGTTCCCTGTAGTCTATACACATACGCATACTTCCATCCTTCTTCTTAACGAACAGCACCGGTGCTCCCCACGGAGAGACACTCGGTCGTATAAAACCTTTATCAAGGAGTTCTTGTAGCTGGGTCATCATTTCCTTCATCTCTGTTGGAGCTAAACGGTAAGGTGCTTTGGCAACGGGTTGTGCCCCGGCACTAAGTCGATCTGGAACTCAATTTCCCGTTCGGGTGGTAATCCAGGCAATTCCTCAGGGAATACATCGGGGAAGTTACACACCACGGGAACATCATCAATCGTCCTCGTATCCGTACGTTCCTCAATCGCGTAGGCCAAGTAGGCTACACACCCTCGCCGCATCATAACATCAGCCTTGATCATCGAAATGATCTTCGGCGCATACATCGCTTTATCACCATAAACCGTCACGGAGCTCCCATCCATCGAACGTAAACATATCATCTTTCGTCGACATACAATGTTAGCCTCATATTTGGCTAACCAGTCCATACCCAAAACCACATCGAATCCTCCTAAGGTAATAAGAAACAATCGGACAGGGAACCTATGACCTTCTATCTCAACATAACAATCATCAATAGCCTCAGTCACCCTGGTCATCTTACCAATAGCCGTCTCTACATCAAATACCCGATCTATCTTCTTAACCTTCCCAGATAACCCATCACAGAAAGTAGAAGACACAAAACTCATACTGGCACCAGAATCAAACAATACAGAAGCAGGAATATTGTTGATAGAAAAGGTACCTGTGACCACGTCCGGGTCCACAATCGCATCATCCTTCGTCATCGTAAAGGCTCGTGCTTTAGCCTTCTGCTTCTCCTTTCCTTTCTCCTCTTTCTTACCCGAGCCCGAAGCATCGGCCCGTGGTTGTCTGCAATCCTTGGACAGATGTCCAAACCCGTTGCAGTTGTAGCATCTGGTGGCACTCGGACAATTGCTGGAGAAATGTCCCGTCTTTCCGCATCGAAAACATAAGTTAGTGCCCACCAAGCACTGTCCGGTGTGAATTTTACCACACTTGTTGCATCGGTTCGCATCCTCACGCTTCATCTTCTTGCCTGAAAACTTTCGTTGGTCTGTTCGACCCCTCTTAGTCCCGGAGGACTCTTTCACCTTTGCTTCTTCTTTGACTGGCTCGGCTGACATAACATCATCCCAAACTATGCCACTGAGCTCCACAGTGGAGTCATAAGTCTTGGGAGCATTCGCCTTCACATGTATCCGAACCTTGGGAGGCAAACCCTCCATGTACAACTTCACCCTGCGTTCCTCGGTAGAAACCAGATGAGGAACAAGTCTTGCCATCTCATTGAATCGTGAGGTGTACTGCCTGTGGTTCAGACTTCCCGCCTTCAGCACCAGAAACTCCCTTTCAACCTTATCCAACTCATTCTTGGGACAGAACTGCTTAGTGACCAGTTCCTTTAGATCATCCCAAGTCATCTTTTCCATATCCTCAGTAGTCTTGGATTGCTTGACGGTGTTCCACCAGTGAAGTGCCTCCTCAACGAAAGAGTGAGCTGCAAACTTGACAGCTTGGTCAACTCGGCACTCACTGATGGAGATAACAGCCTCCATCACAGAAATCCAGTGGCAGGTGGCCACAGCATCCTTCTTACCATCGAAGGTCGGTGGGTTGCATCCCTTGAAGGACTTGTAGTCACAGCCCTTCAGTTTCCCAGTCATAGAGTCGCCGCTCTTCGTCTCGATGATCACCACCTCATCTTCTTTGGTGCTCTCCTTAGTTCCTTCAGACTTGTCTTTTAGAGCATCCTTCAGTGCCTTAGCAATCATTGCCGGCATCTTTTCATCCATGATCTTGCAGACCTCATCAGAAATAGCCTTCACCACGATAGGCTCTAGAGTGAACTCGTCTTCATTCTCAGGTTGCTCGTTGTGCTCGTGGTCGTCTTCGTTGACGGGTTCTTCAGCCTCGACATGTGGTTCTTCAGCTACCTGTGGTTTCTTTCGCGGTCTACCCTTTTGCCCGGCCATCTTAATTTTCTACATAATGCAACAATTGATGAGTCAGCATAGGAATCAGTTTAGCACGGAATAAGTTTTGTAAATCGTTAACGACGTTGATCAAGTGTTATTAACCATTTACCCAACTCATAGGCTCTAAACGTTTCCCATCCCATCTCTTCAATGTGCATGACACTAACTACTTTCATAACATTACATCTAACCCTTAACTCATACATAAACATTCAACTTGTGGCATCCGTCATCCGTGGTTGGCAATCCGCATCCATTAATCCCATTCTCAGTTTAAGTCTTGGCATTTGGGATGCCAAGATCTCTCAAACTATGGCTCTGATACCAACTTGTGAGGCCCCGAAACCGGGCACCTCACAGGGGTTGGTTTTCATCATAACACATAGCTCTTAAACTAAAAACTTTCATAATCATGCAGCGGAAATGTAAACATAGTTTGATAAACAGAAATCAATAACATGTCTGTATCAAATTCACATCGAATTGCCAAAACCACCGGATCGTATGACTCTATGCCCGAGCTCCATGCCTTCTCCTATCATACCTTCAACCTGACATACATGCTAAATCAAGTCAGCTTACGCTGGTGAGTTCTAGTTTTCATAAAACAACATTTAACATACTTAACATACACATCATTTCATTCACATAGTCCATAACCTTAGCACATAACATCCTTACATCATCATCATCATACGTTCCACTGTTACCATACGAACAGTGGGCTTATGCCTGCACAAGGCTCCATACCCAGTTATAGTCGTGGTTGACTATCATACCCAGTTATAGTCGTGGTTGACTATCATACCCAGTTATAGTCGTGGTTGACTATCATACCCACTCATCACAAGAGCTGGTACATCTTTCATACTTATCCTATAACACGTATAGGACATCGTTCGTTCGTCATACATGATATACTAGCATTATATCATCTTTTATCATAATCATCATAACATTTACTGCTAATATCATAACATCATTCATAGCAGTCATCATGGCATCTTAGACATGTTATACTAGCATCGTCTCATCATACCATCATAGCATACTGTCATCATGCACAGTTCATCATAACATACTAGCATCATCAGCATATCATAATATCATGTGATCATGCCTACATATCATACTTTCATCCTAGCAACCTAGGACCTTGTCATACTCCTATAACGGTTCTCATAGTTATCATCATGAAGCATGTTATCATAAAGCCATCATCATATCAAATGCTAGCATCATTTTCATGTCATGTTATTTATTATCATAATTCATTTCTCATGCATTCATCATACTTAACATACTTTCATGCATAGATCATACTAACACATACGCATGCATACATAGTCAGGGCATACCATCATTCATGCATCATCATAAGCACATAACATCATAACATAACCATAAGCATGTATGTCAGCCCAAAACAGTTAACATGAAATAGGGCGTCTAGAACTCACCTGACAGTAGACTCTTGTTAACCTTAGCCGAACTCCTTAGCTAGGGCCTTAAGGACCTATATCAGTTACATCATATCGTCACATACCATCACATCACATACTTAGACTTAGAAATTATTCTAAGTCCTCATAGCCTACTAGTCCCCCTTTCTGGATCCAAGTTCTCGAAACTTAGCTAAGTGTTCGAAACCCTTGAAATTCGTTAAGTTCTCATGTACACGAATTGCCATGTACTCGAAACATCCCTTGTTCACAAAATGCCCTGTACACGAAATTCCATGTACTCGAAACATCCCTTGTACTCGAAATACCCCTGTACACGAAATTCCATGTACACGAAATAGCCATTGTATTCGAAATACCCATGTACTCGAAATACTCATGTACACGAAATTCTAAGTATGATTTCGAGTACCCTTAGTGCATAGCTTCGTGTACTCATCATTTTGTCATTAAACATCTCAGAAATTCATCTAAGACCTTGGGGAGCTAGTTCTAGGTTCCTTATGTTGTTACCAACGTATTGGAACCTCAAAGTTATGAACTTTATGCATAAAGGTGTGAGCTTTATGCATAAGTTCACCCTTTGTTTAACCATCCTAACTTTTGTATAAAAATCCAGCTTTCTATACATGAATCACTTACTTGAAGGTAGCTGATCCTCCTGGTAGAATCCCGTGCGTTTCCTACTTCGTTTGGTCGATCAAAGTTTGATTCTTGAAATTCTTGGACTTAAACTTCGTGTACTCGAGAGGGACTGTGCTTCCAACCAAAGGTTGTCACATTTCCCAAGGCACGACTATTTATAGACAAGGTGCCCGTACTCGAACACCTGAGTACACGAAATAGGGAGTACTCGAAATACGGTGTACTCGAAATCTCCATATTTCGAGTACACGATTTCTAAGCTCCATCTTAGTTATTTTCGTCTATTTTCCCACAAGTTACCTATCCGTTACACGTACGTAGAATTCAAATAACTTGTATCTTAGAAAATTTGGGATGTTACAGAAATCAATCAAGGGCTCAAGTAGATAGAGGGCGAGCCTTTCAGATTGGAGCAGCTGCTGCTCGACAAGACCCGAATGCGGTCATGGGTACATTTCTTCTATATGAATTTTATGCATCTATATTATTTGACACTGGTGCGGATCAGAGTTTTATCTCATCCGACTTTGCATGCCATCTTAATCATGTTGAGGAATCGTTAGACTCCCCTTACACTATTGAGATAGCAAATGGCAAACAGATAACAGTTGACACAGTACTTAGGAATTGCCCACTAACACTTGGTGATCACACATTTTCCATCGATTTGATACCTATGGACCTGGGCAGTTTTGACATCATCATCGGAATGGACTGGTTATCTCTTAACCGAGTTGAATTCGTCTGTTTCCCAAGAAGCTACTACGTATTCCAGTGTAGGACAATCAGATATTGGAAATTCATGGAGATCTAGCAAATCGTAGTGTCAAGATAATATCCTGCATAAAGGCACGCAAGTGTCTAAGGAAACAGTGCATCGCATTCCTAGCTCACGTTGTGGAGAAAGACAAGAATGCCATCAAGATTCAAGATGTACCGGTTGTGAAAGACTATGCAAACGTGTTTCCGGATGACTTACCGGGACTGCCACCTAAGCCATCAGTGCAGTTTCGAATAGATTTAATTCCGGGAGCGGTTCCTGTAGCTATGTCACCTTATAGACTTGCACCATCATAAATGCAGGAACTGTCCAATCAAATACAAGAATTACTAGACAAGGGATTCATTCGACCGAGTTTCTCACCATGGGGAGCTCCGGTTCTGTTTGTCAAGAAAAAAGATGAATCCTTTAGAATGTGTATTGATTACAGAGAGCTTAACAAACTCACCATCAAGAACCGGTACCCGTTACTGAGGATTGATGATTTGTTTGATCAACTACAGGGAGCCTAGTATTTCTCAAAGATAGACCTGCATTCAGGTTATCACCAGCTCCGTATTCAAGAGGAAGACATACCCAAGACGGCTTTTCATACTAGATACGATCACTATGAATTCATGGTGATGCCATTCGAACTGACGAATGCACTGGCAATGTTCATGGATCTTATGAACCGGGTGTGCAAGCCTTACCTCGATAAATTCGTTATTGTCTTTATTGATAATATATTGATCTACTCCAGAAGCGAGAAGGAACATGAACAACATCTCAAGACAATATTGGAACTTTTGAAGAATGAACAACTCTATGCCAAATTCTCCACGTGTGAATTCTGGTTAAGAGAAGTTCAGTTCTTGGGTCACATGATTAACGGTAATGGTATTCATGTGGATCCTGCCAAGATTGAAGCAATCAAGAACTAGGATGTGCTCACAACACCGGCAGAGATCAGATCATTTATGGGATTGGCGGGATATTACAAGAGATTCATTTTGAACTTCTCCAAGATAGCCTTGCCTCTCACAAAGCTAACACAGAAGAGTGAACCATTCGTGTGGACACACGAACATGAAGAGGCATTCCAAACATTGTAACAAAGATTGTGCAATGCTCCAATCTTAACACTCCCAGAGGGCAATGACTATTTTGTAGTATACTGTGATGCTTCCCATCAGGGACTCGGTTGTGTTTTAATGCAACGAGACAGAGTTATTACCTACACATCAATACAGTTGAAGATACACGAGAAGAACTACACAACACATGACTTTGAACTGGGAGCTGTTGTCTTTGCTTTAAAGATTTGGAGACACTACCTGTATGGTACCAAGAGCACTATCTTCACAGATCACAAGAGTTACAGCACATATTTGATCAAAAGGAGCTTAACATGCGACATAGACGTTGGGTCGAACTCCTTAACGATAACGATTGTGTGATCAAATACCATTCGGGCAAAGGGAATGTTGTTGCAGACGCTTTGAGCCAGAAGGAAAGAGTTAAACCCTTACGTGTTAGAGCAATGGGAATGACTGTGCAAACTGAGGAATCAAATTCTACAAGCGCAACAAGAAGCAATGGCAAGAAACAAGTTGAGAAACGAGCTCGATTGTGGAGCCAAGAAACACTTTTAGACGAAACAAGATGGAGTTAAGTATTTTCAGGATTGTGTATGGATTCCAGCAGTAGATGAACTTAGAACACTCATCGTTGACGAGGCACACAAGACACGTTATTCTGTTCATCCTGGTGCTGATAAGATGTACCAAGATCTTAAGTCATTTTATTGGTGGCCGGGTATGAAGAAAGATGTGGCTACTTATGTTGGTAAGTGCCTAACATGTGCCAAGTCAAACCTGAACACCAGAAGCCGTCAGGTTTGCTGGAACAACCACAGATACCACAATGGAAGTGGGAACAAATAGCTATGGGTTTTATTACCAAGCTACCCCGTACTTCCAGCGGATATGATTTCATATGGGTCATCATTGATCGATTGACCAAGTCCGCTCATTTCTTGCCGATCAGAGAAAACTACAAGATGGAAAAGCTAGCAAGACTTTATGTCAATGAAATAGTAGTACGGCATGGTGTGCCATTATCTATTATTTCTAACCGGGACAGTCGATTCACATCGCGGTTCTGGCAATCATTGCAACAATCCTTAGGGACAAGTGTCAACTTAAGCACCGCTTATCATCCACAAACGGATGGACAAAGTGAGCGAACGATTCAAACCCTAGAGGATATCTTGAGAACATGCATCCTAGACTTTGGTGGAAGTTGGGATAAATGTTTACCACTCATCGAGTTCTCCTACAACAACAACTACCACAGCAGTATTGGATGTGCGCAGGTCCGAAGCACTCTATGGTAGAAAATGTTGATCTCCAATTTGTTGGACCGAAGTGGGAGACAACAGAATCACTGGGCCGGAACTTATTCAGGAAACTACTGATAAGATTGCCCAAATTCAGCAGAAATTACAAGCAACACGTAGCCGCCAAAAGAGTTACGCAGACAGACGACGAAAGCCTTTGGAATTCCAGGTGGGTGACAGAGTGATGTTGAAAGTGTCCCCATGGAAAGGTGTAGTTCATTTTGGAGCTAAAGGCAAACTAGCACCAAGGTATGTCTGACCGTTCGAAATAACTCAACGGATTGGTCCTGTGGCATACAGACTCCGACTTCCTGATGAACTCAGCGGGGTACACGATGTATTTCATGTATCAAATCTTAAGCGATGTCTCGCTGATGAATCGTTAGTCATACCTCTGGAAGAGATACAAGTGGATGAACAACTACATTTCATTAAAGAACCTGTAGAGATTATGGATCGTGAAGTCAAGAGACTGAAATGAAGCCGTATCCCTATCATGAAGGTTCGTTGGATCTCCAAGCGTGGACCAGAATTTACCTGGGAGCGTGAGGATCACATGAAGACAAAGTATCCCCACCAGTTTCAAGAAGTAGTGCCCGACAATGATGCTTAAATTTCGGGACGAAATTTCTTCAACAAGGGGAGACTGTGACAACCAGTACCTGATCGTCCGGCAAGACCGTACGGTACGTGTACTTTCACTATTTACTGTGTTTAAATAAAATGTGTAAACAGTTGTTTGAAAACAGAACTCAGAAAAAAAAGTAACAGTTGTATGTGTTTAAGTGAAAACTTAAATACAGTTAATACAACAACTCATGAGAAACAATAGTAAGCAAATGACAAGAACATATCGGTTGCGATGTGATATCCACAGAAGACAGGAATCAGATGGCCGACAACTCAGTATGAGAACAATGTGAATCCAACAAAAACAATTTGAAAATAGGACAGTTAGTTGAGTCCGTCAGTGAGGAAGTGCAATACAACACATAAGTTCAGTATCGTTTCAGAATAACGAACTGACAATATGTTTGCGTGGGTGATGATTCACACAAACATATCTGTGAGTTTAAAGTTCTGAAATGATGGCTGAAAAGTAGAAAACAAAAATCAGAAAGTGAAACTATCGTCGTATTCGTTCGGGTGATGATTTGAACGAATACGCACGAAGGTGACACGATCTGACGAAACCTTTAAAATAAACATTTTCGATAAAATAACTTAATAAAATAAATCCTTTTTATTAAAATTCGTAAAATACGCGTGTTACGCGTCGGAAACGTAACGAAAAACCAAAACTGAGCAAACGAAACGAACCCGAACTCACCCGGGGTATAAATACCCTAAATGAGTTCATCTACCACATTCATCACCTCCATTCTCTATCTATAAAACTCAAATCCCGGTTCTCTCTCTCTAAAAATTCAAACTTCAAACCCTTGGATCTCCTTCGATTCTTGACGAAATCTTGTGCCAAATCGAAGCTCTCATCTTTCCCTACACGAAAGTACAAGGGATCTGCTCTAAAAACCTCTGGATCGAAGGTAAACTAAGATGAAAAGTGGCGAAAATTAGGGTTTTGTGTACCCTTTGTTCGAATCCCATGACCTAGCCGATTAACACCCTTCTAACCGAGCCCTGTACTTCTAAAAACTGGTCCAAACACATATCAGCACAGAAAACCACATGAACCTCGGCTAGAAGCTCGGTTTGAACAACCGTAGTCGACCCCGACCTACAGCCAGCCAAAAGGGTCATTTAGCCGAATAGGGTTAGGACCATACAGCCCGGCCGAAAGGCCTAGGGCCGCATGGGTGAACATCATGAGCAAGGGGTGACCGAAGCAACCAGAGCCGATTGAAGCCTCCCCATTCGAATGACTTTTCTCTCGGCCAATGTAACCATCTGGCCGAAGAACTAGCCTCATTCGCGCCATACTCCTTCGACCAAGCTCGGCTCATTCGGCCTATGACCAAGCCCATTCGCTCGAAGCACCCTTTTTCGGCCAAGAGCTTTTCGGACAAACTCACATTCAATCGGCCATGTTCATTCGGGACCAATCTCAATCAACTCCCACATCACCATTCGGCCCAAGCATCATTCGATCGGCCTAAACCTATTCGTTCGACCCATGTTACTGGTTCGGCCCATGCTTACTGGTTCGGCCCACTTAAACTAATATGTAAACAAACACATAAAACAAATTCTGTTGGTAACATGCATGGGTATTTTTACTACAAAAGTGGTGAGGTAATGGGTGAACAACTAATCAGCAACACAAAACCTTTTTATCATAAGGTTGTTGAATGGTAAGAATTACCATTTGAAACAAGTATTAAAGTGGCCAACGAAGGTTAAGCATTCTACATTTCTATAACATGCAAACCTTTATATATGAACCTAAAACTTAAAAATTGATGCATAGAAATTTATTTGGAATCAAACCTTCACAACGTACTATGGTGACAAGTCAAGCTAAATATGTAACATAAAGACATGGCATACTAATATAACCTAATTTGGTTAGTGTTAGTATAATCCATCACAAGTGAACCAAGGCGATTGATAACCAAGATCTATAAGTGTTAGCCAACTTTAGGGCTAACACATACACAACACAACACACATACACAAATAACTATAACTTATACTTATAAGTTCCAACAACGTGAAATCAATACAGGATCGTGAAAACAAACACCTAGAACAGCAAAGAGCGAGTGCATTCTTGTATTACTTAGTCAACCACATCAACTACAAGGTGAGTTCATACGCCCCTTTTCGAATCTTAACTGATTTCAAATCTCGGGGCTGAGAAACATGTTAATTCTTTAAATTATTTAAAATTTTTAGTACAACATATGGATTATACTATGATTTAGATAATATTGTTTGACTTTATTATCGTTTATCATTGTATGCATGCTTGTCTGATCATAACATAACTGAGATATCTAGGATGAAACATGATAATGTAGCTTCATGAATCATCAACACAATAGAATAATACAAGTTGTGGATTATATCTTACAACACTGTATTATTCTTACTGAGATGAACAACGGGATAATCAAGAGATAATACGAACAACTAACATGAATGATATGATGATAACATAATTTCTTAATATCATTCACCACCGGAGCTAGCTAAGTGTAATAAGACTAGTTCTTACCACATTATGCTTACAACACGGTGAAGACAATGGGATTACATGAGACAAATACTAATGAGAACAAGAATGATGATCATGTCCACGTGACTTCATGACATCATTCACCACCTAAACTAACTAAGTATAGTAAGACTAGTTCTTACAATACTGTAGTTACAACAGGGTGAAGACTACGGGATAAGAAGAATGATAAACATGATAACGTAACTTCATGATAACAACATCATTCATGCAACTGCTAACATCGTATAATAAGACAAGTTCTTATAAAATTATGTTAAAAACTACTAGAACACATAACACTGAGAACAAACAACACTGATATGATGACTATGGTGAACACAACAACAATTGATTACTATTAAACTGTCTGTATTATATCACAACAACCATCTGCCATGTATTCAAGTTCAGTTGTAAGTCCCTCATCAAAGAATCGTTTACCAGTTAATTTAGTGGGACTAAACCGACGATAACGTAGTGGTAGCATAGGTTTGACAAACCGCCGGTGTAACATCAGTGCCGAAATCGTACCGGAACAGTGATCGCAACAGTGTCAGGAACATTAATCATGTACAAACTCTATAGCATTCCAGTGTGTTTCATATTCATATCATATATTGTTATCAGTTCATGTAACATACAATGAATTAAAAATCAAGTCAGAGAAACAAAACTCAGAAAACATGGTTCATCAGTCAGATAATTATCTGGCAACACAGAACCATCATGTGATTATTTGTTAGGATTTTATTATATATAAACGTATGTGAGGCTTTACAGAACAAAAAAATACGGATGTCGTTACGTGAATGCTAAACCGACAGGTTATTCGTATAGGTGACGATCTGTACGAATCAATCTGGAAGTTTAAAGTTTTGAATGATATCCGATAATTAGAAAACAATATTGAAAAGTATAGTTATCGTCGTGTTCGTACGGGTGACGATTCGAACGAATACGCGCGACGACCGTACAATTCAAGTTTAAACAGTAAATTTAATGCTTTTGTAAAATTAAAATAAATACAAGATATTTAGTTAATTTACTAGGAATAACCATTTAAATTAAATTTGTAAATCTTGTTTTAAAACCGAAACGTTTCGTCACGAAAATCACAAGAAACCGCTATTATACGCGAAACCGAACGAGACCGAACTACCGGGTGTTTCTAAATCAATTAATGAGGCATTAAACCTCTCACCAACCACCACCAAACCCATCTTCCTCCCCCATATTCGTTTTCTCACCCTCTCTCTCTAGAAAAGGTTTTCTCCTCCTTCTCTTTACAAATTTTTGGTGATTTCTCAACCAATTCAAGCATTCTAGGTGTTGAAACGATCCCCACGCAACGTAGATCAAGGAAGTACAAGTTATTGGGGCATCCATCCATAAAAATTGAGGTAAATCTTGATTTTACTTTCGGTTTCGGTGTGTATCATAACCTCTTGTAATCCTAGTCACTCTAACCGGCTAAAAACCCAAGGAATCTTTAGAATAAGTTGGTATCCTCGATTGGGAGTGGATATATTGTTTCTGTAACAGGTTGAACCGTCTCGGATGAGGATGCTGCACCACAAATGGCTACAGGTTCGTGACTTCGGCCGAACCTTGTAGATATGGCCGAACCTGTGTTGGGAAGAACCCTAAGGGCCACGAACTTTCTAAGTCACGAATCAGGTAGCTTTAGCCGAACCTCCCCTTCCGGTAAGCTGAACCACTAGACTGACGAACCCTGTGGCACTGCAACGAACCTGCATCTGACCCACGAACCTATTACGAACGAACCATAAGGATGCAAACCTATGCATATCTAGCCGAACCTATGATGATTTCCTCAATAAGGTTCGCTGCCTTAGGGGAACATCAAATCTAGGATTATCAAAATTTCTAGTTTTTCCACCATGCACGGGAGTTTACGTACAAGTTGATGCAAGCGATAAACCATGTGTGTACGCATGGGAATAAAATCTATGTCTATGTGCATGGGAAACCCTTAATGCCATATTGATGATAAGTGTAATTAAAATAATAACGGATTAGGATATCTATAACAAGGATTCTTTAGAATTGCGCTAACAATCCAAATTGGGAGATTGATATCAATACATGATGAACTCAGTGGAGTACACGATGTATTTCATGTATCAAATCTCAAGATATGTCTCGTTGACGAATCATTGATCATACCTCTGGAAGAGATACAAGTGGATGAACAATTACATTTCATTGAAGAACCTGTAGAGATTATGGATCATGAATCAAAAGACTGAAGCGAAGCCGTATTCCTATTGTAAAGGTTCATTGGAACTCCAAGCCGTATTCCTATTGCAAACGTTCCGGGAACGCGACGAAAACGAGAACCGAGCAAACGAAATGAACCCGAACCCACTCGGAGTATAAATACCCTAAATGAGTTCATCTTCCTCATTTTTCCCACTCCTACTCTCTCTTTAAAACCTAATTTCTGGATCTTTCTCTCTCTAAAAAAATTCAAACTTCAACTCACTAGATCTCCTCCATTTCTTGATGAAATCGCGTGATTCTTGAGCCAAATCGAAGCTATATACATCCTCTATCTGAAAGTACTGTGGCCAAAATCACTAAAAATTGAGGTATGGAGCTGGAAAGATCATGAAAACTAGGGTTTTCACCCCTCTTTGTTCAAACCCAACTTAACAGGTGTAAACCCTTTGTTCTTGACCTTATACCATGTGAACCAAGCTAATCGCACATATGTCTACCACCAATCACCAAGAACCTTGACCAAGATCCCAAAATCACGAGACCATAGCTGGTCCTAGGTCGGCCGAATTGCCATCACCCAGCCGACCGAGCCACTGCCGACCGAACCAATAGACCGAATGACCTCCTTCGGCAACCCTTACATTCGGTCGGATGCCACTCGCTGGAACCCTTCATTCGGTCAAGCTCATTCCATTCGGGCCACCCCCCATTCGGCTAAGACCCATTCGCCCGAACTATCCTAATCGGCCAAGTCCTTCGCTCGGGCCACATTCTCTCGGCCATATTTCATTCGGCCAAAGACATTCGGCCTAGGGCCATGTCTTCATTCAATCGGCCAGCCACCTCATACGGCCCAAGCCTATACATTTGGCCCAGCCAATCGGCCCATTTATTCGGCCCATGACATATCATTCGGCCTATGAAAACTTGTTCGTCCCACTTAATATTGGAAATAAACAAACCCATATCATTGATAACCACATGAGAGCAACATGCATGGGATGGTTATTATATACTAAAAGGGTGATGGATTTTGGGTTTAATGCAATTAACAAAACCTAAACATTAAGTTTTACAAGGATAGTTTCATGGTTATTTAATAGCTATGTAACAATCTATTCAAGTTTACAAGGACAACATATGAGACACTTAACTACAAAGCTAGACTTCATAAGTAGAAAATGATAATGGGTTTCAAGTTTACACAACATGACAAGGATCAAAACAAAGCTAAACATAAAACACATAACGAGATATACTAAACTCCATCTAATTTGATTGAGTGTTAGTATAATCTATAACAAGGGAACCAAGGCCGAATAGTGACCAAGACCGATAGGTGTTAGCCAACTTTAGGGCTAACACATACAGGCACACAAATCCCTATAACTTATACTTATAAGTTACAAACATCATGAAATCAATACATGATCATGAAAACAACATCAAGAAACAACAAAGAGCGCGTGCATTCTTGCTTATACTTAGTCAACCACGATCACTACAAGGTGAGTTCATACGCCCCTATTCTAATCTTAAATGGTTTTAACTCTCTGGCTGAGGAACATGCTAAATCTTTTATTTACTTAAAAGTTTTAGTACAACATATTGTTTATACTATGATTTAGATAATATTGCTTGACTTATTATCGCTTATCATTGTATGCATGCTTGAATGATCATAACATGACAAAAACAATTATGATGAAACATGATAATGTAGCTTCATGAATCATCAACACAATAGAATACAGTTGTAAGATTCTATCTTATAACACTTAGTTATTCTTACATGAACAAACAATGAAATTATCACAGGTGAACATGATGACAGTAACAACAACAAACAAGAATGATATGAAGACAACATATATTCATGATATCATTTACCACCAGAGTTAACTATGTGTAAAAAGACAAGATCTTATAACACTAAGTTTATAACTCGGTGAAGTCTATAAGATAACACGAAACAAACAACATCCACCACCTGAGTCGACTAAGTGTTGTAAGACTAGCTCGTACAACACTATAGTGGCAACAGGGTGACTATATGGAACAACGAGAATGATAATCATGATAACGTACCTTCATGATAACAACAACACTGAGATCAAACAACATTGGTGAACACAACAACAATTGATTACTATTGAACTGTCTGTGTTATATCACGACAATCATGTGCCATGTATTCAATTTTAACAATGTAAGTCCCTCACAGAAATCGTTTACCAGTTAGTTTGATGTGACTAAACTGACAATAGCATAGTGGTACCATAGGTTTGACAAACCTCCGGCTTGTAGGGCTGGTATGTTGATCGTATTGAACATTTGTCCGGTAACATATGACTGGTGACAGGGCGACAACAGTCAGGGTCTGGTAAGCGACACATGGTGATATTAATCTACAGTGATAATTGTAATCAGTCCTTCGATTCTATTGACTAGTAGACTGAAGAATTGACTTTCTCTCATGTCACATTATTGGTAATAGTTTCGTTGAAGGCAATGAGAACAACAAAGTGGTAAAGGTAAATCGGATGCATTGTGATCTGATTAAATGAGGATCGCAATGGATTCCTTTTAGGCTCTACGCACTTCAAGCAGAGAACAGGTATCAATTGGTTAACTAACACTTCTATTATTAGTAGTGAACAACAGTTAGCCCCACAAGCAAGAGAATAATAATAAGGATAAGATTAAATTAATTTATTTTCCTTAAAACATTGAGGGTTTATCAATACTTTGGTTTGACAACTAAACCCCTCTTACTATATTATTCTACATATAACACACTGGGTGATGAACACAAACAGACGGGTGAATATCAAACGGGTTGAACAAGTTAGATGAAAATGGGTATCTATAGTTGTATTGCAAGTGGTATTGAGTTCTATTAGGTATGTGGTGGGATGTCGGCTGGGGCTTGTTCCCCTACGTATGCCCTATATATAAGCATAGCTAATAGGATGAGATACTACTTGTAAATATAACTATAGAGAGGCCATTGTGTGAACAGATGAATCAAACAATAACACGAATCAAGTATGAAATTGTGACTGTGTATGTGAACAATTCAATGTCTTCAATTACTAAACTTATTAACTCACCAACCTAGTGTTGACTTTGTTTAAATGCATGTTTTCTCAGGTGACGAACATGTTTAGTCACCAAGACATCAGGAGATAGCTAGTGGACTTTTAGAAGACCTAGCTACATTTTGTGTCAAGCATATTTTTGAATGACAAAACAGTGAATCATCCTTTGTAGATCTGGTACAGTTACAAGATATAAACTCATTGATTCTTTTGGATAGATTTACTTGGTTAAATTATGAACGATACATGGTAATTTAACTATGTAATTCTGTATCATTGTCATGTTAACATTTCTCATTTATATATCATGGGCTATGCAAACAATATGATCATTTTAATTATCAAACTATATCGTGCCCCGAGAACCTTCTGCCCAACGGGAAAGTCGATCAAGCCCGTTGGCTCGGGGTGTGACAGCTAACACAGTTACAAGCAAGGTTCCCTAACCCAGGGCCTAACATCCCTGAGGTTGACCTTAGGAGTGTGGACAAGGTCAATACAGAGGAGGGCGCCATTACTGTTGAACCTTCTCAGGTTCTTCAGGACAGTGGTACAGGAAATAGGACATCCCCTGTGGCAACTCACATTGCTGATGACTTCTTTGAATTCATCTTCAATGAGGGGAATCTAGGGTGCCAAGAAACCACATCTGGTGGTGGAGGTGCATGAGCTAGGCTCAAGACTTCATCGCCCAGTGATTCCACTCAGGTGGATGAGGGCACCAAAATTAAGGAATTGACAGCCACCATTTCCACCTTACAACCTAGGGTCCAGTGACTCCATCGCCCATTGACTCCATCGCCCAGTGATTCCACTCAGGTGCAAGAGCTCACATCCAACATCTCTATGGAGCCCATGTCCCCTGTTGGGATCCAACAGTCCTCTTCTGGGACTAAGTCTCCTTCTGATACTATAGCCAAGGTTGCCATGGGGGAGCCCATTCAAGCAACCACATCCATCCCCATAGAATCTGTGTCCCCTCTTGGGGCAACGGCTAGTGAAGACCTCTCCTCACATCCTGAGTTCTCTGTGGACTCTACTAAGGAATCTCCCAAGTTGGTTGGTCAGCTGGAGGAGGTAGTGAAAGCTAAAGTTGATTCCGAAGCTGCAGCTGTTTCTGAAGGCTCAGTCATACTTGATGATTCTTCCATAGAAAAACTATTTTCTGATGAACCAACTGGTGAGGCTACAGGATCTATCTTGTGACAATCCGACTTTTCGGATTAACCTTGTTAACTGAAGATGGTGATATCACAGGCCCAACAGAGCCAATGTAGGCCCAACAGAGCCAATGTAGGCCCAATAGAGTCAAGGTAGGCCCAACAGAACCAATGTAGGCCCAATAGAGCCAAAGAAGGCCCAGTACGGCCAAAGAAGGCCCAGTAAGGCCCAGTAAGGCCAAAGTAGGCCCAATGGGATTTAAGAAGCCCAATTGGGTTAATTTAGCCAAAAATGTTCTAATTGGTTTAATTGGTGTAAATCCGGCAATTCGCGGTTAACTTAGTTAATCAGAAATTAACCAAAATGATGGGAAATCATTTAAAATCAAATTAGAAGGATGGAAATTGATCAGAAACAGTCTTAGGATGTTAAAACTTCAAGGATTAGGATTTCAATTCGATAAAAGACTCAATTTTGACTTTGAGAGTCAAAATTAAGCCGTATAAGTGGGTAAATTCGAAATTCTTATTAAATCATTGTAATTAATCGAAATTATCATTCATAACTGTCATGTTAATGATGAATATCAATGATCATCGGTTATTAGGTCCATAAATGGTCGAATTTAATCATAGGCAAGCCTCAAAGTCAAAACCGTTTAGTATCACTATTAAATTCGCATTATTGAATCATAATTCATGAAATCGAAGCTCCCTAAACCTTAATCGGCATCTTCAGAGGCTATTACACTAAACAATTCGATTCCAGAAGCTCGGGAAGAAGGATTTCGATCAAAGGGTGGCCGAAACTAGGGCTTACAAGTGAACTACATCAATTCGGTGTCTAAACAAGTAAGTAATCGCTTCAACATCTTCTAATATGGCCGATTAAGTGAAAACATATAACAATTTTTGGTAACAACAACGAATGGTATAGATTCGATTACTAGGGTTTTTAGACAAAACAGTTTTGGGGGTTTCTTGTCTAAACGGATGGATAGTCGAATTAAACCATATAAGAAGCTTCAGAGTAATGTGTGAAAGGAAAAACCTATGTCAATTTCATAAGATGATAGCGAATTCTATGATCCCGATAATTAGGGTTCTTAAGGAAAACGTTTTTGGGGAATTCGAATGTAACAGTTCTAAAAATCAAATTAAATGTTATAGATAGCTTCAGAAGGGATCGATTAAGGTTAAACCTAAGTTAATTGTGACTGATAACAACGAATTGATCGATTTCAAGTTTCTAGGGCTTGTTTAAGGATCGGAATTGGGATTTTGATTCTAATGTGATTAAAAATGAAATTGATTGTCATGATTAGTTTCAGAATAGTCCGAATAAGAATAAACCTATGTTGATTTGGAATCATAACATCGAATTGTAAGAGATTTGATATATAGGGTTCGTGAGTTTGAACGGTTAGGGGATTTTGATATAAATTGGTTTAAAAACCGAATTGAATCAGTCTTTGGACTCGATTAGATCACGGGAACAAACCTCTATGGGATTAGGATTGATCAGATTCGGATTTGAGGTCAATTGGGTTGGTTTTGGTTCGGTCAAGGGTAAAACAAGGGTGAACCCGATTGTTATGGATTAAAATCAATTCGGGATGGAGTTTATTACAAATGTTGGGCTGGTTTAGATGGCAGATGATGTGTATGTTGGGTTGGAGGTCGCGGGTTCGAGCCCGGCCCCCAACAGTTTTTGAGTTTTAACATATTTTTAGTAATTTGACCATATCTTATTCGTTTCAAGTCCGATTCGACTCGTTCGAGTTGCGTTGGAACCAGAATATCATTCCGAACCAATTGGAATGATAAAAATGGTATTTTAATCCGAAAACGAAATCGCGCATAACTACGTTTATTTAAATAAAATCGTATGTGATTTTATTTAAACGATTTCAAAGTCACGCGTACTTACGTATGCACATTCTTAACACTTTAACATACGTGTGTTGACACGTATGTGATTTCAAGCATAAAACGACATTTCGAATAACATTAAGTTATTGTTTAAACACAGATTCTTCGTAAAGGAACTTTTACACGAGTTCACGAGTATTTGATCATTCTGCAACTATCAAAGGTGCGTACACGGCCCCTTTCTTATTTTAAACTGTTTTGGGGGAGAAAACATGTGCAACAAACTCTTTTTAGATACATATCACTTGCATGAGTTAGCTGTTTACATTATGTGACAACATAGCAATTTGAAAGTCCTTACACACCTCGAACCGTTTAGTTTGCCGTAGCGCAAAGCGCGGTAGTTGGAAATAGATCTATTAGGTTTGACAAACCTCACCTGGTAGATGGGATCTACGCAGGTGTTTGACTGACCAAACACACATTACTATTGTTGTGCTAGACAATAGTGGCAAGGCAAAAACATGCTATAGCATGGCAACTCGTCAGCTTCGGTGTCGACCACTTATGTAAATAGTTTATATGACTAGCTATCATGACTGTGCATGTGTGATTATGTTATCTACAACTTGATATTCAAACTGTTGTTTTGAACATTGTGAATACTTAAAACCTGTGTTATGCACCAACCTTTGTGTTGACTTGATTTACATGTTTTCTCAGGACGCTAAGGCGCGCAATAAAGACTGGCATGGACTAGGAGATAGAGTCGCATGCATGTTTATCATTTATTGTTTAAATTACACAATTGAGGATTTTGTTTTGTAATTTACATTTTACAACTGTTATTGGTTTTATAACGCTTCCGCAAATTTTTGAAAACTCTGATGTTATGTTTTAAAGACCAAAGTATGTTTTGAAATTCATATAGAGGTCTTCGTTATGTCTAATGATCTGAGATCCTGGTTTGTCACGTTCCCAAACGGTATGATTCCGTTAGTTGAAAATTGGGGGTGTGACATATCTCCTCTGGGGTAAACACAATGGACAAAGGAAAAAGGAAGCTAACCCCAGAGGAGGAAGCTGAACAGGAGGAGAGGAGGCCAGTGATGAAGAAGGGCCGACTAGACACTTCCCTAGACGGAGAGATACTAAGACTATCTGGTCTTCTCCAGGAGAAGGGCTATGATGTAGATGAGATCTTACTCTGGTCGGCATCCTCAAATGGCTAAGGAGCTGGATCGGGTGCAGCAGCAAGAACAGGCTGCTTCTGCTGCAACCAAAGTCGCGGTAGTCCTCACTAAAAAACAAAAAGAGGCTGCCTATAGAGAGAGGATGAAGAATATCCTATTAAATTATGGATTCTATAAGCGGCAGTTCGGCCCAATGAAGAACTCTACCATGGACATGCACGTAAGAGAGATCAAACAGAAGATTGCCAGAGGAGAGTTGCCTTCAATGGAGCAGATCCAGGCTCAAAGGGAAAGCCTAAACTTAGGCTTTGGGGGAGGAATCACTATTGAAATACATATCTTTGGTTCTAGAATCAGAGAAGGAGAAGAAGTGATGTATGGTGCTTTAAAGGAAGCACTTTTTCTAAAAGAAGAGCCCATCACTCCTCCATCCAATCCTTCCTATGACAACATGCCCATATCCTCAGTGATCAAGTTCAACAAATATCAAAAAGCTGCTAAGAAACAACAAACTACAAATCCTGATCCTGAGGAACAACCAAGGGTGGATGAGAGGAGAGCAGCTTAAAATGTTGGATCAGAAGCTGCAGTGGCAGATTCTGCAACTGATCCTGAGTCCACTGCAGGAACTGATGCAGCAGTGGGCTCTAATGAAGAAGCTGAAGCTGAGAGGGTGGTTAATGGGCAGGAAGAGCTGGAAGAAGAGAGGCAACCTTCAAGTGAACTTGTGCTTCACAGAAGACCTGCTCCTTTCAAAAGACGAAAGTCCATGGCCAGAATCAGGCATGATGGACAACCTCTCAATGTTCACTTTCCTATAGTTGAATGGACCTACAGAGTCAATGAGAGGAAGTTCATTCTCACACTATGCAATGGAAGCTATATGAAGAAAAATGAGATTGAGATGTTAGCTCTTTCTGCTCCATACATTTTTGATTTGGAGAACATGCCCATGACCAATCCAGATGATCATTCTGAATCAAGACTCATTCCAAGGCTTATCAAGAGAAGAGCAGAGCAGCTGAGAAGTGAAGGATACAAGTTTTGGTAGCATCAGCCAAAGGGGAGACTGTAAGACCAATAAAGGTTGATGCTCACCAAACTCTCCTCTTGACTAAGTCTTGGAACTCTCTAAAGCCTAATAGCCTTCGGGAGGAAGGAGTTAACCTTCGGAAAAAGCATTACTTCGGTAGGATAACTCACTCCTACCAAAGGCTATACAAAAGAGTAAAGCTTTCGGTGGCCTCCTCAGTCCTTGGAGCTCAACACTTAAATCTTCAAAGACCAAAGCTTCCGAAGATCAAAGCTTCCGAAGACAAAGCTTCTGATCAAGAGCTCAACAGCTTCCGAATACAAGGACTTCCGAAGACTTTGGTGTTGACAAAGATTTTATACACCTGTAGAAGATAACTCACTCCTACCAAAGGCTATACAAAAGAGTAAAGCTTCCGGTGGCCTCCTCAGTCCTTGGAGCTCAACACTTAAATCTTCAAAGACCAAAGCTTCCGAAGATCAAAGCTTCCGAAGACAAAGCTTCTGATCAAGAGCTCAACAGCTTCCGAATACAAGGACTTCCTCAACTATCAACTGTGTAGAAGATAACTTGTGATAGTGTTGTGTAAGCTACATAACCCGATCCAACAAAGATCCGAATATTACTCAATAGGAGCAACAATTGGTAAATACTTCTTTGGTACCGAATTAGGAAATTTTCTCATCATCTCTACTTCCCCAAGACGTGAACCAAGACTTTTGTAATGCTCGACTATACCACTTATCTTACTAGAGAAATCATTTATGGTCTCATTCTCCTTCATTTTTAACTTCTCCAACTAACCCCTTAGTGTTTGTAGCCTTGGCTTTTGCACCCGGTCGGTACCTAATTAAATACCGCACTCGAATGGATTCCCAAACTTCTTGTGCATCCCTGTGTTTAGCAACCTGCAAAAGAACATCTTCGGGAAGAGTGTTATAAATTATTGCTTTTGTGGTATAGTTTTTCTTCTCATCCTCATCTTCACTGGTTATTGTCTTCCAAAGCCCTTGTGCTCTCAACACAGTTTCAACCAAAATAGCCCATGAAGTATAATTAGTTTCCGTCAATTTTGAACATTGGAGTGAAACGTTGTTACCTTGTCGTGAACCACTATAGCACCTGCGTTTTCTGTTATTCTTGCTAGAGTTTGTGTTTGTGTCTTGCTATCTTCACTTGCTTATGGTTCTTGCTCTTCCTTGTTTTAACTTGCTGTTCACGTGAATTGATGCTTGTTTTCTTTTGATCAACTGTTGTGATCTATCACCTTGGTGCCTTGCTTGCTTATCTTGCTTTAGTTCTTGTTATTTCTTGCTTGAGATTTGTATTGTAACAAACCTTAACTTGCTACCTTCTTGCAACTTGCTTCACTTTTCTTGGTTGATTAGATAGTGTAGCAATATGCCATCTCTTGCTT
This sequence comes from Mikania micrantha, assembly GCA_009363875.1. Taxonomy (NCBI): domain Eukaryota; kingdom Viridiplantae; phylum Streptophyta; class Magnoliopsida; order Asterales; family Asteraceae; genus Mikania; species Mikania micrantha. The sequence continues at coordinate 95,004,295 of CM018691.1, forward strand.
GCTATGAACCAGATTTGAGCCTAAGCTCTCATACCAAATGTTGGTTAAACCCAAGATCAAATGCAAAATATTCAAGTGAAATATATAAACAGGTATACGAATTATACAGATAAAGAAAACAAAACGTGATTCTTTTATTCCATAACAAGACATGCCTTACATAGGCTACTGCAATACTAGACCCACACCTAATAACCCGTCAAGATTAACCCAACAATCTCTCCTGAAGATCACCGCTGTGATTTATTAATATCATTGACGATTTAATTTTTTTTTTTGGCAATCTGCTATAGCCTTAACATCCAATTAAACAAAAATCAATAAAAATATAACTTATACATGCTAACAAACAGTGTTTTTAAAACCAGACAGGCGGTTTAATCGGGAACGGTAAAGTTTGCGGTCTAAAATAGACAAGTGGACCATTATGCAATGTTGCACTGTTTTGTGGCAAATGGGCTGATTGTTAGAATGTGGATGCACCTGATCTATTTTATAGAGGAGCACAGCCAACCTTCTTAAATTATTTATAACGCAGCATGTGGGACAATTTAGAGGGAGGGAAATTTTATTATGGAGTCTAAATTTATTTTGATTATTCTCTTTCTATACATTGATAATTTTATTATATATTTATATTATGTTTATTTTTAAAATATTATGACATTATACAGTTTTTTAATCATGTTCGAGCAGTCCGACCATTGGACCGGTAAGGTATCCGCTTTGATGTATGGTTTGGTTTTAAAAACATTGTTAACAAGCTTAAAACAAAACTTTGGTATTAGATTATTAAATAATGTTCGAGCCGCACCATACAAAATTGTTAAGTTGTTACTGTGATTTCGTGATAAAAATTGAATTGCCATTCTTAAGAAATTTTGAGTAGGTTAAAAATTGTATTGCCCAACAACGTCAGGACGTCACCACGCTAGATAAAATTGCAAAAATGCATTGATTTGTTTGCATTTTTTTGGGCCACAAAAGGTTTTGGACTTTTCTATTATGCTAGAGCCCGATAAATTAGTGATAAAATTGATTGGTTTAAAATTATGACAGCTATACCTCATAATCCAAGATATAAAAGCACAGGTTTCTTTGATGTTAAGACCCTTTTGGGGTAAGTTCTCACTGTCCTTGATCGAGGAATCGATCTTAGTTACCAACCGTCAGGATAACTGAATGTAGCACGACAGGACCCTCTGCCGTAACAAAAAAGATGTTAGACACTTTTAAGTAGTGGGATCATGCACAACGCCACAGCGCCACAGCCTAAGAACCGCCACTGAAAGACGGATTTAATGAAACCTAGTTTTTAACAACAAACTAGATCTATACCTCTTAATAGCTTAAATAGATCACTTAAACCCAACATCCCAATTACTACGATCATGGTCCACTACCAACTCCCCGTCTCTTCGGTATCCAATGCTCAGGCGTTCACGAGCATTGAATCGAGCAAATCTACCTGTCTCTTAGGAGGAAACCCTCTATTCGGTAAAACATCTATTGACAACTTTGGCATGGATTTAAACTCATAACATCACATAGCTTAAGTCTTATGAGAATCATAAAGTGTTAACTGAGGTAAAAGTTCTTTGGCTAATGAAATTTAGTTGATGTATATGTTAAGGGTCGTTACCAAATGTATTACAGCCTAGTGGTATTTTGGTGGTGGGATAAAGCTCAGGAACCAAATGGTACTGGCTAAAAATCTTTCAAGAATGTTTTCTCAAAGTATTGACATTTTCTCCGCAAGGCCACCGACTCAGGTGTTTGCGCCCGAGGTTTACCCGTTTTTCGGTAAGTGGGTATTGAGGGGGGGCCCAGGGTTTACCACGCAAATGAGTTCCATGGTCATAAAAAAAAGTTGCAACTTTAAATTAGGTTTGACATTAATCTTACTATTGTCATAAATAAACATCTTTTTTACCACATGTCAAGTTATTAGACCATTAATGCCAAATGTCATTTTCTTAAACCATTATTGCCACATGTTATTTTTTTAACCCCTCATTCATTCTCTCTTATATTAAATGATAATTACAGTTATAGTTTCTAATTTATCAAATAATTATAAATATAATGATAATGATATAATATACCTTTTATGTATTAAAAAATAATTTTAATAAATTAAAAATGAAGTATTTTTATATCAAAAAACACAATTAAAAAAAGTTTACAAAATATAATTTTTTTATAAAAATAATTATTATTTAAAAAATTGTTTTAAATTTGTAGTTTAGGAAAAATAAAAGTATTGTAGAAATAAATTTTCTTGTAAACTATTTTTTTAAAACAAGTTTTTTTATAAATATACAACATTTCAGTATTCAGTCTGTGTAACACACAAGATTTAACCTAGTTATTATTACGTTCATAACTATAAAAGTTCAAGTAATACTAACCAAATTTTAAAAATTCTACTAAATTCAGCCAAATTGTTTCTTTTCTTCTTTATAGTCACCTAATTTATTACAGGTTTAATTTTGTGTACCTATTAATAAATTTTAAAATGTTCGAAACTAAATTGCTTAAAAGGTATATATTCACATCAAATCTAATACAAAAATTTTGTTTTTCTTTGAATAAAAATTTATAAAATTTATTTATTATTTAGTAAATGATTTATAGAAGTCTTTTATTTCTATTGTTTAAAGTTAATTTATAGGTGGGCAAACCAATTTTTTTTAACCGGTTTCGGATCCAAATCGGCTGGGTTATGGACGACAAAATCAATAACCGGCTCCGATTAGGGTTGGGGTTTTTATCGGTTTTGGTTGGGTTTTGCCCAGGTAATGGTGAAACCATTTTTGTTTTTGTTTTCTTTTTTAAAAAACAAGAACTGCATATACTTGTCGGTTCGAGTATTACCGGCAGGGCTGGCTCAATCTTTTTGGTGGTTTAAAGAGGAATGAAAAATTGTGATTTTTTGTTCTACTATATATAAGCTCTTATCTTTTGTCTAAGCTTATGACACAAAAGATATGTAGATAATCAAGAAGGAGAAAGTGACAAAAAAACATAAATCAGAAACAATATATAAAGATTAATTACAAATATTAAAACAATTTATTTTACATAAATCATAATTTGTTAAAAAAAGACCCAAATGCCAATGTGAAACTATCTTATTTGATAGAGACATTGTCTCTTATAAAAAAATGTCTTGTGTTCAGTTCCAAGCAAAAGTAGAATATTGGGTTCAAATCTAAGCAGAATAAGTATTAAGAATGTAGTTTAGAAATATTAGTAGGATGATATGGCTTTTAAAAAAAACTCTTAAAAACTTGATGCTCCTAAATTTTGGTGACCCTAGCTCCTAAGATAGGGTTTTTTTGTTACTCATCAAAGCCGGCCTTGAATGGCCCTTGATGACCGGTTTGGGTAATCCGTTTTTGTTTTAAAACCGTTTTTTGCTCATCTTAGATGGAATTTTGCAAAAGAAAATTTTGAAAGAATATAAATCTTAATCATATTTAAGGTAAATATGCGATTTAGCATCTTTAAATCGACTAACTTACTATTTTTTACGTTAATGCATGCACGCATTAATATCATTCGATAAGAGACCCTATTTTTTTTTTTTTAGAACAGCAACAATAAAAATTTCATTAAAAGAATAATCAGCGGACACCTAATTATTACAACACATCAAAAAAACAAACCAAAAAACCAAGACTCAAGACAAAGACATATTTAACCCTATTGAATTAATCTTGATGGGTCAACAAGTATGGATCATGGGTCATTTAGAAGTTTATTTGAAGTTTATTAGTTTTAGACTTTTAGTTAGTGGGTAAAAAAACATGGGATGGTTTTATCCTATGATGTCACGTAGGCATGTTTATTTAATCAAGCTAGTAGGCAGGGAAGAGTTTCTTGGAGGCGGTTGTGGTTGTATCGAAAAAAAAAAAATAATAAAGGAATTTGGAGGAGCAACCAACCACTACTAGAAAACATGTCAATTGCCACGACAATTTGCCACCAAAATAGATGGTAGCAAATATTGTGACCAATTTCTCACCAAATATAAATTAATAGTTTTTGCTATTAAATGGTAGCAAAGTGGTCGGGAATTTTACGAGTATTAATTTTCGATTGTAAAAACATAATTTCTTAAATTTACCCACTGTTTAGTGGTGGCAAAATTAAAAAAAAAGTTAAGCGTCAAACTTATTAGTTCCCCCAAATATTTTAACCCTAAACCCCGAAAGTGTGTCTCGTGTCCCTCTCGGCCGGCGACTACAGAACTACGATTCCCTCTCAGGCTGCGACTTCGGAAACCGGCGTTCCTTTCCTCTCCGCCGGCGACTTCAGAAATTGCACTTCGTTTCCTCTCCGCCGGCGACATCAGAAACTGCCTCCCTTCCCTCTCTGTCGGCTACGATAAAAAATCCACATACGTACAAAATTTGAGGAGGTCATAGCATTCAGAGAACATTTCAAATCAACAACGATTAGGTAATGATTTCATGTTTTATCTACGACTACGTTTAATTTTTTTCGCTTTGATTAGTAGAAACGGTACCTGTGTACGTGCTTTTTGAATATACTTAATTAGCAACTAAATGAAGATTTAGAGAAGTGGTATCATACGTAGGTAGAAGCTAGTTTTGCTTATGCCGACAATCACTAAATCGTGCCTAAGACTGAGGATTGTTCAACATAATTTGTGCAGATATTTAAACAGGAAACCAAAATAGCTGCAAAATATTAATAGTTTATACTTTAGAGGAAACAAGATAAATGAACATAAAGGATGTTTTATACACTGTATGAATTTAAGTTTTTAGCTAAAAGTAAAGATCTACACAAACTATTTATGGTGAAATTAAGCATGATGAAGCCTTTTTTTACTATTTGGAGGGCTAATTAGGCACCACCTTCTATTACCTTTAACAGAAGTTATTAAGGAGCTTCTTTAAGTCTTTTGACCATCTTATCAATTTACAAATTATGTGAAATGCCAGAAAGAAAATTCTAACTTTGATGTAAGTTAAAGCAGCCTTAACTCTATGTTCGACTCAAATTCCTTTAAAAATGATGTTTAACTGATAAATCCTCAAGTAAACCGAATCAACATTTTGAGTTTTATCATTGTTCATTTGTTTGTAGCCTCTTTGTTTAGTTCCAAAAGGTAGAATTTTTGAACATGAGATTTTATCATACCAGCTAATTAAAGGCTCTAATCTCCGATTGCTATTGCAACCCAAACACCACCTGGTCCCCTGCCATATGCAAGTTTCTCAAAATACTTGTAACTAACATAATGGCATACAGAGGCTCATTAACAAAATGATAATTGATTGTTGTTTGTCATTCGTGCGTTTTTGACATTGATCACATTGTTATTCGTTTCCATTGTCTTGAACTGTGAGACCCTTTTGATCTTGCTGTCAAGACTGGTGATAAAATTTCTTGATGAATGATTGAATCTTCTTCATATGACTATTCGCACCAGTGGGTTCAAATTAAATTTCATAATCTATGAAAAGAATATTTTCTAATGAGGAAACTGGTTGTTTTTAAATCTATCATATATCTTTTAATCCCTATAGACTCATTGCTGAAAATTAAGTTAGTTGAAGATCGAGAAACACGAAATGCTGAAAATTTTCTAAGTCCGAAGGAGCATGTGTGTTCTCGAAATAACAGATGTATTCGAAGCGACAGGCTTATTCGAAGTGGCAGGTGTACACGAAATCAGTCTTACACGAAACTCAGTCTGTACACGAAAGGTGTACACGAAAGTTTTGAAGTTACAAGTTGTATTCGAGGGTATTCGAAATTTTCCTGTATTCGAAATCTCAGATTTCGAGAACACAAGAAACCTTCACAAGTTCATAAAGCTTTCTCCTTAAACTTCTAACCATGCTCAAATTGCTCGAAATTGAGAGGCGACCAACATATCAAGAGATTGCCTTTCAATTTTGAGTCCCTCAAGGTCAATTTCTACAAAAACCCTCTGTATACGAACATTGCGTACTCCAAAATTTATTTTGTCCATAACTTTCGAATTTACGGTCAAAAATTTATAAAATTCTATACCTAAGGTCGCCTATATATGATCTAAAAGATAGCCGGAGTAGAATTTTGAAATCGGGTCTAGAAAGTGAGATCGCCTTAGGGAGAAAAGTCTATACTCGAAATGATCTGTGAAGACTGGTACTCGAAGTTTGAAGTTGACCTTCGTATTTATAGACGGATTTCGAGTACACATCCTTCGTGTACTCGATTTCGAGTACACTTATTTCAAAATTTTTTCTAACTTTAAAAGTAAAAATAGAGTAAAATAAAATTAAATAAAATAAAATTAAAATTATCTTGGAAGTTTTGGACAAGTTTAATGTTTAGTCGGGTCAATTTCGTGGGATCAAATATGTCGTCAGAATTTCACTGACTTAAGTAATTTCTGTAACGAAGAGCAACTTTTAAACATGTATTCCCTACCAATGATTTCCACTTGTTAATCCATAACTTAGACATAAGACATATGATCAAGGCTTTTTTGAAAATATCTTTTGTGAAGTTAGTGAGCAATCAGACTGTAAAACTAGATTAACATGCAACCTATCAATTTTGTGAAATCTTTTGTTTCAAACTTTGATTGCGTTTCAACAAACTTAAAATGTTTTGACAGAGTTTAAGGTGAGAAAAGAAAAAAAACATATCTATTAGATTAAAATCAAGAACAAGGAGGAGTTCTATCATCTTATGCTCATTGGCATCTTTTATTTACTGATCTTCAAACACATTGGCCTTAACGTCACACATCCAGGTCTTTGCTTACGCAAAATAAAGGATGCTTTAGTAGATATTTCCCGCTCTTTGTTTACACAAAACATAGGAAATACCGGAGTTTTTCAAAACGATTTCAAGTTTATTAGAACACAATCTTGTTTTGACTCAAGGACTTAAACAAAAAGTCAAATAGTTGTCACACATTTCTAGTTATCTAATGATCACAACTTCGTACTTATTAATTTATATTTATATATATATTTTAATTGATCAAGTCTGATTCTTTCATTTGGAAAACTTGTTTTAACTTCTTAGTGCATAATATATATTCAAAGTTGTTATTCTTTTAGAAATTTTATTAAGATAGTGAAATTTTGATCCTCTGAAATTATTTCACTTCCCAATTTGACCGATTTACTTTGCTTGTCCAAATAAACTCTTTTTGTATTTTCTTAAGTTTTGAAAAGATAAAATCTTTTTGAAATTTTCTTGAATAATAATAGGCAGGATCTCCTTTTCTTAGTTCTTTTTTTTTAAAAAAACTCAACTCCCCCTAAACTTGTAGATCATCTTAGACTGACTCAAAAACCAAAATCTTTTTGTTGTTTTAATATGTATATTGACCCAAAAACCGAAAATCTTTTTGTTGTTTTTTTAAATTTTCTCCCCCTAAATTTGTGATCTAAAATTAAAATAAACAAAACACAAATTTTAACGTATTTACAAAAAAAATTGCTTTTATTCAAAGCTTATTAGTTTGAGAGAGACAAGTAAGTGATGAAAGCGTGCTGTATCGAACGGTTTTGTGAAAAGATCCGTCAGATTGTCATCTGTATGGACCTTTTCAAAATGAATTAGTTTCCGTTTGAAACAGTCACGGTTGAAGTGAATCCAGATGTCAATATGTTTAGTTTTGGAGTGTTGTACCGGATTCTTGACGATCTGTAAGGCGGCTTCATTGTCACAATAAATAGGAGAGTCAAGAAAGTTCAAATCGTAATCAAGGAGTTGTTGTTGCATCCATATAACCTGAGAGCAGCAACTGGAAGCAGCAACATATTTAGCTTCCGCAGTAGATGTGGATACGGTTGTTTGTTTCTTGCACTGCCATGAGACAAGGCGATCTCCTAAGTACTGACACCCACTAGTGGTTGACTTCCTGTCCAGGTTACATCCACCAAAGTCACTGTCTGAGTATGCCAATAAACGAAACTCAGAGTTCTTTGGGTACCAAAGACCAAGACGAGGCTTCCCGACAAGATACCGAAAGATTCTCTTAACAGCTATAAGGTGAGATGCCTTCGGATTCGCCTGATATCTGGCACACTGACAAACTGAAAACATGATGTCTGGACGACTAGCAGTTAGATACATCAGGGAACCAATCATCAAGAAATAGAGGTGTTGATCAACATCTTCACCATCCAAATCCGAATTTAAGACAGGACGGGCAGCCATGGGAGTGGATGCTGGCTTTGATTCCATCATTTTGAACTTGGTCAAAATATCTGTGACATACTTTCCTTGATGAATCAGCACACCCTTTGAATCTTGCTTCACCTGAAGACCCAGAAAGAAGGTCATTTCTCCCATCGCACTCATCTCAAACTTCTTCTTCATTACTCCTTCAAATTCCTTGCACAACGCCGAGCTTGTGGAGCCAAATATAATGTCATCCACGTAGATTTGGACGAGAATCAAATCATCCTTATCCTTGCGAACAAACAAAGTCTGATCGATGGCTCCACGGGTATATCCATTTGCAAGCAAGTGATCAGTAAGCATAGCATACCACGCTTGCGGTGCTTGATGAAGACCATAAAGAGCTTTGTCTAACTTGTAGACATGGTCTGGATACTGAGAATCTTCAAAACCTGGGGGCTGGCACATATACATTTCTTCCTTTACCTTTCCATACAAGAAAGCGGTCTTCACATCCATCTAATACACCGTGAAGTTCATGTAGGAGGCATAGGCCAAGAAAGTCCGTATGACTTCAAGTCTTTCTGCTGGTGCAAAGACTTCCTCATAATCTATCCCCTCCTGTTGGTAGAAGCCCAGAACTACCAACCATGCCTTGTTCCTGATAATGACTCTTGAGTCATCTCTTTTGTTCCTGAAAACCCATATGGTTCCTATAGGCAGTTTTCCTTTGGGTTGGGGAACCAGATTCCACACCTTGAGTTTCTGAAACTGCATCAGCACTTCCTGCATTGCCTCGACCCAACTGGACTCTTTGAGAGCTATTTTGACATTCTTGGGCTCGACCTACGAAATAAAACAGGAATATAAACAAGAATTAATCAGACCTGATTGACTTCTGGTAGTTGTCTCTTCAGGTTAGAGGTTATGAGCTGTAATGGATCGGCTCCGAGTGATAACGGCTTCTGAGAGAGGTCCAATAATATTTTCAATCGGATGATTCTTGTTTATGCTGAGTGTCGGCACTTCCTCCACAGCTAGATTATCTAGCAAATTGCTGATTTTGTTCACTTGATCTTCATTGGATGAAGAAATGTTGTCGACAGGAGCAGTTTCACTTACTTCAGCTTCATGATCCATGCAATGTTCCTCAAGGATGTTATCTAAGAATAATGGATTATCAAATGTGTGGTGGGAGGAAGATGAAACTTGATATGTTTCTGGAAGTGGCTGAACAGACTGAGAAGTGTCTGAATCTGAAGGGAGAACTTCATGTATCGGGGTTGGCTGATTTGTAGGAGCATTATTGTACATGCCTGGAGGGTCAACTGACAAAAGTTTGGAATCACAGGGAACATAGTCAACCCTATAGTCGACATCATCACCTTTGTAGAAATCGTCAGCTTGCTCAGATGATCATGCGCTCTCAGATGTAGTGTTGAAAGTCCTAAAAGTAGAATCATACTCAAATAGCCAGTTTGGACCAGAATCGGCATCAGTAGAGTTCATTTCTTGCTAATCAATATAATACGATTCCACGATCATCCGAGTTTTCGTGTTACAAACTCTGTAGGCTACCTTCTCGGATGAATAATCCACAAAGTAACACTCATCTGCCTTATCATCAAACTTGTGGTTTGGCTCTGTATGAAGAAGAGTGCAAGGACATCCAAAAGACTTGAAGTGACCAACTTTAGGCTTTTGATTGAAAAGAATTTCATAGGGAGTCTTCTGATTGCACTTGTTCAGGTGTGCTTGATTTTGAACATAACAAGCTGTATTAACAGCTTCAGCCCAGAAGAAGATTGGCAGCTTTGATTCTCATAGCATGGTTCGTGCAGCCTCTATATAAGCGTTCTGTTCCTCCTTTCAGCAACTCCATTTTGCTGAGGTGTTCTGGCTGCACTGTATAGCCTAGCAATCCCTTTCTCATCGCAGAAATCTATAAGAGTCTGATTTCTAATTTTAGTGCCATTATCAGTTCTAATCATCTTAAGCTTTAGATTCTTCTGATTTTTGATCAAGGTAATGAACTTCTTCAGAATCTCTGGTGTTTCATCCTTCTTGGCCAGATAGAACACCCAAGTGAATCTGGAATAATCATCCGTCACAACAAGACAATATGACTTCTTCCCGATACTCATTACGTTGACTGGTCCGAAGAGATCCATATGAAGAAGCTGAAGAACTGAAGAGATAGTATTGAACAACTTAGGCTTGTGGGATCTCTTGTGTTGCTTCCCCTTGGCACATGCGATGCACTTCTCAATAGTGGAGAAATCTTTAGAAGGCAAGCCGGTAACGTGATCTCCCTTGGCGAGTCTGTTTAGATTCTTCAGATTTACGTGACCCAGTCGGCGATGCCATAACAGACAATAATGCTCCGATGCCTTTGAGAACAAACAAGTGTTCTCTATGAATGAATCCGAGTTCATGTTGATAATGTAGGCATTGTTTATCCTTGGAGTTCTCATCAGAATCCACTTCTCAGGCACTACAAAGCCGGGCTTCAGAATAAGACACTCCTTGTTTGTGAAGTGTGTGGAAAAGCTCTTGTCACAAATCTGAGAAACACTCAATAGACTGTGATTGAGCTCTTCAACAAAGTACACGTCTTCAAAACTAAGAGTTCCATTGGTGACCGTGCCCTTCATGCTTATCCTTCATCCCTTGTCTCCCATAAATGATACATATCCTCCGTTGAATGGTGTAACTTCATGTAACTGAGAGAAATCCCTAGTCATATGCTGGGAGCAACCACTGTCTACATACCAAACATGTTTGAGCTTATTTGGCCGTCCCTGCATTTTACACACAATCAATGAGAGATAGGTACCCAAACCATAATAGGTTTAGGCACAGGAGAAACAATGGGTTATTTCTTGTGAACCCCCTTTGATTTAACTGTTTTTGCCCTTATCAATCTTTGATCTTGCACCACTGCCATGTTTGACTGGTTTTAATGGGGTACTTAAAGTTGGATCACGTCTCGAATATGACCTGTTTTTAACTTTTGAAATGATTGAATTTTGTTTATGAAAACCATATTGATGATGTTTGGACGACTTTTTCTTTTTGGCAGTGGATTGCTTTTGAGATTCTTTCTGAGGATTCACCCTAGGCTTTGAGGATTGGTTAGTCCTTGTTGATTTGATAGAGGGTTCTGCCTTGGGTGTGACCTTTTGATTCTTTCCATAGAAGAACTCAGTAGGTTGGTGCAGACAGTGTCGAGCAAGATGGCCTGGTTTCCTACATGCATAGCAGCAGACTTTCTAATGAAATTCAATTGGGTCAAAGGGCTTTACATCACAGTTACTCTGACCAGAGGATAAGTTTGACGAGACTTGTTCCAAGGACCCAGTTGGAACATAAGGTTCACAGTTAGGATTCAACTGTGAGCCCTCCTCTTTGGTAACTGTGGAATGAGCTGATGCTGCCTGCTTTGTCAAAGGAGAGGAAGTTAATTTTGAGACATGATTTATAGCAAATGTCTTCTCAAAGTTTTTCAACATATCAATAGGCTTAATTTTAATTTCATCAAATTTTCCAACAAAATCAGTTTTTGGAACAAAAGATAGTTGGCTTGTAGATGTAGAACAATCTGTGCTCCTCCCAGCACTTCTTTCTTCCTCCTTCTCCTTTGAACCTGTAATACTTAACATTTCTGCACAAATCTCAGAATCATTAGACATAATAGGATCAATAGTGAGCAAAACAGGTTTGGTGGGAAATTCACAAGAGCGATCAAAATCCAATGCCAAGGCATCAACAGATGTATTTATCCTTGGCATACTTGAGTAATTATGGTTAAAAGGTGGCTCACACTCCTTATAACCAAGACCCTTACCCTTCTTTTCTCTGTATTGTATGTTTACCATATTTTCCAAAACCTTGCTTGAATAATCAAACTTTTCACATTTTACTGAATTTTTAGAAAGTTTAGTGTTAACATGGTCCAACTCTAACATGAGTTCATCGATATTGCGTCTAGCATCTTGATAGTTGGACTCTTTATCACTTAAAAGTTCCTTGAGCCTTGCCACATCCCTACCCTCGGCCTCAAGTTTTCTTTTGAAAATTCCTTCATTTTTAAGAAACTCTGAGTTAAAGTATTTAAGTTTGGTTACTTCTTTGATTAGTGATTCATTATGTGACCTATATTAAACACTTTATCTATGCAAGAGGTAGAGCAAAGATTTTCAGTTACCTCCTTTTGCTTGTCATCCACCTCGGCCATGAAAGCGTGTCTCAGAGTTAGTTCCAATTCCTGCACCTGATGACTCCAATCATAGGAGTCAGTTTCTTGAGTTACTAGTGCTTTAGATGAGCTAGCACTTCCTCCAGCCGTAGCTGTTGATGCATTTTCTGTGTGAAAGCTGCATTTACTGTGTGAACCTCGCTTGTTGTAAGTGAAATCATATTCTGTTGTATATGACTAGAAAAGTCAAGTGTCAAAGGGTTCGGCTAGAGATCCTGAAAGGTTAGGTTCGGCTATGATTGATAGTTAATAGGTTCGGCTAGCATAAGGTTCACGAACCTTATCATAGGTTTGTGTAAATTCATTGTTCATATCTGAGCCAAACCTATGTGGCAAACCTATTGGCAAACCTATGAAACCTATATATATGGTTTTGCTAGTTCATTTCAAGAGACTTGGGGTAGACTTGGAAGCTTGGAGCTCATAATTACACACACATATAAAGCAACATTCTCTCAAGTTCAAGATCAAGATTCTCTCCATCTTAGTGTCATTCTTTATATATTCAAGTGTTGTAATTCACATTTGTATTGTAAACACTTGAACGTTGATGAGAAATTCAGATTCATGATGATATATTACAATGTTATTGTTGATCCAAATCTAGTGATAAACGGATTCCGCACGTTTATGATCGAATCGTAGAATTTCGTGATCGATTCTTCAAATCTACAGTGGTATCAGAGATTTAGGCTCGATTCTACGAGTATTTGGACATCAATCTCATGTAATTTGATCAGAAACTTCATCATTTTGAAGGTGTTCTTGAAGTTTTTCACGTTTTTGTCAACAAAAAGCCAGATCTACGAAAAATTATCAACTTTTTGCAAATTTGGATCCGATAGAAAGATGCGCCTCAAAAAAACGAAGATTTTGACTACTCATACGCCTTCTAACTCCAAAAAATGAAGATTCTAGAGCCATTTTAGTGAAGTTGCAGGTCTGTTCGAACGAACAGATGAACCTCCATAGGTTCGTGACCAATAGGTTCGTGGGTACCTCCGGGTTCGCGAGAAACTGACTATTTCACGAGAAATTGAGAGAAATTGACCAAATATCACGATATTTTGACCAAGATTCGCGAGATTTTGCTTAGGGTTCGTGATTCTATTCGGAAAAGGTTTGTGGATCTGAAATCTCATAAGGTTCGTGAAAATCTTGCAAGGTTCGCAAGATTTTGAAAGGTTCGCGAGAAATTGACCTAGATTCACGAAATTTTGGTTGGGGTTCGTGAGATTTTGATCCTTATACATCATAAAGGGTTCGTGAGCTTCCAAGACTGATAAGGTTCGTGAAAAGGGTTTGTGGCCTATTTTTAAAGGTTAAAAAACTTAATTTGAGCCAAAAAGACACATTCTTAAAATCTCAAGTAAACCTTGTTTACCTATTTTGGGCCTTCCGGATCATTTGGGATAGCTTTCAAAACCTAGTTCGGACTTTAAGAAAAGGTTTGATCTGTTTTGTTTTGAGAGGTTAAACTTTGACGTTCTGAACATAAAAGTTAAATATGACATACAAGAACTGGAACATGGAATGGTTGGCTAATAATGGACTTGTGTTGGACAATTATCCGAACTGGAGATCCACATTCGAAACGTTTATTACTAAAGCAGATGACAATTACCAAAAAGTTATTGTACCAACAATGCAAGAAACCATGTCTGAAATCGAATGATAATTTTGGGACATCAAAACTGAATGAAGATCAAATGTTTGAATTTAATCAAGAAAGAGAATTGTGTGACTTGTTTTCGGTGATCGTTTCTGAAGATATTATAAAGACTGATTTTGAACAAAAGCCATATTCATGTGCAAAGTGGAGTTTGTTAGAACTTGCATATAATAAGCATGTTGCAAAGAAGATCAATGATGCTTATGATCGTCTTTTACCACTTATGAAAGAATTGAAATATTTTCAGTTTGATATCACTGATGGGCAAATCATTGAGAAGTTTACGCAATTCTTACCTTATCGATGGAGTGATTTTGTTGAAAGAATGAAGGAAACCAAAGTCATTCATCATGTCAAATTAATGAACTTCAAAGATGTGGTTGAGAAAATGGAATCGGTTATAAGGCGAATCGGAACATGGATTGTGAAAATTGTTGATTTCTCGTGGATTGATGAACAAAGAAACATGTTAAAGGCTACTATGAGTGTTGAGAAAGAAAAATAAGATGTTGATGGAATAACGAAAGATGATTTGAAAACTGAAGATCGTATTGAGACAAGTGTGAATTTGAGGATGGAAAGTAGTGATGAAGAAAAGAGTGAGGATTCTTCAGTGTCAGAATCTGATAAAGCAAATGAACATGAAATGGCTGAAGATAGCAAACAGGTGAAGGAAGTTGTAGATGAGAGATGTAAGGTAACTGAAGACACCCACATTCTTGATGATTCTGAAATCACATGTGAGATGAAGAAGTCTGAAGATGATGTGTTGAAGTCAAAGGATGAAACTTCAAGTGATGAAGTGGTGTTAACAGAGGATCATAGTGTTTATGAGGACGCCTCGGATGGTTTGTCTAAAACAACTACCATCGTTAGTGAAGATCATTTTCATGCCATTTTAGATAAAGAGGTAAGTTCAGGTAAGTTTCTAAACTCTCGTGCTCTAAATGTTTAAATCTTGAGGGAAAAATTTGGAGTTTGGAGGAAGAAAACTTAAACTTGAAATGTGACTTATCAAACTGCAATAAAGCATACATGGTTTTAAAATCAAATGACAAGTTTTTACAAAACAGATTGCAGAATTCAAGTCACATGTTCAAAAGTTGACTGATGATTTGTCAAACTCAAACGCCAATGAAGGCATTTCTGAACAAAAACTTGACATTCTGGGCAAAGTAAATGTTGAATTGACAAATGCAGTCAATAATATTAAACTCAAAATGGACAAGGCAAAAAGAGACTTTGACAGAATCATGCACAAATTGGAGAATTATTACGAGTATGTAATTTCTTCAAGTCCCTTATTGAGAAATCAAGTGATAGTGAAATTTCAAAAGATAACATTCTTAATAAGGGAAAGTATCCAATTTGTGCTGATGACAATTTTTCTCCTATCATTGAAGATTGTACTTTAGAGGAATATGATGAGAAGACATTGTACAGATGTGGGTTGATTGATGTACATAAGAATTATGATGATTCTGACAATAACATTTTTGATGATGTAAAATCATGTGTTTTAAACTCAGCAACATCATCAAGTAAGAAAGTCTCTTTCAAAACCCCATTGGTTGAAATTAAAAAGTTTTCAAAGAACGAAAACAAGAATTTTTCAAAACAAAATTATTTTCAAGTTCAAAACCTAAACGTCAAATTCAATCAAAATGGGTTGTGAAATCATCATGTGCATCAAATAAAGTGGAATCAAAGTGTGATACTTCAAAGTATTGGATCAAAGACAAGATTTCACTAAGTCCCACAAGATGTGAAAAGTTTAACTATGAGTCTCCCACGTCAAGTGGTAAGGAGTCACATTTGACTCATATTGGTTCAATAAGGAATTAAAGACTGGTTTATGGTTCGCCAGTGACAAATCACCAAAACCATATGTTTGTGCAAAACTATTCTCCTAGGTTTGTGGAGAGGATAATATGTTTTGAGTGTGGTACAAGAGGGCATATCATTGCTAATTATCCTTATCTATGTGAGTTAAAAGGACAAGTTAGTAATGCAAAGTCATGTGTCACAGAGGTTTCAAAGTTCATTTCTAAAATATATAAAATTTCAAATCAAAACAAGGAAGAACTTGTGAAAGCCTCAGATGAAGAGAAGTTGAAACTTTCAAAACCCTTAACGTCTAATTTGGTTTTTAACAACAATGTGGTGATTCAAGATAAGTATTATCTTAAGAATGCACTTGAACAGGAACAGTTGTGGATACCAAAAACAAACAAAGTTTCAAAGGAAACTTCATTAGTTTCAACTGGAAAATGGATTAAATTTCGGTATATGGATGCTCATAGAAAATTCAAGACCTCGAAGGCTTGGGTGATCAAAGCCATCTAATGGTTTGTAAGTGTGTGCAGGAGGATTTCAAAAGGACCTATCAATTGGAGGAGAGCTCATTGATAGTGGAACTTCCTGAAGTGTATTTGGTAAAATCGTTCTAATCTTTAACTGTCGTATTATTATGGAGAACTTGATAGACTTGGAATTACATTGTCATATTTTCTTGATGTTTTCAAGTCACATTGATCATAATGTTTTACAAAGATGGTAAATCATATCGGTTGTCAATTTTCCGGGAATTTTGATTTTTCTATGTGCTTATAAAATTCTAAAAATCAAAAAGATTTTTATTTTTAGCATTTTAGGGGGAGTAAAAATTTAAAAAAAAATCAAAAACAATATAAAATTAGAAAATTGAGAAATTGATTCGAACTTTGAGATATGATTGTACATTGTAACATTCTAAAGCTTACTTCTATAATACAAGATTAAATACAAAGCGATCACAATGCATTCAGTATAATATGTTGGTAGGTGTTTCACTTAATTGTGATTTCTGTAGACTAGTGCCATAATCATTCTTTGTGGGACACATTACTTAGAACACAGTGTTCGATCTTTGTCCTGAATGCATGGTCATTTGCCTCAGTGATTGCTAATTGTATTAGTACATATATTAGTTTGATCATGTGTTTATTTTTCAAAAGAAATTCTGAGTTCATTTTTTTTCTTTTATTTTCGTTCAAAACATGGACATTTTCTGCGTATACTTACGTATCGACCTGATTGTTATGTTTTGGACATTCTACTTTTATTTTCTTGGTTTGTTTAAAACTTGGGCATTCTATGTGTATACAGAAGTATCGATCTGATTGCTAGGTTTTAAACTTAAGTTATTTTTTGGTTCAATATCCTGGTTTCATTTGCGCATATGAAAGTATCGATCTTGTTACCGGATTTTGAACATTCCATTTTATTTTAAACTTTGTTATTTCACAAAAGATATTCTGCTTTATTTTTGTATGATCAAACTAAGCAAGAATTTGATCTTATAATTTACAATGGCATCGCTGTTGGTTAATGTTTCAAAAAGCGAGGATGTGTTCAAGTGAGTGGGGAACACAAAGTCTTGTGATTGGTTTTCATTAATCCAAATTCACAACAAGCAGTAAGACTTAAAGTGGATCCATATACTGGAAATCGTCCTAGGCTTGTGCATCGACTAAATAAATCTCATTAACAATCAACAAGTAACGCTGAGGTATGATTACAATATGATCTCATGTTTGGATCTTTCTCATCAAAAACAAATTTATTTTTTAGTTAGAATACAAATTTTGTAGGATTTTAGGACATCAAAATTTTGCAATTCATAGCTTTAGGGGGAGTTTATTCAAATCATTGAATAATTCATAAAAAAATTTCTTCTATTTTCTTTTAGACTATCCGATGTGACTTACTAATTCTTTGTAAACACTATAATTGATTAATTGTTAATAAGTGACAAAGAGAAATTGGAGTTGTGATGAGGAATCTAGTATGATCACATGTGAAGCAAGAGATTTATTGTTGATAATGTGTCAACTAATGCAGGTGATCAGGGTGATGAAAATCTGTGTGTTGAAGATGTCACTGCAGTCCTCAGCAAGTGAGAAAGACATAAGATGGAGACAAAGAGAATGAGATCAAGAGAGAGAATGAAGTGGAAACAAAGATTCTAATGTTGTATATACAACAACATTTGATACAACAGCTACAACTGAAGGGGAGTATGTAGATAAAAGGTTGTAGGGGATGCACACAAAGTTTGAGCATATACAACACCAAGGTTCAAGGGGAAGTATGTTGATGCATTTTCTGTGTGAAAGCTGCATTTACTGTGTGAACCTCGCTTGTTGTATATGAAATCATAGTCTGTTGTATATGATTAGAAAAGTCAAGTGTCAAAGGGTTCGGCTAGAGATCCTAAAAGGTTAGGTTCGGCTATGTTTGATAGTTGATAGGTTCGGCTCGCATAAGGTTCACGAACCTTATCATAGGTTCGTGTAAATTCATTGTTCATATCTGAGCCAAACCTATGTGGCAAACCTATTGGCAAACCTATGAAACCTATATATATGGTTTTGCTAGTTCATTTCAAGAGACTTGGCAAATCTTTGACTTTACAATAAATGCCTACACTACAAAAGACATTAATATCTTGTTATCTTATATGGTTCTGACAAATCTTCTTTGCTACTGACTTTCACAAAAATATCTTCATTATTAGTCCTCATGAGAGAAAGCAACTCTGTTTATTTCTACAAGTGTATAAAATCTTTGTCAACACCAAAGTCTTCGGAAGTCCTTGTATTCGGAAGCTGTTGAGCTCTTGATCAGAAGCTTTGTGTCACACCCCCACCTCTCATCACCAGTTAATAATGTCACTGAAACGGTATCGGAAGCATAGTGGTGATGTCTCAGAGATAAGGGGTGACTTACTTGATCCGATATCACAAGCACACAGATTAATTTAGGATAATTACATTACATGGTTCTTTATTATCTCATTACAAAATTAACTTATTCAATTACAAATTTGTGAAGTGCAGTCTCATCGGAATCACTGTCTACCTGCAAAAGTTTTAAGTTTAAAACGTCAGCACAAAGCTGGTGAGTTCGTAAAGTTTTGTTTTACAATATGATATGCAAAATTTAAGATATACAGTTCAGAAAACCGTGGGACCCGTATCTAGTTCCTTTCGGACAGTTTTACGTTTTATGAAGATGCTACCCGTTGGTAAATATCTTAATGCCTTATTATCTTAATGTCTATCACTAACATTAAGAAAGTGTTTTGGAAACAGGTAACAAACATTCACACCAGGAGAGATGCAATCCTCCCAGCAAATGGGTTGTCAGCCAATAGTACTATCAATGCTTCCTGTTCGGCCCCACATGGGTTCACTAGATACAGTTTCAAAGAATGAGGGCTTTCGATACTTTGATAGAGATACTAACGACAAAATCCCATGAAATCACACAAAAGTCACATGCAATCACAAAGATAGCAGTGATACATATCATATGTTCAGAAATCGATTTACAGAAATTCCCTGATATTTGTAAAACACTAAAATGAAAAGGGGTTGTACAAAACTCACCTGAAGTCTCAAGATAGCAAGATCACTTGCAGACTGGTGATAATAGTGTAATTATGCATTAGTTTATGTTTAATAAATTATTTATGTTTTAACTTACTGATTAGATCTTTCTGAACGTACAATGTCAAAGACATTGCCTTAAAAGTCATCAAACCGATATTAGGTTTTTAATTAATTAATTTAGTGTTATATCATACAATGTATGATAATGTAGGAACCTACATTTAATTAGATTCCTAATACAAGGTTGATGACACTCTTGATTAATCAAAATAGTCTCGGATTAACTAAATTGTCATAATCAAATGGTTTAAACCATTATAATTATGGATATGATTTCATGCAAACCGGGCATTACAACGGATCAAAACAAAGATTTACTCGTTAAAACATTGTGTTCTTCGTTTATAATCAATCCTAGCCATCATCTACGCAATAATCAACAACCCTAGTTATACCATTACGTTCAAAAACAAGATCTAATCAACCATTATCAAACTAGAAGGTTAAAACGAATCATTACCTAATCAGACGGAGTTTTAACCGTAGAACAACGATCAGAACTTGTAAACACGATCCCTGGTGCGATCCGTGGACTCTGGCAGCTTCAAATTTGAGTTTGGATGCTAAAATTTCGTCTGGTGTGTGTGTTTGAGCGTATCTATTCGAGAAAAAGAAGATAATAATCTTCTGCATGAAATCTTGTTGAAGTAATCAACTTTTTCCATCACCTCACCCGTCGCGTACCGCGAAGAGAAGCCAAGGAAGTCTTCGCGTACCGCGAAGAAATCTGGAAGAATCTCTGATATTTTGGTTCATCGCGTACCGCCGAGAACCCTCAACATGGCCTTAGTGTACCGCGACGAGTCCAGAAGTTCAATACTTTGAAATTTTTCTTCATTTTTTGATTCCGAAC
The DNA here is from genome assembly GCA_009363875.1 of Mikania micrantha. Classification (NCBI taxonomy): domain Eukaryota; kingdom Viridiplantae; phylum Streptophyta; class Magnoliopsida; order Asterales; family Asteraceae; genus Mikania; species Mikania micrantha. The sequence continues at coordinate 95,024,742 of CM018691.1, forward strand.
AATCCAGGACTCCTTTTTGCACACGGTTTTCTCCCACAATCATCATTTCTCGCATACTTTCAATCTGTAGTAATTACGATCATTAAATCAGCGTGGATTTCTAGAACGACCACATGTGCTCATGCCATTAATGATGAAATTCTCAACTGCAATTGTCACACTTTGTCTTTGGAAGCTTTGATCTTCGAAAGCTTTGGTCTTTGAAGATTTAAGTGTTGAGCTCTAAGGACTGAGGAGGCCACCGGAAGCTTTACTCTTTTGTATAGCCTTTGGTAGGAGTGAGTTATCCTTCCGAAGTAATGCTTTTTTCGAAGGTTAACTCCTTCCTCCCGAAGGCTGTTAGGCTTTATAGAGTTCCAAGACTTAGTCAAGAGGAGAGTTTGGTGAGCATCAACCTTTATTGGTCTTACAGTCTCCCCTTTGGCTGATGCTACCAAAACCTGTATCTTTCACTTCTCAGCTGCTCTGCTCTTCTCTTGATAAGCCTTGGAGTGAGTCTTGATTCAGAATGATCATCTGGATTGGTCATGGGCATGTTCTCCAAATCAAAAATGTATGGAGCAGAAAGAGCTAACATCTCAATCTCATTTTTCTTCATATAGCTTCCATTGCATAGTGTGAGAATGAACTTCCTCTCATTGACTCTATAGGTCCATTCAACTATAGGAAAGCGAACATTGAGAGGTGGTCCATCATGCCTGATTCTAGCCATGGACTTTCGTCTTTTGAAAGGACCAGGCCTTTTGGATGGACCAGGTCTTCTGTGAAGCACAAGTTGACTTGAAGGTTGCCTCTCTTCTTCCAGCTCTTCCTACCCATTGAACACCCTCTCAGCTTCAGCTTCTTCATTAGAGCCCACTGCAGCTTCAGTTCCTGTAGTGGACTCAGGATCAGTTGCAGAATCTGCCACTGCAGCTTCTGATCCAACATTTTAAGATGCTTTCCTCTCATCCCCCCTTGGTTTTTCCTCAGGATCAAGATTTGTAGTTTGTTGTTTCTTAGCAGCTTTTTGACATTTTTTGATCTTGATCACTGAGGATATGGGCATGTTGTCATAGGAAGGACTGGATGGAGGAGTGATGGGCTCTTCTTTTGGAAAAAGTGCTTCCTTTGAAGCACCATACATCACTTCTTCTCCTTCTCTGATTCTAGAACCAAAGATATGTATTTCAATAGTGATTCCTCCCCCAAAGCCTAAGTTTAGGCTTTCCCTTTGAGCCTGGATCTGCTCCATTGAAGGCAACTCTCCTCTGGCAATCTTCTGTTTGATCTCTCTTACGTGCATGTCCATGGTAGAGTTCTTCATTGGGCCGAGCTTCCGCTTAGAGAATCCATAATTTAATAGGATATTCTTCATCCTCTCTCTATTAGCAGCCTTTTTTTGTTTTTTAGTGAGGACTACCGCGACTTTGGTTGCAGCAGAAGCAGCCTGTTCTTGCTGCTGCACCCGATCCAGCTCCTTAGCCAGTTGAGGTGTCGACCAAAGCAGGATCTCATCTACATCATAGCCCTTCTCCTGGAGGAGACCAGATAGTCTTAGTATCTCTCCGTCCAAGGAAGTGTCTAGTCGGCCCTTCTTCATCACTGGCCTCCTCTCCTCCTGTTCAGCTTCCTCCTCTGGGTTAGCTTCCTTTTTCCTTTGTCCATTGTGTTCACCCCAGAGGAGATAGATCCTCTAGCCTCACCAGTTGGTTCATCAGAAAATAGTTTTTCTATGGAAGAATCATCAAGTATGACTGGGCCTTCGGAAACAGCTGCAGCTTCGGAATCAACCTTAGCTTTCATTACCTCCTCTAGCTGACCAACCAACTTGGGAGATTCCTTAGTAGAGAGGAGAGGTCTTCACTAGCCGTTGTCCTAAGAGGGGACACAGATTCTATGAGGATGGATGTGGTTGGTTGAATGGTTTCCCCCATGGCAATCTTGGCTGTAGTATCAGAAGGAGACTTAGTCCCAGAAGGGGACTATTGGATCCCAACAGGGGACCTCGGCTCCATAGAGATGTTGGATGTGAGCTCTTGTTCTATCTCTATGGCAGCCCCTGTACCTTCAAAAAAGGAGGAGGCGGAAGAACTTGAGTAGTGAAAGTAAGTACCCAAGAACTCATTACATTCACTGTCCAAAGTGACTATGAATGGAATGGGTTCTTGAGCAGCTTCCTCCTCTCCTGCTACTAAAGATCTTGACCCTATAGGTTGTTCCTTTTCCCCCTTTTTGGTAGCATCAGAAAAGAGAAAGGGCACCGTAGTATGATCAGGGTGAAATGGTGTACAGATGATTGGAGGTGGCGCGGGAGGTCCAAGATGGTAGCATCTTTGGTTTGAACCTCTAGCCGCAGGGTAGCAACTTCAGTTTCCAGTTGAGCTACCCTGGTTTGTAAGGTAGAAATGGTGGCCGTCAATTCCTTAATTTTGGTGCCCTCATCCACCTGAGTGGAATCACTAGGCGATGGAGTCTTGAGCTTAGCTCATGCACCTCCACCACCAGATGTGGTTTCTTGGCACCCTAGATTCCCCTCATTGAAGATGACTTCAAAGAAGTCATCAGCAATGTGAGTTGCCACAGGGGATGTCTTACTTCCTGTACCACTGTCCTGAAGAACCTGAGATGGTTCAACAGTAATGGCAGCCTCCTCTGTATTGACCTTGTCCACACTCCTAAGGTCAACCTCTGGGATGTTAGGCCATGGGTTAGGGAACCTTGCTTGTAACTGTGTTAGCTGTCACACACCGAGCCGGCGGGCTGGATCGACTTTCCCGTCGGGCGGAAGGTTCTTAGGGCGCGATACAGTTTGATAATTAAAATGATCACATTGTTTGCATAGCACATGATATATAAATGAGAAATGTTAACATGACAATGATATAGAATTACATAGTTAAATTACAATGTATCGTTCATAATTTATTTAACCAAGTAAATCTATCCAAAAGAGTCAATGAGTTTATATCTTGTAACTGTACCGGATCTACAAAGGATGATTCATTGTTTTGTCATTCAAAAATATGCTTGACACAAAATGTAGCTAGGTCTTCTAAAAGTCCACTAGCTATTTCCTGATGTCTTGGCGACTAAACGTGTTCGTAACCTAAGAAAACATGCATTTAAACAAAGTCAACACTAGGTTGGTGAGTTCATAAGTTTAGTAATTGAAAAGATTGTTCACATACACAGTCACGATGTCATATTTATTCTTGTTATTGTTTGATTCATCTGTTCACACAATGGCCTCTCCATAGTTATATTTACAAGTAGTATCTGATCCTATTAGCTATGCTTATATATAGGGCATACGTAGGGGAACAAGCCCCAGCCGACATCCCACCACATATCTAATAGAACTCAATACCACTTGCAATACAACTATAGATACCCATTTTCATCTCACCTGTTCAACCCGTTTGATATTCACCCATCTGTTTGTGTTCATCACCCAGTGTGTTATATGTAGAATAATATACTAAGAGGGGTTTAGTTATCAAACCAAAGTATTGATAAACCCTCAATGTTGTAAGGAAAATAGATTAATTTAATCTTATCCTTATTATTATTCTCTTGCTTGTGGGGCTAACTGTTGTTCACTACTAATAATAGAAGTGTTAGTTAACGAATTGATATCTGTTCTCTGCTTGAAGTGCCTGGAGCCTAAAAGGAATCCATTGCGATCCTGACTTAATCAGCTCACAATGCATCCGATTTACCTCTACCACTTTGTTGTTCTCATTGCCTTCAACGAAACTATTACCAGTAATGTGATATGAGAGAAAGTCAATTCTTCAGTCTACTAGTCAATAGAATCGAATGACTAATTACAATTATCACTTTAGATTAATATCACCATGTGTCGCATACCAGACCTTGACTGTTGTTGCCTTGTCACCGGTCATATGTTACCGGCCAAATGTTCAATACGATCAACATACCAGCCCTACAAGACGGAGGTTTGTCAAACCTATGGTACCACTATGCTATCGTCGGTTTAGTCACATCAAACTAACTGGTAAATGATTTCTGTGAGGGACTTACATTGTTAAAATTGAATACATGGCACATGATTGTCGTGATATAACACAGACAGTTCAATAGTAATCAATTGTTGTTGTGTTCACCAATGTTGTTTGATCTCAGTGTTGTTGTTATCTTGAAGGTACGTCATCATGATTATCATTCTCTTTGTTCCATATGGTCACCCTGTTGCCACTATAGTGTTGTACGAGCTAGTCTTACAACACTTAGTCGACTCAGTTGGTGGATGCTGTTTGTTTCGTGTTATCTCATAGACTTCACCGAGTTATAAACTTAGTGTTATAAGATCTTTTCTTTTTACACTTAGTTAACTCCAGTGGTAAATGATATCATGAAGATATGTTGTCTTCATATCATTCTTGTTTGTTGTTGTTACTGTCATCATGTTCACCTGTGATAATCTCATTGTTTGTTCATGTAAGAATAAATAAGTGTTATAAGATAGAATCTTTTCTATTGGGTTGATGATTCATGAAGCTACATTATCATGTTTCATCATAATTGTCTTTGTCATGTTATGATCATACAAGCATGCATACAATGATAAGCGATAATTAGTCAAGCAATATTATCTAAATCATAGTAAAAACAATATGTTGTACTAAAACTTTTAAAAAAATAAAAGATTTAGCATGTTCCTCAGCCCAGAGAGTTAAAACCAGTTAAGATTATAAAAGGGGCGTATGAACTCACCTTGTAGTGATTGTGGTTGACTAAGTATAAGCAAGAATGCACGCGCTCTTTGTTGTTCCTTGATGTTGTTTTCATGATCGTGTGTTGATTTCATGATGTTTGTAACTTATAAGTATAAATTATAGGGACTTGTGTGCGTGTATGTGTTAGCCCTAAAGTTGGCTAACACCTATCGATCTTGGTCACTATTCGGCCTTGGTTCCCTTGTTATAGATTATACTAACACTCAATCAAATTAGATGGAGTTTAGTATATCTCGTTATGTATTTTATGTTTAGCTTTGTTTTGATCCTTGTCATGTTGTGTAAACTTGAAACCCATTATCATTTATGAAGTCTAGCTTTGTAGTTAAGTGTCTCATATGTTGTCCTTGTAAACTTGAATAGATTGTTACATAGCTATTAAATAACCATGAAACTATCCTTATTAAACATAATGTTTAGGTTTTGTGAATTGCATTAAACCCAAAATCCATCACCCTTTTAGTATTTAATAACCATCCCATGCATGTCGCTCTCATGTGTTTATCAATGATATGGGTTTGTTTATTTCGAATATTAAGTGGGACGAACAAGTTTTCATAGGCCGAATGATATGTCATGGGCCGAATAAATGGGCCGATTGGCTGGGCCAAATGTATAGGCTTGGGCCGTATGAGGTGGCTGGCCGATTGAATGAAGACATGGCCCTAGGTGGAATGTCTTTGGCCGAATGAAATATGGCCGAGAGAATGTGGCCCGAGAGAAGGACTTGGCCGACTAGGATAATTCGGGCGACTGGGTCTTAGCCGAATGGGGGGGTGGCCCGAATGGAATGAGCCCGACCGAATGAAGGGTTCCAGCGAGTGGCATCCAACCGAATGTAAGGGTTGGCCGAAGGAGGTCATTCGGTCTATTGGCTCGGTCGGCAGTGGCTCGGTCGGCTGGGTGATGGCCATTCGGCCGACCTAGGACCAGCTATGGTCTCGTGATTTTGGGAACTTGGTCAAGGTTCTTGGTGATTGGTGGTAGACATATGTGCGATTAGCTTGTTTCACATGGTATAAGGTCAAGAACAAAGGGTTTACACCTGTTAAGTTGGGTTTGAAAAAAGAGGGGTGAAAACCCTAGTTTTTGTTATCTTTCCAGCTCCATACCTCGATTTTTTGTGATTTTGGCTCTAGATCAGCTGTACTTTCAGATAGAGGATGTATATAGCTTCGATTTGGCTCAAGAATCACGCGATTTCATCAAGAAATGAAGGAGATCTAGTGAGTTGAAGTTTGAATTTTTTTAGATAGAGAAAGATCCGGAAATTAGGTTTTAAAGAGAGAGTAGAAGTGAGAAAAATGAGGAAGATGAATTCATTTAGGGTATTTATACTCCGAGTGGGTTCGGGTTCATTTTGTTTGCTCGGTTCTCGTTTTCGTCGCGTTTTCGGAACGTTTGCAATAGGAATACGGCTTGGAGTTCCAATGAACCTTTACAATAGGAATACGGCTTCGCTTCAGTCTTTTGACTTCATGATCCATAATCTCTACAGGTTCTTCAATGAAATGTAATTTTTCATCCACTTGTATCTCTTCCATAGGTATGATCAATGATTTGTCAGCTAGACATCTCTTGAGATTTGATACATGAAATACATCGTGTACTCCATTGAGTTCATCAGGGAGTCTGAGTCTGTATGCCACATAACCTATACGTTGAGTTATCTCAAAATATCCGACATACCTTGGTGCTAGTTTGCCTTTAGCCCCAAAACGAACCACGCCTTTCCATGGGGACACTTTCAACATGACTCGGTCACCCACTTGGAATTCCAAAGGCTTTCGCCGTTTGTCTGCGTAACTCTTTTGACGGCTACGTGTTGCTTGTTGTCTATGTTGAATCTGGGCTATCTTATCAGTAGTCTCCTGAATAAGTTCAGGCCCAGTGATTCTGTTGTCTCCCACTTCATTCCAACAAATTGAAGACCGACATTTTCTAACCATATAGTGCTTCAAACGGAGCACATCCAATACTGTTGTGGTAGCTGTTGTTATAGGAGAACTCCATGAGTGGTAAATGTTTATCTCAACTTCCACCGAAGTCTTGGATGCATGTTCTTAACATATCCTCTGGGTTTTGAATTGTTCGCTCGCTTTGTCCATCCGTTTGTTGATGATAAGCGATGCTCAAGTTTACACTTGTCCCTAAGGATTGTTGTATTGATTTCCAAAACCGTGATGTAAATCAACTGTCCCGGTCTGAAATAAGAGACAATGGCACCCCATGCCGTACTACTATTTCATCAACATAAAGTCTTGCTAGCTTTTCCATCTTGTAGTTCTCTTTGATCGGCAAGAAGTGTGTGGACTTGGTCAATCGATCAATGATGACCCAAATAGAATCGTGTCCGCTGGAAGTAAAACGTAGCTTGGTAATAAAATCCATAGCTATTTGTTCCCACTTCCATTGGGGTATCTCTGGTTGCTCTAGCAAACCTGATGGTTTTTGGTGTTCTACTTTGACCATGGCGCATGTAAGGCACTTACCAACGTAAATAGCCACATCTTTCTTCATACTCGGCCACCAATAAAATGACCTAAGATCTTGATACATCTTATCGGCACCAGGATGAACAAAATATCGTGTTTTGTGTGCCTCGTCAAGAATAAATGTTCGAAGTTCATCTACTGCCGGTATCCAAACACGATCCTGAAAATAGATAACTCCATCTTTTTTGTCTCATAATGCTTCTCGGCTCCACAATCAAGCTCGTTTCTCAAATTGTTTCTTGCCATAGCTCCTTGTTGTGCTTGTATGATTCGATCTCACAGGCTTGTCTGGACAGTCATTCCCATTGCTCTAACGCGCAAGGGTTTGACTCTTTCCTTCCGGCTGAAAGCGTCTGCAACAACATTTTCTTTTCCCGGATGGTATTTGATCACACAATCGTAATCGTTTAGGAGCTCAACCCAATGTGTCTGTCTTATGTTAAGAACCTTCTGATCAAATATGTGCTGTAAACTCTTGTGATCTGTGAAGATAGTGCATTTGGTACCATACAGGTAATGTCTCCAAATCTTTAAAATAAAGACAACAACTCCCAGTTCTAAGTCATGAATTGTGTAGTTCTTCTCGTGTATCTTCAGCTGTCTTGATGCGTAGGCAATAACTTTGTCTCGTTGCATCAAAACACAACCGAGTCCATGATGGGAAGCATCACAGTATACTACAAAGTCATCATTGCCCTCTGGGAGTGTTAAGATTGGAGCGTTGCACAATCTTTGTTTCAATGTTTGAAATGCTGCTTCTTGTTTCTGCGTCCACATGAAGGGTTCAATCTTCTGTCTCAGCTTTGTGAGAGGCAAGGCTATCTTAGAGAAATTCGAAATGAATCTCCGGTAATAACCTACCAATCCTAGGAATGATCTGATCTCTGTTGGTGTTGTGGGCACATTCCGGTTCTTGATTGCTTCAATCTTGGCAAGATCCACGTGAATACCATTACTGTTAATCACGTGACCCAGGAACTGAACTTCTCTTAACCAAAGTTCACACTTGGAGAATTTGGCATAGAGTCGCTCGTTCTTCAAAAGTTCCAAGATTGTCTTGAGATGTTGTTCATGTTCCTTCTCTCTTCTTGAGTAGATCAATATATCATCAATAAAGACAATAACGAATTGATCTAGATACAGCTTGCACACCCGGTTCATAAGATTCATGAACACTGTCAGTGCGTTTGTCAGTCCGAATGGCATCACCATGAATTCGTAGTGACCATATTGGGTATGAAAGGCCGTCTAGGGTATGTCTTCCTCTTGAATCCTGAGCTCCCTGCATCTGATCAAACAGATCATCAATCCTCGGTAACGGGTACCGATTCCTGATGGTGAGTTTGTTGAGCTCTCTGTAATCGATGCACATTCTGAAAGATCCATCTTTCTTCTTTACAAAGAGAACCAGAGCTCCCCATGGTGAGAAACTCGGTCGAATGAATCCTTTATCGAGTAGCTCTTGTAATTGATTGGACAATTCCTGCATTTCTGATTGTGCAAGTCTATAAGGAGACTTAGCTTCAGGATTCGCTCCTGGAATCAAATCAATTAGAAACTGCACCGATCTCTCGGGTGGCAGTCTCGGTAAAACATCAAGAAACACGTCCGCATAGTCTTTCACAACTGGTACATCTTGAATCTTGATTGCTTTCTTGTCTTTCTCTATCACGTGAGCTAGAAATGCGGTACACTGCTTCCTTAGAAGCTTGCGTGCCTTCACGCAGGATATTATCTTGACACTGCGATTTGCTTGATCTCCATGAATTTCCAAAATCTGATTGTTCTCCACTGGAATACGTAGGAGATTTTCGGAACAGACGAACTCAACTCTGTTAAGAGATAGCCAATCCATTCCGATAATGATATCGAAACTGCCCAGTTCCATCGGTATCAAATCGATGGAGAATGTGTGATCGCCAAGTGTTAATGGGCAATTCCTAAGTACTGTGTCAACTGTTATCTGTTTGTCGTTTGCTATCTCAATAGTATAAGGGGAGTCTAAAGATTTCACAACATGATTAAGATGGCATGCAAAGTCGGATGAGATAAAACTCTGATCCGCACCAGTGTCAAATAATATAGATGCGTAAAAATCAGATAGGAGAAATGTACCCATGACAACATTCGGGTCCTGTCGAGCAGCAGCTGCTCCAATCTGAAAGGCTCTACATCTAGCTACTTGAGCCATTTGTTAATTCTTCTTGTTACAATCTTGAGAAAAGTGTCTAGGCTCGCCACAGTTGTAGCAAGACCGGTTGTCGGCAGCAGCACCAGTAGCTGCGTTGTTGTTTCTGTTCTGGGCTCTCGTGCCCCGACATTGATTTGCCCAATGACCACTGTCGGCACTGGGAAGTTGGCAGATGATGATACTGGAAGCTGTTTCACAATGGTGTTGTGCCAGTGTAGGGCCTCTTGATCTGTAGCGGTGGTGGTTGGTTAACCATCGGTGTTTGAGTGGTCGCTGCAAAGTTCTTGACCACCTTTTGTTTCTTAGCCCGGCGCTTATCCGGCTTTCTTGAATTTCCAACCCTTGCTGCCTCAGATTCTTTCTTTAGTGCCCCAGAGGCAACCATCACGTCTGTCAGTGTTGATGACAGAGTAACAACCATCTCTAGGGTTGTTGGATGAGCAGCGATGACATGCCCTTGAACACATGTCGGTAGTCCACCGACATACCGCTCGATTCTCTTCTCCAGTGTTGGCATTATATCTGGTGCCAGTGTAGATAGCTCATGAAATCTGGTGGTGTAGGCCAGATACCCAGCACCAACCATTACAAAGTTGAGCAGCTCAGTTTTGACATTCTTTAGTTCATTCCTTGGGCAAAACTCTGCCCTCAGCATGATCTTGAAATCTTCCCAAGGCATAGACAGAGCCTCGTCTCTTCCTCTGACTTGGACTTGATCGTTCCACCAAGTCAGTGCTCTTTTGTTGAATGAACCAGCAGCATATTTCACCTTGTACTGATCAGGGCAGCCAATGATATCAAGAGTTGTCTCCATCTTCTCGATCCATTCGATCAATCCGACGGCTCCATATTGCCATTGAAAGTAGGTGGCGTGCATCCCACAAAACTTTTGTAGGAGTAATCCTACTGGTGTCTAGTTTTGCCACTTCCTTCACCAGATGAGTGGTCAGTTTTGCCACTGTTAGAGTTGATCCGATTCATCATATCGGGAATTACTTCCCTCAGTTGGCTAGTCAGCAGTGTAGCCAATGCAATGGTAGGTGGTGTCGGTGTTGAGGTGTGAGGTGAATACGGTGGTGGTGGCAACAATGGTGGAGGTCTTCTTGGCGGCATTCAGATCAAAACCAAAAGAAAATTGGTTAGTGCAGTGATCGAATGCAGAAGACGTTTGCACATATAATCCTGAGTCTTATGTTCTCTACATGAGGGTCCCTACGTTATAGTTTAGGCCAAACCGTGTTAGTAATATGACCTATATTTCTCTATAACCATGGCTCTGATACCAATCTGTCACACCCCGAATCGGCGGGCTGGACCGACTTTCCCGTCGGGCGGAAGGTTCTCGGGGCGCGATATCGTTTGATAATCAAAATGATCAGATTGTTTGCAAAGTACATGATATATAAATGAGAAATGTTAACATGAAAATGATATAGAATTACAAAGTTAAATTACAATGTATCGTTCATAATTTAACCAAGTAAATCTATCCAAAAGAATCAATGAGTTTCTATCTTGTAACTGTACAAGATCTACAAAAGATGATTCATTGTTTTGTCATTCAAAAATATGCTCGACAGAAAATATAGCTAGGTACTCTAAAAGTCCACTAGCTATTTCCTGATGTCTTAGTGACTAAACCTGTTCATCACCTGAGAAAACATGCATTTAAACAAATTCAACACTAGGTTGGTGAGTTCATAAGTTTAGTAATTGAAAACATTGAATTGTTCACATACAAAGTCACGATGTCATATTTATTCTTGTTATTGTTTGATTCATCTGTTCACACAATGGCCTCTCCATAGTTATATTTACAAGTAGTATCTCATCCTATTAGCTATGCTTATATATAGGGCATACGTAGGGGAACAAGCCCCAGCCGACATCCCACCACATACCTAATAGAACTCAATACCACTTGCAATACAACTATGGATACCCATTTTCATCTCACATGTTCAACCCGTTTGATATTCACCCGTCTGTTTGTGTTCATCACCCAGCGTGTTATATGTAGAATAGTATACTAAGAGGGGTTTAGTTATCAAACCGAAATATTGATAAACCGTCAATGTTGTAAGGAAAATAGATTAATTTAATCTTATCCTTATTATTATTCTCTTGCTTGTGGGGCTAACTGTTGTTCACTACTAATAATAGAAGTGTTAGTTAACCAATTGATATCTGTTCTCTGCTTGAAGTGCGTAGAGCCAAAAAGGAATCCATTGTGATCCTCACGTAATCAGATCACAATGCATCCGATTTACCTCTATCACTTTGTTGTTCTCATTGCCTTCAACGAAACTATTACCAGTAATGTGACATGAGAGAAAGTCAATTCCTTAGTCTACTAGTCAATAGAATCGAAGGATTAATTACAATTATCACTGTAGATTAATATCACCATGTGTCTCTTACGAAAACCTGACTGTTGTCGCCCTGCCACCGGTCATACGTTACCGGCAAAATGTTCAATACGATCGACATACCAGCCCTACAAGCCGGAGGTTTGTCAAACCTGTGGTACAACTATGCTATCGTCGGTTTAGTCACGTCAAACTAATAGTTTACGATTTCTATGAGGGACTTACATTGTTAAACTTGAATACATGGCACATGATTGTTGTGATATAATAGAGACAGTTCAATAGTAATCAATTGTTGTTGTGTTCACTAATGTTGTTTGATCTCAGTGTAGTTGTTATCAAGAAGGTACGTTATCATGATTATCATTCTCTTTGTTCCATATAGTCACCCTGTTGCCACTATACTGTTGTACGAGCTAGTCTTACAACACTTAGTTGACTCAGGTGGTGGATGCTGTTTGTTTCGTGTTATCTCATAGACTTCACCGAGTTATAAACTTAGTGTTATAAGGTCTTGTCTTATTACACTTAGTTTACTCCGGTGGTAAATGATATCATGAAGATATGTTGTCTTCATATCATTCTTGTTTGTTGTTATTGTCATCATGTTCACCTGTGATAATCTCATTGTTTGTTCATGTAAGAATAATTAAGTGTTATAAGATAGAATCTTACAACTGTATTATTCTATTGTGTTGATGATTCATGAAGCTATATTATCATGTTTCATCATAATTGTCTTTGTCATGTTATGATCATACAAGCATGCATACAATGATAAGCGATAATAAGTCAAGCAATATTATCTAAATCATAGTATAAACAATATGTTGTACTAAAACTTTTATGTAAATAAAAGATTTAGCATGTTCCTCAGCCCTGAGATTAAAGTCAGTTAAGATTAGAAAAGGGGCGTATGAACTCACCTTGTAGTGATCGTGGTTTACTAAGTATAAGCAAGAATGCACGCGCTCTTTGTTGTTTCTTGATGTTGTTTTCATGATCCTGTATTGATTTCACGATGTTTGTAACATATAAGTATAAGTTATAGGGATTTGTGTGCGTGTATGTGTTAGCCCTAAAGTTGGCTAACACCTATCGGTCTTGGTCACCATTCGGCCTTGGTTCCCTTGTTATAGATTATACTAACACTCAATCAAATTAGATGGACTTTAGTATATCTCGTTATGTGTTTTATGTTTAACTTTGATTTGATCCTTGTCATGTTTTGTAAAGTTGAAACCCATTATCATTTTCTAAGTATGAAGTCTAGCTTTGTAGTTTAAAGTCTCATATGTTGTCCTTGTAAACTTGAAAAGATTGTTACGTAGCTATTAAATAACCATTAAACTATCCTTGTAAAACTTAATGTTTAGGTTTTGTGAATTGCATTAAACCCAAAATCCTTCACCCTTGTAGGATTTAATAACCATCCCATAGAAATAGAGAGCTCCATAGAAGGAAGAAGAGGAGTGAAAGTCCTGGAGAACTGAACACTCTTCTTCTTCAGTTGTATAAAAACCTTGGCATTAACCAAAGGGATGTTATATATGCTCCCAGTCAGTGAAAGGGAGGTGCACAACTCACTGTAGAAAATGTGTTGCAAAAACCTGGGATACATACATAACTTCTTTGGTGAAGAAAGATTGTCAGCCAATTTATTGAAAATAAAAGCAGAAAAGTTAAAGAGTTGGTTGGAAATCAAGCCATGAATAGCCGAAGCTAAATCAGAGGGGACTTGATCCCAACCACCTGTTTTATTAGATAAACAGTGAAGAAACACATGTATGAGGTACTTATAATTATAGGACACTCTACCCTTCAAATAGGTTGATGAAGGTCGATGCTACCTCATCCCTTGTGAAGAAGACCCTTCCCTCTGCATAATTTAGATGAAAATGCCGACAGATGATCTCCACAAAAATGGAGATGGGATGAGCATCAATGGTAGTTACAAGAGTTCTACCATTGGGAGATGAAGCAATAGTGCACGAACGCCAAAACTGTTGGTGATGAGACTCATACACCACAGGGTTGACGGTGAGAGAGAAATTGTACCTCCTCCTTGTGAGAAAGGAGATGATCAGAGCGAAGTCAGCATCATTTTCGGCTGAGAGTTTCATAGCCAAGTTGTGAGCAGGTCGAAAAGCGAAGGATTCCATGTCGATTGGAGAGGATTTAGGGTTAATTTCAGTGAGAATGAGGAAGTTAATTTGAAAGAGGAAATGGTGAGAGAAAATGAATGAGCAGGAGACCTTTTATACATTCGGATGTCAGCATTTAATATGGAGACACCTTAAATTTTTGAGATCTGGAGTGTCAGAAAAAGGTCTTCCGATACAGCTGTGGGGTATTGGAATTCTCACAAGTTTCCAAAGGGGCAAGAAGCTTCCGAAGATGTTACTTTCGAAAGGAGTTCATTAGACCAAAAGATGTTCTTCGGAAGACAGGCACTTCCGATGCATATTTATAGAAAGTTAAATATAACATCGGACACGCTTGCTTTTGAAGATTCAGAAAACTTCATCAGATGGAAGTGTGCTTCGGAAGGCATATTCTTCTAATGACAATTATCAGAAGATTGAACTTTCGAAGGCAGAGTAAATGTATCGGAAGAGAAATACTTCAGAAGAGAGTTTGTCTTCTGAAGTGTAATTTCTTCCGATACAAGGGGTAAAGAATACTTCCGAAGACTTAAACCATCTTCTGAGGAGTCAGAAGATAATTTAAGTTTATCTTTCGAAGGATTGTTCACTCCTTCTTACCAATTCATTTATTCAAAATTAATCATATCAATAGCTGTTATTAAGTACCTGAATCTTCCTTCATCAAAAGCCTTGGTGAAGAGATCAGCCAAATTGTGTTCTGTATCAACTTTTACTAGATGAATTAACTTCTTTTCAGCACAATCTCTGATGAAGTGATATCTGATGTCAATGTGCTTGGTCTTGGAGTGTTTGATAGGATTGTTGGTGATGGAGATTGCACTTGAGTTGTCAATTTGTATAGGAGTGTTGAACATCTCTACTTCATAGTCTTTCTGTCGCACCCCGAGAAATCCCGTCCCTTCCGGGGCGCGAGCGGCGGCAGATTGTCTGGATCGTAGTCTCCGGTCACACAACATGCGAGACCTATATGTCTGATTTCTTACGTACATCCAATAATTTGGATAAAACAGTTTAGTAATATCAGAGTTGCGGTAGTGAAGTATAAATTAACAAGACAGTTTAATCATTCATAGTAGCGGAAGCGTTAAATCAAAATGGTTTTCAAAGCGATACGTGACAATAGTTGCGGAAGCGATTTAAGCTGATTAACATTACATAACGACCAAATGGTAATGAATGTTTGATAAACTAAGACACTTAAATAGATGCATGCGACTCCGGCCTAGCATCCTATTCCTGGTGCGCGTGCCTTAGTTACCTGAGAAAACATGCGAGTAAAAGGTCAACACAATGGTTGGTGAGAGCACAGGTTTGTAATCAGCAGTAAACATCAACATGTTTAAAGTAAAGTTTGCAGGTCTATTTTTCAATACAATGCAATATCAATTGATAGCTAGTCAATATGTGTTATATCATATGCGGGTTCGCAACCGAAGCTAACATGCTGCCTCCCGCCATATCCATCCAAGATATGGCAAATGTTGTTTGGTCAATTATGCACTGTTCCGACCTCCAGTCGGGGTGGCCATACGGCTCGCAACAGTGGGGCTTGTCAGGCCCAAATAGTACTATTCAGAATTACCACGCTGAGCGCAACGCGCTATTAACGGTTCGAGGTGTGTTTAATGAGGACTTATCAGTTTGTGGATGAATACCACACATATGCATATATGATATTAGCATGTACAAAAATAACCAAAAGTGTGTAAGTTGTTCAAAAACAGTTGTATGCAATGTTTTCTCCCCCAAAGGTAGAAAATGTAAAAAGGGGCCGTGAACTCACCTTAGCGAAGTAAACAACGTAAGCGTAAGCTCCTGTGTAGTCAGGTAGTCAGTCACCGGCTACCTATATCGTATACTATACGTGAGTTCGTGTAAGTGAT
This sequence comes from Mikania micrantha, assembly GCA_009363875.1. Taxonomy (NCBI): domain Eukaryota; kingdom Viridiplantae; phylum Streptophyta; class Magnoliopsida; order Asterales; family Asteraceae; genus Mikania; species Mikania micrantha. The sequence goes on from CM018691.1 coordinate 95,040,590, forward strand.
CGTGTTACGTGATCGATAACTCTCGGTCGATCATGTCTGTCCGTGTCGGTCTACATTGACCGTGTTTGACCGTGTGTGTCAACGACCCGTTGGTGAACCTTGTGTTGTTTGTGTTTTGTGAAACATTCGTGTTAGTGCTCGTTGTGTGCAAAACGCGCAAGTCGCGTCTATGGACAACTTACCATTTATAGTAAGTTTCCATTTATAGCAAGTTCACTAGCATATTGATTTTAGAGTTCTAGCATGCCCATTAATCCTACGTGATTATGTTAACACATAACACATCATCATACAAAGTCACATAAGTCATTTACAACATGTTTGCACATAAAAGTTTCCTAAAATGGAAAGTTTCCAATTGTAATATTCGTGACAACGAAAACCATCTAACTTAGTATCTAATCATCATACTACAACATAATAAGTCATCTAGCATGCTCGAATCACACATCATGTTTTCAAATCGGTTTTTGTAAAAATAAAGTTACCATAAATAGTAACTTTGTAGTTTTTGCATAAAATGACCATCTTAATATTTCTAAACCAATTTTCATGTCACCAATCATCATAATAACCAATCTAACATCATTTAAACATGCAAACATGGTCCATAACATCATCTAGCAATACTTTGACCCGAAAAGTTACTAAATATAGTAACTATGTCAAAATGACCATAAACATTATCAAAATCACATTCTAAGTGTTCAAATCATCATCTTAACATCCTAATAGCAATTCCTCATACATGCATGTTCATCACTCTCACTAAATCATCATCTTGTAACTCAAAAGTTACTAAAAATAGAAATAATCATAAATAAACCATTTTAACATCATCTATTCATGAAATCATCATCCAATGTTATCAAGAAACATATCTATATACTCAAAATCATTCTAACCATCATGGATCATACATGCATGGCATTATAATGTCATAAATCATCATTTCAAGCATATAGGTTCATACTCATCACTTTAGATCATCATAAAACTCAATCTAAACATCATAGATCATCAAGAAATACATTTATATCATCAAACCCAGATTCAAACCACAAGAAATTCGTGCATTGTGATGGGTGGGTGCTTGTATGTGAGTGGATCTTCATGCATGTGGGTTTTTACCCATTGCATGTTCGATCTAACTATCAAGAAGCAAGTAAAACTACCTTAGATGCTCTAGATCGCTGGAATGAAGTTGAATCAGGGATTTGGCAGCTCCAAGGGTGGCTGGAAATAAACTCTTAGTGGCTTCAAGTGGTGATGTGTTGATGGTGATGAGTTCCAAGCTTCCTTCTATGCTCCAATGGCTTCCTAGGAGCTTCAAAGCTTCATCAATGGAGTTTTCTGGTGAAATGATGAAGAAACAGAGGTAGGAACTCGAGATGGAGGTGTTATGACCGAGAGAATAGGATTAGAATGATTAAAGTGAGATAGGTTGAGTGTAAATCTTATTTTTGCGATCTGTGCATGTCAGGCGTAACGCCTGGCGTGGGTTAAAGATATTAGGCGTTACGCGCGGATGCAAATTGTGTCCGGCCGAGTTCTTTGTCCCGCGCGTATCGCCAGGGATGGGTGCTTCGGGTCAGGCGTAGCGCCTGGCCCATATGTTAGGCCCACTAAGCTTGTTTTGTTGTTCTAGGCCCGTTCTCGCCCGTTTCTCGACTGTAGAACATCGTTCGAGTGTCGTTTGGACTCGTTTGAGCTTCCCAGTTCACTGTGTGACTGTTTCGTGAAGTTTCGAGTGTTGTGATACACAATGTGTTTGACGTTCACCAACGTTCGTGAGACTCGTGTGTGTTTCGGTAATTCCTCGAATTATCGATGCTTGTTTGTGTTCGTGTCTAACGAAGTGTTTGCACGCTTGATTAATCCTAATCAACGTGTGATGCACAATTCAATAATTCCCCGAATTATTGTTTTGCGTTAGTGTTGTGTTTGCCACACTTGGTTTCCAAAACCAATGTGCAATGTACGATTCGATAGCTACACGGACTATCGTTTCGCAGTAGTTTGTGTTCAACTCATCTAATTAATCATAATTAAATGAAATGCAAGAAGTATGAATGTGAAATGTAAAGAATACAAGAGTTGCAATTTACCTGAAATTGCCGGGTGTCACATCATCCCCTTGTTGAAAGAAATTTCGTCCCGAAATTTGATTGTTGTTGGTAAATTTGATTGTTGTTGGTAGTGTTCGAGAAACAAGAGTGTTTGAGAAAATAAAAATTTTCTAGTTGTCACACCATCCCCTTGTTGAAAGGAATTTCGTCCCGAAATTTATTCGTTGTTGTCGACGCTCGACGTTGTCTGTTTGAAGAGATGGGGATATTTGCGCATCATCTGATCTTCACGTTCCCACGTGAATTCAGGTCCGCGTTTCGAGTTCCATCGAACCTTGACAATGGGTATCTTGCTCTGTTTGAGTTGTTTGACCTCACGGTCCATGATTTCTACCGGCTCTTCCACGAACCGTAGCTGTTCATCCACCTGGATCTCATCCAGTGGAACTATAAGTGTTTCATCTGATAAGCACTTTTTCAGGTTCGAGACATGAAATACGTTGTGAACTCCATCGAGTTCGGTTGGTAAGTTGAGTTGGTATGCCACTGGACCAATCCTTTTCAGGATCTCGAAGGGTCCAATATACCGTGGGTTCAATTTGCCTCGTTTTCCAAAACGAATGACGCCTTTCCATGGTGAGACTTTCAGAAGGACTTTATCTCCTACTTGAAATTCCAGAGGTTTTCGGCGTTTGTCGGCATAGCTCTTTTGACGATCACGAGCTGCTGCCATGCGGTTTCTGATTTGCACGATTTTCTCGGTTGTTTCATGCACAAGTTCCGGGCCAGTGAGCTGACTGTCGCCCACTTCCGCCCAACAGATAGGTGATCGGCATTTCCTGCCATAGAGTGCCTCAAAAGGCGCTGCTTTGATGCTTGTGTGGTAGCTGTTGTTGTAGGAAAACTCCACCAATGGTAGGTGAGTTTCCCAACTGTTACCAAAGTCTACTACGCATGCTCGTAGCATATCTTCGAGGGTTTGTATTGTGCGTTCGCTCTAGCCATCAGTTTGTGGGTGGTATGCTGTACTCATATCCAACCGCGTGCCAAGCGACTTTTGCAATGATTTCCAGAAGTTAGAAGTGAATCTGGCGTCTCGATCTGAAATGATGGAGATTGGCACTCCATGTCGTGAGACCACTTCTTTGACATAGATTCTGGCTAGTTTTTCCATCTTGTCGTTCTCCTTGATCGCGAGGAAATGTGCTGACTTAGTTAGTCGGTCCACAATCACCCATATTGTGTCACACCCACTTGGGGTACGGGGTAATTTGGTGATGAAATCCATGGATATTTGTTCCCATTTCCACATGGGGATCTCAGGTTGTGTGAGTAATCCGGATGGTTTCTGGTACTCGATCTTGACTTTCGCACACGTCAAGCATTTGCCCACGTAGGTGGCAATGTCGGCTTTCATATGTGGCCACCAGTAAAGTATCTTCAGATCATGATACATTTTATCAGATCCAGGGTGAATGGAATATCGGGATTTGTGAGCCTCGTCCATCACAAGGTCTCGTAGGTTCCCATGATGCGGAACCCAGATGCGTTCCATGAAATACTGTAAGCCATCGGCTTTTTCTGTAAGTTGTTGCTCCATTCCCCTCAGTGATTCAGCCGCTAAGTTTTCAGGTCTAAGTGCCTCTACTTGGGCATTACGTATCTGTTCAGGGAGGTTGGGAAGAATGGTGAGTTGTAAAGCTCTTACCCTCTTGGGTTTCGGTGTATTCTTCCGACTTAGGGCATCGGCCACTACATTGGCCTTCCCTGGGTGATACTTGATGGCACACTCATAGTCGTTTAGGAGTTCGAGCCAGCGACGCTGTCGCATGTTCAGTTCCTTCTGCTCGAATATATGTTGGAGACTCTTGTGATCAGTGTATATCGTACACTTGGTACCATACAGGTAGTGTCTCCAGATCTTAAGTGCAAATACCACGGCTCCAAGTTCTAAGTCGTGGGTGGTGTAGTTCTTCTCGTGTACTTTCAGTTGTCGAGAAGCATATGCGATCACCTTCTCTCGCTGCATCAGCACGCATCCGAGCCCTTGTATCGAGGCATCGCAATATACTACAAAGTCTTCCGTCCCATCGGGAAGGGATAAGATAGGTGCACTACAGAGCTTCTGCTTGAGAAGTTGGAATGCAGCTTCTTTTTTCAGTCCAGAGATATTTCTTGTCCTTGTGGGTTAAGGCTGTGAGTGGTTGGGCTATCTTTGAAAATCCTTCGATAAATCGCCGATAATAGCCTGCCAAGCCTAGGAATTGTCGCACCTCAGTTGGGGTCTTTGGTGCTTCCCAGTTCTTGATTGCCTCTATCTTAGACTTATCCACATAAATCCCTTGTTCATTAACAACATGTCCCAAAAATTGGACTTCTCGGATCCAGAAGTCGCATTTTGAGAGTTTAGCGTACAGCTTCTCTTTTCGTAGCAGTTCAAGAGTCAATTGAAGATGCTCTTTGTGTTCCTCCTGGGTTTTGGAATAAATGAGAATATCATCTATGAAGACAATGACGAACTTGTCGAGGTATGGTTTGCACACTCTATTCATGAGGTCCATGAATACTGCAGGTGCGTTTGTCAGCCCAAACGGCATGACCAGAAACTCGTAATGACCATACCGAGTGCGAAAAGCAGTCTTAGGGATATCCTCTTCCTGAATCCTTAGCTGATGATACCCAGATCGCAGATCGATCTTGGAGTAGTAACTCGATCCTTGTAGTTGATCGAACAGATCGTCGATCCGAGGTAAGGGGTATCGGTTCTTGATTGTTACTTTGTTTAACTCCCGGTAGTCGATGCACATACGAAACGTGCCATCCTTTTTCTTCACGAATAAGACCGGAGCTCCCCAAAGTGAGAAGCTTGGTCTAATGAAACCCTTGTCCAGCAACTCCTGGAGTTGAGTGGACAGTTCCTGCATCTCCGAAGGTGCAAGTCGATATGGTGCTCGTGCGATAGGTGCTGCTCCCGGCACAAGGTCTATGCGGAACTCCACTTGTCGAGGTGGTGGAAGTCCTGGTAGATCCTCCTGGAAAACGTCGGGATATTCGCATACGACTGGGATGTCTTCTATCCCTTTCTCCTCTTCAGTCTTGTCGGTGATAAGCGCCAAATGGCAGTGTATCCTTTTCGTAAGCATTTGTGAGCTTTCATGCACGAGATAATGTTCAGAGGAGTGTCACTCCTTTCGCCCTTGATGTCTAGAGTTTCTCCGCCAGGGAGAGGTATGCGCACAACCTTGTCGTGGCAAATGATTTCAGCCTGGTTTTTAGACAACCAATCCATGCCCACTACGACATCAAAACTGCCTAGTGTAACCGACATGAGGTCAATCTTAAATTTATGGCCTGCTAGCTCTAAAGTGCATTCTCTCAGAATGTGCTTAGTTACAATCAATTTACCATCAGCTAGCTCTACTGTGTATTCAACCTCTAAGGGTGTTGGGGTTATGGCAAGTATCTCACTAAAGTCCTTAGATATAAAGCTTTTCTCAGCTCCAGTATCAAACAATACAGTAGCATAATTATCGTTTAAGAGATACGTACCGGTTGCAAGGTTGGGATCCCTCCTGGCCTCCTTGGCCCCAATCACGAAGGCTCGTCCCCTCGCTCCATTGTTCCCGTTGTTGTTCGGTTGGTTGTTGTTCTTTTTCAGGTGCGGGCAATCCTTCTTGAAGTGCCCTGGTTTCCCACATTCGAAGCAACCCTTCGGTGCTTCAAGTTGTTGCTGTTGTTGTGGCTGCTGCGGGGTTTTTGTCATTAGTTCACCCCTGCAGTCTTTGGCTGCATGTCCCCCTTTTCCGCAGCGCTGACATTGGAAGCGGCCACATTGACCCGGTGCATGATGGAAGTTGCACTTGTGGCATTTGGGGTGTTTTCCAGCATAACCTCCTTGATTCTGGGTGGTTGGAATGGGTGGGGCATAAGCTTGGGTTGATCCAAACTTACGTTGCTGTGGTGGTGGTTGGAGAGTGGTTGGTTTGTTCTGGGTGTCATCCCATTTTCGTTTGCCCTTGTCGTTGGTTGTGGTCACAGCACCACGGGGTGGCAAGAGTCCTTGTGCAACTGCCGAATCAGTGAGCTTGTGAGTCAGTCGCACAGCTTGTTGCATGGTGATGGGGTCAGCAGAGAGCACCATGCCCTGAATTTGAGGTGGCAGTCCATCAATGTACTTCTCTATATGTTTGAAGGGTGGGGTTGCCATTTCCGGGCACAGATTTGCTAACTCATAAGATCGAGCGGTGTAAGCCTCGACCTCGGAACCAATCATCTTATGGTTCCAGAATTCCGTTTCCAGTTTCTGCACTTCACCGCGAGGACAGTACTCACGGTTCAACATTTGTTTAAAGTTATCCCAAGGCAGAGCGTTGGCTGCATCAAGCCCTAGGTTCTGGACGTTGGCATTCCACCAAGTGAGGGCAGCTCCCTCGAACGTCCCTGCAGCGAACTTGACCCTGTCCTCGTTCCTGCAGTTGCTCATGGCGAAGGCTGATTCCGCCTTCTCAATCCAGCGTAATAGCCCAACGGCTCCCTCAGTGCCGCTGAATGAATGGGGTTTGCAATCCAGGAACATCTTGAACGTGCAGAGAGGTGGGTTAGGGTTTGCTCCTGAGATACGCATGGAACAAGGTTGAGTTAGGTATAGGATGAACGTGTTGAATTGGAAACAAGTGTTTGTAGTGCAAGGTGAATATGAACAGGTTCATCACCTTGGTTCAGTAGATCTTGGTTACGGGCAGCTTCCCGTGCAGCAAGTACCTCCTCAACTCGTTCGTTGATGAGGGCGTTCAACTCAGCTTGAGTCAGGTTGATGTTCCCACGTCCGCCTGCATTCCTGCGTCCTCCACGTCTCCCAGCCATGATCTTCATAGCGAGAATAAGTGTTAGTGTTTGTCTAATGACTAATGTAGTGTGTGCAGTAGGTACTGTAAAGTACATGTAGAGCTTTCGGCTATCCCCATCACGGGTAGTCACGTGCTGTGATGAACGTAATGCATAAAAGATGTGGCATGTGTGCAAGCATCATAATACTAAGCACTAAGTGTTGTGTGGAGACTAGTGGTTATAGACTAAGTTCACTAAATGCAAACCTAATTCGCAATAACCGGAGTCTCTGATACCAATCTGTCGCACCCCGAGAAATCCCGTCCCTTCCGGGGCGCGAGCGGCGGCAGATTGTCAGGATCGCAGTCTCCGGTCACACAACATGCGAGACCTATATGTCTGATTTCTTACGTACATCCAATAATTTGGATAAAACAGTTTAGTAATATCAGAGTTGCGGTAGTGAAGTATAAATTAACAAGACAGTTTAATCATTCATAGTAGCGGAAGCGTTAAATCAAAATGGTTTTCAAAGCGATACGTGACAATAGTTGCGGAAGCGATTTAAGCTGATTAACATTACATAACGACCAAATGGTAATGAATGTTTGATAAACTAAGACACTTAAATAGATGCATGCGACTCCGGCCTAGCATCCTATTCCTGGTGCGCGTGCCTTAGTTACCTGAGAAAACATGCGAGTAAAAGGTCAACACAATGGTTGGTGAGAGCACAGGTTTGTAATCAGCAGTAAACATCAACATGTTTAAAGTAAAGTTTGCAGGTCTATTTTTCAATACAATGCAATATCAATTGATAGCTAGTCAATATGTGTTATATCATATGCGGGTTCGCAACCGAAGCTAACATGCTGCCTCCCGCCATATCCATCCAAGATATGGCAAATGTTGTTTGGTCAATTATGCACTGTTCCGACCTCCAGTCGGGGTGGCCATACGGCTCGCAACAGTGGGGCTTGTCAGGCCCAAATAGTACTATTCAGAATTACCACGCTGAGCGCAACGCGCTATTAACGGTTCGAGGTGTGTTTAATGAGGACTTATCAGTTTGTGGATGAATACCACACATATGCATATATGATATTAGCATGTACAAAAATAACCAAAAGTGTGTAAGTTGTTCAAAAACAGTTGTATGCAATGTTTTCTCCCCCAAAGGTAGAAAATGTAAAAAGGGGCCGTGAACTCACCTTAGCGAAGTAAACAACGTAAGCGTAAGCTCCTGTGTAGTCAGGTAGTCAGTCACCGGCTACCTATATCGTATACTATACGTGAGTTCGTGTAAGTGATCGTGTTACGTGATCGATAACTCTCGGTCGATCATGTCTGTCCGTGTCGGTCTACATTGACCGTGTTTGACCGTGTGTGTCAACGACCCGTTGGTGAACCTTGTGTTGTTTGTGTTTTGTGAAACATTCGTGTTAGTGCTCGTTGTGTGCAAAACGCGCAAGTCGCGTCTATGGACAACTTACCATTTATAGTAAGTTTCCATTTATAGCAAGTTCACTAGCATATTGATTTTAGAGTTCTAGCATGCCCATTAATCCTACGTGATTATGTTAACACATAACACATCATCATACAAAGTCACATAAGTCATTTACAACATGTTTGCACATAAAAGTTTCCTAAAATGGAAAGTTTCCAATTGTAATATTCGTGACAACGAAAACCATCTAACTTAGTATCTAATCATCATACTACAACATAATAAGTCATCTAGCATGCTCGAATCACACATCATGTTTTCAAATCGGTTTTTGTAAAAATAAAGTTACCATAAATAGTAACTTTGTAGTTTTTGCATAAAATGACCATCTTAATATTTCTAAACCAATTTTCATGTCACCAATCATCATAATAACCAATCTAACATCATTTAAACATGCAAACATGGTCCATAACATCATCTAGCAATACTTTGACCCGAAAAGTTACTAAATATAGTAACTATGTCAAAATGACCATAAACATTATCAAAATCACATTCTAAGTGTTCAAATCATCATCTTAACATCCTAATAGCAATTCCTCATACATGCATGTTCATCACTCTCACTAAATCATCATCTTGTAACTCAAAAGTTACTAAAAATAGAAATAATCATAAATAAACCATTTTAACATCATCTATTCATGAAATCATCATCCAATGTTATCAAGAAACATATCTATATACTCAAAATCATTCTAACCATCATGGATCATACATGCATGGCATTATAATGTCATAAATCATCATTTCAAGCATATAGGTTCATACTCATCACTTTAGATCATCATAAAACTCAATCTAAACATCATAGATCATCAAGAAATACATTTATATCATCAAACCCAGATTCAAACCACAAGAAATTCGTGCATTGTGATGGGTGGGTGCTTGTATGTGAGTGGATCTTCATGCATGTGGGTTTTTACCCATTGCATGTTCGATCTAACTATCAAGAAGCAAGTAAAACTACCTTAGATGCTCTAGATCGCTGGAATGAAGTTGAATCAGGGATTTGGCAGCTCCAAGGGTGGCTGGAAATAAACTCTTAGTGGCTTCAAGTGGTGATGTGTTGATGGTGATGAGTTCCAAGCTTCCTTCTATGCTCCAATGGCTTCCTAGGAGCTTCAAAGCTTCATCAATGGAGTTTTCTGGTGAAATGATGAAGAAACAGAGGTAGGAACTCGAGATGGAGGTGTTATGACCGAGAGAATAGGATTAGAATGATTAAAGTGAGATAGGTTGAGTGTAAATCTTATTTTTGCGATCTGTGCATGTCAGGCGTAACGCCTGGCGTGGGTTAAAGATATTAGGCGTTACGCGCGGATGCAAATTGTGTCCGGCCGAGTTCTTTGTCCCGCGCGTATCGCCAGGGATGGGTGCTTCGGGTCAGGCGTAGCGCCTGGCCCATATGTTAGGCCCACTAAGCTTGTTTTGTTGTTCTAGGCCCGTTCTCGCCCGTTTCTCGACTGTAGAACATCGTTCGAGTGTCGTTTGGACTCGTTTGAGCTTCCCAGTTCATTGTGTGACTGTTTCGTGAAGTTTCGAGTGTTGTTATACACAATGTGTTTGACGTTCACCAACGTTCGTGAGACTCGTGTGTGTTTCGGTAACTCCTCGAATTATCGATGCTTGCTTGTGTTCGTGTCTAACGAAGTGTTTGCACGCTTGATTAATCCTAATCAACGTGTGATGTACAATTCAATAATTCCCCGAATTATTGTTTTGCGTTAGTGTTGTGTTTGCCACACTTGGTTTCCAAAACCAATGTGCAATGTACGATTCGATAGCTCCACGGACTATCGTTTCGCAGTAGTTTGTGTTCAACTCATCTAATTAATCATAATTAAATGAAATGCAAGAGGTATGAATGTGAAATGTAAAGAATACAAGAGTTGCAATTTACCTGAAATTGCCGGGTGTCACACTTTCATTTGATTCTGAATCAAGATGACTTGTGCACTGCAGCTAGAAGTAGCAATGTATTCAGCTTCAGCAGTAGAGGTAGAAACACAGGACTGCTTCTTGCATTGCCATGATACTATTTTGGACCTAAGAAATTGACATCCTCCTAATGTGGATTTCTTGCTGATGTTACAACCTCCATAATCACTGCCAGTGTATGCCATGAACTAAAAATCTTCAATTCTAGGATACCATAATCCTAGACTTGGTGCTCCTTTGAGGTATCCGAAGCTTCTTTTCACAGCAAACATGTTTGAACTCTTGGGATTGGCCTGAAATCTTGCACACAAACAGGTTGCAAACATGATGTCAGGCCTGCTTGCTGTGAGATACATCAAAGAGCCTATCATTGCTATGTATTGGTGTTGATCAACATCCTCCCCCTCAAGGTCAGGGCCTAAGGATGTTGTCTTAGACATTGGAGTACCCAAAGCTTTGCAATCAGTGAAGTTGAATCTTTCAAGAATATCCTTGACATACTTTGATTGATTAACGAAAATCCCTGTACGAGTTTGTTTCACTTGTAGTCCAAGAAAGAACGTGAGTTCTCCCATTGAGTTCATTTCAAATTTGGACTTCATTAGTGATTGAAAATCCTTACAGAAAGATTCATTTGTAGAACAAAAAATAATATCATCAACATAAATTTGAACAAGCATAATATGTTAATTAGATTTCTTGAAGAAAAGAGTCTTGTCAATTGTTTCTCTCTTGAAGTTTTTGGTCAACAGGAAAGAGGATAAAGTTTCATACCATTTTTTGGGAGCCTGATGCAGCCCATGTAGAGCTTTATCAAGCTTACAGACATGATTAGGAAACTTTGGATATTCAAATCCAGGCGGTTGACAAACATATACTTCCTCATCAATCTTTCCATAAAGGAAGGCACTTTTTACATCAATTTGAAAAACCTTGAAGCTCTTAGCAGCTGCAAATGCTATAAATATTTTGATTGCCTCAATCTTTGCAACTGCAGCAGAAACTTCATCGTAGTCAATGGATTCCTCCTAAGTGTACCATTGTACAACTAACCTTGCCTTGTTCTTGATGACAACACCTTTGTCATCCTTCTTATTTCTGAAAACCCACTTTGTTCTGATTGCATATTTACCCTTAGGTAAAGGGCAAACCTTCCAGAATCCTTTTCTTTCAAATTGAAGGATTTCTTCCTACATGGCTTCTACCAAGTTGCTATCTTTCAGTGCTTCAACAACTTTCTTTGGTTCTGTTTGGGATAGAAAGCAGGGAAACAAACAGATGTTTGCTTCATGCATGGAGCTTCTTGTTCTTATTCCTTCCTCAACATTACAAATGATATTTTCAACTGGATGAGTTTTATGAATGCGAGTTCTTGGGATCACATCCAGCTGGGAATTCAAATCCATGTTGCTTGACTCGAGGCTTGGAAGTACAACCTCAAGCTGGATTTCTGGTAGATCTTAAGGTCTCTGAAGTTGGACTGTTGTGGGTTGATTTTCTTTAGGAGGAGAAGTTTCCAGAGTGTTTGCTTCAACAGTAGGGCTCCCACCTTCTTCTTGACTCAGTGGAACAGAAGTATAGTCACTTTAAGGAACAGGCCGAGAGGTCTTGGTAGTCTCTGACTGTGAGACAACTTGGTATGTTGAAGTGGATTCTGCCAAGGTTTGTCTTGAAGCTATTGGCAGTTCAACACGAAAGTATTCTTCTCTTGCATGCAAGGAGGAGTCCAAGGTAGTTGTCTGTTGTTCTGGAAGATACTCTTTCAAATGATTAAATGCAGATGTAAATTTATCAAGATCAAACAACCAATCAAGACCTATTCCAGGTTTATTGATAGTATGTTCATTAAAATGAACATTTGCAGACTCTTCAATAATCCTGGAATCTTTGATGTACACTCTATATGCCTTAGTATGTGAAGAGTACCCGACAAAGTAGCCCTCTACTGATTTCTCAGCAAATTTGGCTAGATGATATTTGGTATTCAAGATGGTGCATTGACATCCAAATGGTTTGAGAAACCTAATAAATGGTTTTCTCTTATGCCAAATTTCATAAGGAGTCATACCATGTGATTTAACTACCAATACTCTATTTTGAACATAACAAGGAGTGTTGACTTCTTCTGCCCAAAAAGTTATTGGAAGTTTGGCATCAGATAACATGGTCCTAGCAGCCTCAATTAGTGTCCTATTCCTTTTCTCAGCAACCCCATTTTGTTGTGGAGTCCTAGGAGCACTGAATTCTCTTGTGATACCCTTAGATTCACAAAATGAGTATAAAGTATGGTTTTTAAATTCTGTTCCTTGATCAGACCTTATGATATTTACATGATGATCACTTTCATTTTCAACCTTGAGAGTGAATGATTTCAAAATCTCAGCAGTTTCATCCTTGGTATTCAAGAAGAATACCCAGGTATACCTAGAGAAATCATGAGTGACCACCAAGCAATATGACTTTCTACCTAGACTTTTCACACTTGTAGGGCCAAACAAGTCTATGTGTAGCAGATGCAGGACTGTTGTTATTGAATTTATCTCTTTGGCACGATGAGATGATTTGTGTTGCTTCCCCTTTAGGCAAGCAACACATTTATCAACACAGATGAATTGTTTTGTTGGTAAACTGGTAACTAAGTTGTTTTTGACAAGTTTATTCATGTTTTTCAGGTTTACATGACAAAGTCTCCTATGCCAAAGAGATGATTCATCAACTGGATCTTTTGAGACAAAGCAGTTTATATTGCTGAGTGGTGTAGCTGTGCTCATGTCCAACATATACATGTTGTTTCTTCTCGGAGTTCTGAGCAGGATTTGGTCATTTGGAACAACAAATCCTGGTTTCAGGACAATATATTCATGCTAACTAAACAACATGTTAAGCGTTTAGTCACACACCTGTGATACACTCAGCATATTATAGTTCAATTCTTTTACAAAATCCACATTCTCAAAGCTTACCTTGTCATTTGTGATTGTGCCCCTACCTGTGATATATCCTCCCACTGGATCACTTCCAAATGCAAGAGACCCTCCAAAGAATAGTTCATATTTGTGTTGGTGGGTCTTGTTGCCTGTCATGTGCCTAGAAGAGCCACTATCAACAATCTACAAGTTGCTTTTTGATTTTTTCTATCCCTACACATGACCAGAAGTGAGTTAGTTCCTGATGGAACCCAAGCCCATGTGGTCTTGGGTTTTCCATTTGCATCATTATAAGTAATTTTCTTTGACATCATCTTTGATGGAACAGATGATGAGCTTGCTGTTGGTGGGACAGGTGGTTGAACTGGTGGTTCAGATGTTTCTTTCTTCTTCTAGATTTTCTTGACTTTTGGAGTGGTAGAAAGAACTTGCTTCTTCTGGAAACCATCGGAAGTAACTTTTGCCTTCTCTTTAGATAGTTTGGTTTTGGTCTTCAAGTAGGGCTTATCTTCTGATGTTCCTCTTCCTCCGAAGTGATGAGATTTCTGGTGTTTGTCAGAAGCAATCTTGACATGTGCTTCCGATGTTTCTATGCTTCGGAAGAATTCTTGCCTTTTCTTTTCCATTTGTTAGAAGTACTTGCTTCTGATGGCTTCTCTTGTTGCTTGACTGACTGGTTTCTTCCGGAAGCAGATTGTTCTTCCAAGGAAACAGATGATTTGTTCCATTTTCCCTTTTGAATTCCTCTTCCTTGCCGTCTTGAATGTATTCTGCTTCTTGGATTATAGAAGCAGTCGGCAACAAGATGACTTGTATCACCACATATCAGACACGCAGTCTGAATATTGACAGATTTTTAAAAGCTTCTCTCTTTTGGATGAAGCTGAGCTATTTTTCACAAAACCTGATTGTTTTGACTTGGGGGTACCAACTGGACTTTTGTTTGGATGATTTTTCTGAGCCTTAGAGCTACTTGCATCTCTATTTTCTAACCTAGCCCTATGGGACTTGTCAGAGGGACAAGTATCATATTCATTTGAAGAGGTACTTCCCATTTGCATATATTCAGCTTTGACAAAAACTGGTGAAGTTTTCTTGTTTTTCTTATTTCTTTTCTTAATTTTCAAAGCATGTTTTTCTTTTTCCAAAACAATGGGAGTATCATCCTTAGATGAACATGTTGAGAAAGTATGGCTTAGATCAGAGAGGTCATCATTTTAAGCAACCTTGTGTACATCCAACACTTCATCATACACAAGATTAGTTTCTGGTTTACATCGAACCTCCACCATTGGAGTAAAGGCACATGGAGGTTCCATTTTGTTATATCCCAACCCAGCCTTTCTTTTCTTTACCAGCTCAGCTGTATCACTCATTTTAAACAGTTTCTCACATTTTTCACCTTGACTAAAAAATTTGTCTCTATATGACTCAGCCAATACAAGTTATGTTTTGGCAATTGTTAACATTTCCAAAAGATTGTTTATTTGACACTACTTATTAGTGTCTTCATGTTTTAAACTGGAAATGATATTTTCTAGTTCCTCAATCTTTTCCTTATAATTTCTTTCAGACTCAAAGATATTTGCCTTAACAACTTGTAGTGACTCGAGCTCATTACAGACTTGAGCATTAAACCGTTTATAAGCTTTTAATTTTTTTAAACATTCAGGAGTACACATATCTTCTGTTTCCTTGAATGTAGAGGTTGAGTCATTGGCCATCAGTGCATTGTTTGATGTAGATGCATCCTTAGCTTGAAAGCTCCAGTCTGAAAAGTCGTGCTATTCTGCAACATTTGCACCGGTGGAGGAGCTTGGAGATTTGTGGTTTGGTTGGACAGAAGTTGATGGCTGAGAACTTGGGGATTTGCAATCTCTTGCAAAGTGCCCCAGCTGTTGACAATTAAAGCATTTGAGTTTAGACTTGTCTAAACCAAACCCTGTTTTCATATTATGCTTCCTGAACTGTCTACCAGTTTTCTGATATAACTTCTTTAGCTCTGTCTACCATCTGGTAGTTGATGTCCATCTCTTCAAGAACATCAGCAGGGATTCCATCTAAATTCTCCTGTAAAAGATGAAAATAATTGGTTTCTTCAGTCATAAAAGCTCCGTGTCTTGAGGTGATCAGTGGGGTAGAGCTTGAGAATGGATTTGAATGGGAGGTTGATGGGGTGGGTGTTTCTGGATATGTGATGATAGGTGTGGAGTTTGAGTGATAGATGGGCTGATAATTTTGGAATGGAGAATTATGGATGGGTGCATACAAGGTGGCTAAACCTGATGTTACAAAGGTAGATCTAGCTTCTTGGGCATCAATTTCCATTTGGTATGCACTAAAGCTTCAAAGTTCTCAGATTCTCTGTTCTATGTATAGCACCAGAGTAGATGTTCCATGCTTGTGGAAGTGATCTAATAAACTTTCTTATAACATCTTGGTTTTCCATCTTCACTCCTGCAGAAACCAACTCATCGACTAATTGGACATACCTCAAATACCGAGAAGCCATCTTCTCATTGTTTTCTTGGCAAAAGTTCTCAAACTTTTTGTTTCAGCATGTCCTTTTTGTTATCATTGACATCTTCTGACCCCTTATACATCTGCTGCAAAGAGTTCCACAGCTCCTTTGCAGACTTTCATTTCTTGGATGCGTTTATGATAGAGTTTGGGATCGCCATCTGGATTAGCCATAGTGCCTTAGAATCCACCTCCATCATCTTATAATCCTCATCTAAGTATAAAGATTGATCTTTTGGCACGGGTGAACCACCAGTACCTGCAGCAGCAATGGTTGGGATGAATGGTCCCTCAAGAACTGACTTCCAAAGTTTGAAGTCCTGGTTCCTGATAAAATCCTCCATCCTAACCTTCCGTGTATCATAATCATCTGGAGTGAACATGAGAGGTTTGTTAAGAGTACCATTCTCAATGCCATGCATACTAACAGTTGACATTGTGTCTAGAGGTGGCTTCAAAAACAAAGAGTTGTAGAAGATAGACAACTGGTAACATACGAATGGTTAATTGCTTAAGTTAGAGAGCCAAGGCTCTGATACCACTGGTTGGATCAGGTTATGTAGTTTACACAACACTATCACAAGTTATCCTCTACACAGTTGATAGTTGCGGAAATTCTATCAACTTAGTTTGTAAAACAGATTGAAACACAATACAGAAATCAATTATAAAATCAAGGTCAAAGTATATTGCATTCAACTGTTAAGCTTTACAACACTTGGCTCAAGCACACACTCGTGGTTTTCTAACTAACAAGTGAACATATTTATACTAAGACCTACAGCTGTATCCTCGTAGGGATACAAGGCTGGACAAAATACTAGAAACAAACTAATGCTAAAACTAGTATTTGTTATGAACTTGACAGGCCAAGCCATATTAATTACAATTAATACAAAAGACACCTTTGACTTTTACAATAAATGCCTACACTACAAAAGGCATTAATATCTTGTTATCTTATGTGGTTCTGACAAATCTTCTTTGCTACTGACTTTCACAAAAATATCATCTTTATTAGTCTTCATGAGAGAAAGCAGCTCTGTTTATTTCTACAAGTGTATAGAATCTTTGTCAACACCAAAGTCTTCGGAAGTCCTTGTATTCGAAAGCTGTTGAGCTCTTGATTAGAAGCTTTGTCTTCTAAATCTTTGATCATTGGAAGCTTTGGTCTTTGAAGCTCTAAGTGTTGAGCTCTAAGGACTAAGGAGGTCATCGGAAGCTTTACTCTTTTGTATAGCCTTCGGTAGGAGTGAGTTATCTTTCGGAAGTAATGCTTCTTCCGAAGGTTAACTCCTTCCTTCCGAAGGCTGTTAGGATTTAGAGAGTTCCAAGACTTAGTCAAGAGGAGAGTTTGGTGAGCATCAGCCTTTATTGGTCGTACAATCTTGAAAATATGCCATTTGAAGAGGCGGTAGGAAGGTTAAAAGCATATGAATATAGGCTCCAAAGTCATGAAGAAAAGGATGAAGATCAAGGTCAACTTTTAATGGCTAGTTCAAGAGAAAGGCAATATGGACGAGGAAGAGGACGAGGAAGAGGTCGTGGAAGATCCGGTAGAGGTGAAAAAAGACGTGGAAGAGGCTCGGGTCGAGGTGATAAAAGTGGGTTTAGATTCTATGAGCGCGGAACGTTTGGGCATTTTGCAAACGAGTGTATGAAATGGAAAGACAAGGAGCACGAGGCTAACTTGATTTGGTTGGATGCTGATGAACCAACTTTACTTTGATGAACGCCGGGGGCCGCGTCAAGATTATTGGGGTGAATGTTGGTTTTATCTTGACGGGTCAAACGGGTTAACTGGTGTGGGTCTAGTATTAAACACAATTACGGTTTTAAATGAGATTTATATCTTGTTGTGGGAGGTGGTCAATTAGGATCGTGGTTATTCAGTTAGTTGAATAAGTAATAGTCAAAGTATCCGTTGAGTGTTTGTTTGAGTCTTGCTTTTTATTAGGTAATTCCCTATTGAATAGGTGGTAGTATGCAGAATCTTTTGAAAGTGTCATTTGAATGTTAGCCTATTTAAGGCATGTCTTGTTATTTTGTTTTCTTTATTTGCATAATTCGTATACCCGTTTCTATATTTCACTTGAATATTTTGCATTTGATCTTGGGTTTAACCAATAGAGATGAATTGACCTGATAGCTCTTGAGCAGCAACCCTTTCTATGACAAAATGGAAATCTACCTTAGTATGTTTTGTGCGAGCATAAAAAATAGATTAGCTGAAAAATATGTGGCACCAAGATTGTCATACCATAAGACAAGAATGAGGCAATATACACGTGTAATTTATGTAGAAGAGCCTCAAGTTAGGATAGATCGGCAAATTTATCATCCAAAGCTTTATACTCCGATTCAGTAGATGATTAAGAGACAATACATTGTTTCCTCTCACACCACGAGATCAAATTAGAACCAAGAGTAGGGTTGTACAAAAAGCTCGGAGCTCGTGTTCGGCTGGTAGCTTGTTCAGAAAAAGCTAAAGCTCATTTGTAATTGAGCTGGCTAGTTTTGAAAGCGAGCCTGAGTTCAATCCTAGAATGGCTCGGCTCGTTTGTACAACATGTTATACCATAATATAAAAATATAATGTTAGTTTTAATAATATGTATAATTTTGTTTCATATTTGCAATTATGTTAAAGAAATTAATAAAAGAAAATAAAAGAAAACATGATCTAGAGCTCACAAGTTATAAATTCATATACTAAAATTTAAATTATGCAAAAACCGAGCAAAAAACGAACTGACCCGAGCCGTCTCGGCTAAAAACGAGTCGAGTATGAGCCAAGATTTCAGGCTTGGTTTACAATTTAAGCCGAGCCAGGCTCAATTGAAATCCAAGTTGAGTCCGAGCTTACTCCTGGCTCGATTCGGCTCGGCTCGTAATCATCTTAACCAAGAGGGAGAGAGAGAGCATATCCTTTGGTGGATTGATGATCATCATGACAACAAGCCTAGTCAACATCCGAATAGGCGTGAATTGAAGCATCTGTATAAGCATGAAGAGCGGACCTTGCATGAGAAATTAAAAGACCATCATCCAAAATACCACGAAAATGGTGCATGCATAATCCGTTTTACAACCGACCAATGACTGATAGTCGGAGTGCATGATAACGGTTCAATGGGTACATTGTCGATGTTGAATACCAACAATTTGTATCCACAATAGAAAAGTTATGAGCTTCGTATTTTTTTTATGTAAAAACAAAATTAAACAATTTAATGTAATAAAAATTTTTAGTGAATGATTAATTAAACTGATTTATATTAAGTTAGATATAACGTCTCATTTGCAGTGCACGCATATAATGTATATATGTGTGGGCCCTTATGAGGCAAAAGTAAAAGGGCACTAATTTTAACGTTATTTTAATTATTTTGTGAAAATAACGTTAAAATCTTTGGGATGATCAACTTCAAACGATAACTTTGAGCCGGGGACTCTTTCGGAGCAGCCTCTCTATCCCAATTGGGATAGGGGTAAGGTTTGTATCTATCTTTCCCCCCAGTCCCTACTGAAAAGTGAGAATATACTGGGTAAGGTTATTGTTATTGTATTGTATATTAAGTTAGATATAATTGTAATATGTTACAAAATGATACATAGGTACAATAATTTACATAAAGTTATATTATGTTTGATTGTAACGTGTGTGATAGGATGTCTTATGATCATTTATAATTGTATATGGTTATGTTGAGTTACATTTGGTTATAACTTGTTAAAACAAGTCATAACAGATGTTAACGAGTCAATTTTGTATAAAATGTATCATAACGGGTACAAATAGTTCATATTTGTTACTTTATGTGAGTTATGTTTTCATGTAATTATGTAGTAGCGGATTTTGTGTTAATGTGTTATTAAGGTACTTGTTAATCTGTTAATTATTAGTGCAATAATTGATTGAAGAAACAAATAAGTGATAAGTAACTAACAAAATAAAGAAACAAGCTATGATAGAAAAACTTGAAGAACATGTAGGCAATACACTAAAAGAAATGAGAGACTTCAATTATTTTCAGAAGAACTACTACAAAAGTTTCTATATCATTCAACTTATGATATAGGTTTATATAGTTAACCCTTAAAATTTGGATATCAATGTATTGTTTTTGGGTAGTTTGAATCTATATTGTATCACTGAATTTTGGATAAAATAAATTTGTTTCTCTGAATCGTTTAGAATTTAACATTGGTATCATTTGTGTATATTTATTAAAATTTAAATATAATGTTTTTGCAAAATATATATATCGAAAATAATATTTTAAAAATTATTGAACAATTCTAGATAAAATTTGTAGCTAAATCTATAGTGTGAACTTTTTTAAAATTTATAGTTAAATTTGAAGTTAAAAAAAAAATCATAGAATAATCCGTAGCAAAATCGGAAGTAAAAATCATAGAAAATTTCCATAACCAAATTTGTAGAAAACACATTGAAGAAAAAAATGTAATTAAAAATGGGATTGATTATTTGTATATTCGGCTTTTTTAATTTAACACCCCACTAGCCTGTACGTGTCGAATAGCTCTATATGACACGTACAAAAAACTCTTGCACCTCGTTGTCGTGCGTGTTGTACGTCACGTACAGATCTTTACGTGACGTATGACATCTGACGCCTGCAACCAGGGTGGTAAAAATCAGCCTAGGCGGCGCCTAGGCACTAGGCGCCCGGATCCCTTCTCGATTTTACCCTAGGCGGTGCCTAGGCGGCCTTTTTTTTTTTTTGGTTTTTCTGTTTTTTTGGCTTTTTTCAAGTAAAAATGACCCAGAGAAGTGATTATTCAAGACATTTCTCCACCCTAAATACTTAATATGTCTCTAAAACATCAAATCTAACATCTGAAACATTGAACCCTGCCACTAAATATTGAAATCCATCTATAAACTCAGAATTTTGTGTTTAAGTTTGTAATTTGAAGTACTTGACTTAGTATGTTTAAGTTTATTTTTTAATATATTTGAAGTATTAT
This sequence comes from Mikania micrantha, assembly GCA_009363875.1. Taxonomy (NCBI): domain Eukaryota; kingdom Viridiplantae; phylum Streptophyta; class Magnoliopsida; order Asterales; family Asteraceae; genus Mikania; species Mikania micrantha. Next base: position 95,061,385 of record CM018691.1, read on the forward strand.
ATTAAATTATTGATATTAATGTGTGTATATAATAAATATTTGTAAACTTACATATAAAAATTCCAATCCACGTAGCGCCGATTAATTCAGATTAATCCCTAGGCGGTACCTCGCCCGACTAGCGCCTTGCGACTTCTACAACATGCCTGCAACCATAAATTCTACGACGTGATTGATAAAATTCTGTGTTGTATGACATGTACAGATCTCTACGTGACGTATATGTATTTCTGAATTAGTCGAGCTATGTTCTTCCCAAAATTGAATAATTATGCGTGTAGTATAGGCTTATACGTCACTTATACTTTAAAAGAAATAGAACTTTTTTATAAACTTTAGATCAAAAAAATTAGGAAACGTTAATAATTTTAAATATTAACAGCATTTATTTATAATGTTTTTCATTTTTATAATTAAATTCATCAATGTTAATATTATTTTGTTTTAATAAAGACAAAATGATACAACACATATTACATGTATAAACGAATAAACAACCAAGAAAAACATAACACATAGTATTATCATAATGAGTGTCTGTACAATACAAAGAAATGAAATAAAAACTACGGATCCATTGGACAGCAAGCTCCCGCATCAGGTTCTCAACACATGCCAGAAGCCTCACTGTCTGGTACAATCGATGCGGATGCTATGGTACGTAGTGAGGACTTTCGACTGCCCCTCCTCCTCCTCCTCACCACTACCACCTCGCCTCCGCCACCCTCACCATCCCGGTCACCCTCTCCACCAACACCTCCACCCTCTCGTCTCCTCCCATCACATGTAGCGGTGGAGGGATGCGTATCTTTATGGTTCGGAGAGAAAACCTCAACCGTACACTAGGAAAATCCATGACGATCTTCATACCGAAGAGCGTCCAGTGATCGAGTCTAACCGGTAGGACAGGGTCAGCCAACTCCTCGATCAAGTCCTGGTGTAGATGACCCAGAGTACGGCCTATGAGCGTGATGTAGGCCTCGCCATATATGGCTCTACGCTGATGCCGGTGGCGGTAACTCGCAAAATACTCGGCGAGGTAGCGCACATGACGACTTGTAATCAGGCAGGTACAAATAAAATAAATCCTGCAAAGTGCACCACTCGCGGCTTCTTCCCCTAACTCTCGCCTTGGTGCCCATAAAGTCACCCTCGGCAATCTGATGCCACCATGCACGTAAGGTGGCATCGTCTAATCACGTACACTTATTATAACATAAAGGAAAAAGGTTTAAAGTTTTATTTGATTACCTGTGTTTTCGTATTTTATCAAACGAAAAGCACACGGCATGCCACAACTAGTGAAAAGTTAACAGTTACAAGATTTATTTGCTGTCCGCAAAACTTGTATCTTGCTTTTCTCAACAACTAAGCAAATCAAGGGCCTTGTGTGAAACCTAACCTCGGAGGTAATCAAACAATGGTACATTATGATGACTCATAGTCTTCACCTTTCTTGTTTCAAAACCATGATTTATGTTCACCTCTTGCGAGTTTACAATTTCGTCAATGAACATGACAAGTGTAGCAAGCGAACTATTACGTGTCTTTAGGTATCGCTTCAAGTTCACGTGCTAACTCTTGACTCTATTAGTTGTATGTTGACCGAAGTTCCGATTTCAGTTGCTCCAAGCAGATACAAACATTTCTTTGTAACCATTTATCCAGATTTGCATTAAATAATTTAAATACCTGAAACAAAATGTAACAAACGTTATTAGTATATGCATGTATGTATGTATGCATGTATGTATGTATGTATAAAAGCTTACATTGTCGTTTTTCTTTCGTTAGTTGTTTGTAAAGCTTGTTATAATTGTATTGGTAATTGTCTTGAGAGGAAGACTCACACAATGCCTTCCACATATGGCGGAATCTATTCTAGTCACTGTTAGAAAAACTTGCGTTGTAGTGTTTAGAAATGTTCTTGCTTATGATGTGGCTCCATACATATGTCTAACATTTCTTTCACTTTTTGCAATCCCTACAACTAATTCTCTTCACATTCTTTTGTTACAAACACATGTGCAATACAAATGTATGGTGTTTTTAAGTGACACCAACAATCTATACAAACGGAACTATGTACACATTCGTTTTGCATGTGCGTTGATCATCAGCACATGCGGGAACGTTCGCCAATATGTGTATGACTTCGGTTGATAGAAGAAATATGACACCCTGTAAAATCCAGATCAGCGCTGACTTTAATTTAATATTCTTTTAAATGTTAAATCATACGTGGCACTTAATTTATACTTTAGTGTGACACGTGGCACTTTAGTCCAGACACGAGCAATTCAAATGGTAGTTCGAGGAATTACCAGAAACCCACACAAGTATTGAGTCACGAACGTTGGTGAACTAACATACTAAGGCATCTAACATGCAACCAAATTCGTAAGTGGAATCACGGTGAAAAACGAATCGTAACATTAAGTATGAACAACCACAAAGCAAACACAATTTGAAATCACAAACAAAACAAATGGTACTGAACCCGAATCCGTCACTGTATATGAAGGATTTCACATACATCCGTCGCGGAACTCCATGAATAATTTTAACAGTTGCATTGACAAGTAAACAAGATACATGAAGATGATTCGGATTCCATTGGTGGTACGCGGCGCGTACAGGAACCGGGACTCGACTATTTTGTCCTTGGCGGTACACCGATAGTCCCAGGGAACCACCTATAGGCGGAATGCGAAGACCCCAAACTCAAAAAATCTATAAATATCAATCCATTCCCTCACACCTCATTCTTCACATTACCACTCCGAATTTTTGGTTTTCTCTCAACCATAGACGCCCCAAGGAGCCTCATCCAACCACTAGGAGCACATCTCAAGCCAATACCTTGAGTCTGTTGAAGCATTGAAGCTAAAAGGAAGCTTGGAAGGGCCCTATATCATCATCACCTCCTTGTTCCACCGGATAGGCCATCACGAGCCACATCCAGAGCATCACAACTTGCTGTTCTTGAGCCACATCTCCAAGTCTTGAGCTTAGAGGTATTTACTATTCACCAAACTTCACTTAAAAATGGACATTTACACACATATTTCCCAATATGACTACAAACGAAGTCAAATCACTAACAATACCATATAATCTGTTAAAAACAATAAGATTAAAGCATGCCTATGTTGATTTGAAGATTGAATCTAGAATAAAAGCTTTCATGCTCATACATTTTTTAAAATTAATAATAACTTTTGTTTGAAAGAACATGCATTGGATGCATATATTTTCCATCTTGAAGTGTTATGATTATGGTTAAGGTCATACATAGAAACATGTATGGGTGTTTTGATTTTTGGTAAAATGTGTTTTGTTCATAACTTTCCATTTAAGGGAACTTTAAACGGGCATTTTCGAAAATAAGGATATATGAGCATGTTTACTAGTTAGAAATGATAGAATAAGTTGTATTAACACAATATAAAATCTCTGGTATGATTATTTTGGTAAAAACACATATACTTAGCATACTTTCTACAAATAGTAACTTTTGTCCACTAAGACATAATGTTTGAAAATGCTGAATGGATTAGGAGCTAACATGAACATGCAGTGAAAAGTAATGTCCTTTCTACAAAATGGTAACTTTAAATGTGAACATTCTAAATATAGGAACTTAATAAAAATAGAAACTTGCTACAAAATGGAAACTTACTACAAATAGTAAGTTATGTGACGAGCATGCATGACATGCCTACGTATAAAACTTGCTAATTAAGCTTACTTTCGACCCGGACGTTTTTGGGATGACGCTAATAACCATTGAATGGCAAGTGCTTTTCCTTGAGTGGATCCAAATTCAATGGGAACTTGATGAGTCAATCCAGCTACATGTCTTGCTTTTACTGCGATGCCCAGAGTTATTCCATGTATTGCTTGATGTAAAACAGATAGTGGATTTGAGCGCTAAACGAATGTTAACAACCTAAATATGTCACCAATGGGTCGTTGAGTCAACACAGTTAAACCTGGTCAAACACAACAACTTGGGGTTGTTGGGACACACATTAGGTCTAGCGGACCGACATAAACACAAAATCACACTACCTATGTGATATAGGTGACACATAAGTACAAAAAGTTCAGAAACACAACGACTCAACACATGTGAGTTTACGACCCCTTTTTATCTTTAACTGTTTACCTTAAACTGGGATAGAATTCATGCAAACATTTTTTATATATGATTGGTTATGTTGTACAGACGTTTTAAGCTTGCTATATCGTAACAAAGTCCTCACTAAACCGTACCGTTAGTTAAACGTAAGTGAGACGTTCACTAATAGTAATATTGGGTCTGACAAACCCTACTTGACGATAACTTTGAGTAGCAGTTAGGATGAATGTAATTACATCCTAGTTGCCATTTCTTTACGATAGACATGACACATGCATCTAACAGTCCTGTTTCGATAGTAGGGCAACACATACATTCGAGACCATTGGTCTATAACTTTAACATTTCGAGTTTATGTCGTGCAAACTATTTACCGTTTACTTATTAAACTCGTGAACTCACCAACTTTATGTTGACACATTTTAGCATGTAATTTTCATGTAATTAAAGCACGTAAGGACATGGAAAGCACAACATGGAGCTCTTGAAGTTTCGTTGCATATTTTGAAAATCCTTTGTCTATGTTATGTTATTAATTTTGATGATGTGTTTTAAAGCAATTTATTTTAGCTTCCGCAAACAATATTTACTTTCCGCTGCAAAAATCTTAGTTTAATGGTTGTGTTAAATGATGACCACATATTTTCAAACTCAAATACAGTCGTTCTATATGAACAATGTATCTTATCCTGCCACGTCATACACAGCGGTATGATACCGCAAGTGGTAAATTTGAGTGTGTGACAGATTGGTATCAGAGACTTGGTTATAGAGGACTAAGTTTGCATTTAGTAAACGTAGACTATAGACATAGTCTCTACACATAATACTATGCAGTTCCAAAACTTATAGTAGCATATTATTTGTTAAGAAGAATGTCTAACACTGGGCGTGATAACTCAGGAAAATGAGCAGCCGCCACACCACTAGAGGAGACCGATGCGAAGAGGCGCCAACTGGAGCCCCTTGCCAAGACAGAGGGTCTATGATGAGATCATCCACGTCGATTCACATAGCCACAACTAGCACTGGTATTGGTACCAATATATGGTTAGGTAATGGGTGCGTGGAGAGCAGGTACCTCCACCATTGACACCAGGCACGAGTTCGAGCACTACTAGATGGAGCGAGAAATCAGTCACATGCGGGAGGAGATAGGAGCCATCACCGGCCTGCTCTAGGGGGAGCATCGCATGACAAAGAAGGTGAAAAGACTCACGGACGAGTTGAATATCACAAACCAATGTCATAGTGACCTGGTTGATGTACTACTATGGATGCATATGCGGATGCCTGAGCTCACTACCTAAGTAGAGGCAGCCGAGGCTAAGGTAGGGGTAGTTGAGGCCAGAGCGGCGACGGCTGAGATGATAGCCTGGGCAACATCAGCTCAGGTGGCCATGGAGCAGGAGCCTGATGAGGAGGGGAGCCGATGAAGGACGAAGAGGAAGAGCCGACCGAGAGTGGAGATTCTGCATCAACTATCGCATCGGTGAACCATGGGTAGATATTTCCTTTTAGTACCATAAACCTAGATGGGCATGTGGTGCCCATACAATGACTTGTAATGTTTGAGTTAAAGTACTTTGTAATTTCCTTACAAGTTATATTAATCAAATGTCACTTTATGTTTCAAAATGTTGTGTTTATGTGTATATTATCTCCCTCTTGGATTTAGAACTATGTATTATCTCATTTCCTTTATTCTGTTTAGTAAAGAAAATGGCAGGAAGAAGACCATATACGCGACCCAACGGAAGAGCCAATGGATTGGCAACGATCAAAGCAATGGTGGAAAGGCGAGTCAGCAAAGCCATAGCTGACTATGAGGTGGACCGTATTCAAAGCGAGTCGAGCGGCAACAACAACAATAAACGAATCCCTAACTCTTTTGAATAACGTAGTGCGAGGCATATCAAACCCGAACCTGAAACACTAAACAACCTTAACTGCTGAAACTCAGGATCCTATCACCAGGGATGAGATCAGTACTATACCAGTACCATACTAGTACCGATACTGAAAGTACCGGTAACAAATTTTAGAAAAAATAGGTACCGTATACCGTACCGAAATGATCGGTACGGTAGCGTATCGGTTTGGTACTGGTATTTGTTACAAAATAATCATCTAAAACGGCATTTGTACTATACCGGTACAGTACCGGTTTGTTTCAGTATACGGTACCAAATGGTCATCCCTACCTATCACAAGACAAAGGTATGTTCATTCAAGACCCTCCTTAGCTGCCATCTCAACACCTTTAAAGGTCTTAAAGAGTAGTTGGACTGCTCCGATGGATCACGAAGGCAGAATCGGTCTTCTACGTGTGTGATTGTGCAGAAGAAAACAAAGTGAAATTTGATATAGGAACGCTTGAGGGTCAAACCCTAACATGGTTGAACTCTCATGTCTAGACACTAGGACTAGAGAACGCCAACTCAATTCCATGGGAGAAATGCATACGAATGATACGTGAGGAATACTATCCTTGTAATTAAGTTAAGAAACTAGAGGAGGAATTCTGGATCCATAGGATGGAAGGATCTGAAATCAAGAAGTACATTACTCGATTTCACAAGCTGTCCAAGTTATGCCCTGGCATGGTAACCCCTGAGTACAAGAAAATCGAACAGTATATCAGTGGCCTGCTCGATCGAATTCAGAGTATGGTCATAGCAGCAAACCTACTCTCATTCAACCCACCATCCGCATGGCTCAACGCTTGACAGACTAGGCGGCAGCACAAGGGAAGCTGCCCAAGTGGGGCAAGCATCAGAAGCCACAAGACAACAAGCGGAAGTGGGAACCCGACAAAGTCCCGGATGCACCAAGTGGATGCTACACGTGCGGGAAACTTGGACATATGCATAAGGACTATCCCCAAAACAAGAAGGCCGGAGGAAACAACGGAAAGGAAAGAGCCTTCATCATAGGATCTAGAGAAGCCAAAGATGACCCGAACATCATGACTAGTACTTCTCTTAAATAATGGCTATGCCAATAGGAGCTTTATATCTAGCGAGTTTAGCTAACTACTTAATGCCACACCAACACCACTAGACAATAAGTACACAATAGAGTTAGCCGACAGTAAACTTATCGAAACACAACACATATTTTGAGGATATGTAATGGAATTGGCTAATCATGATCTCGAAATCGACCTAATGCCGGTAACTCTAGGAAGCTTCGATGTGGTGGTTGGACTGGATTGGCGAACCGCAAACCAAGCAGAGATCGTATATCACGAAAGATCGTTCGAGTCACGTTACCAAATGGAGAAGAACTAACCATACAAGGGGAGCGAAGAGGAATACCCCTGAGCATCATGTCTTGCATGAAGGCTAACAAGTGTTTGAAAGTCGAGAAATTATATGCGATGTTTTCCAAATATGACTTTTGGGTTCTTGAAGTCCAATTCCTTAGGCATGTGGTCAACGAGAAAGGGATACACAAACCCTAATGAGGTGCGAAAATTCCTAGGCTTAGCAGGGTACTACCGACGATTTATCGAGGGATTCTCGAAGATCGCGCTATCTCTAACTTCTCTAACCTACAAGGACAAAAAGTTTGAGTGGGGCGACAAACAAGAAGCTGCTTTCAACCTCTTGAAACAGAAAGTCTACAGTGCACCAATACTATCACTGCCATATGACATCAACAACTTTGTGACATACTGTGTCACCTTAAAACAAGGACTCAATTATGTATTGAAGCATTGAAGCTAGAAGATAGCTTGGAAGAACCCTATACCATCATCACATCCTTCTTCTAGCGGAGAGGCCATCACCAACCACATTAGACCATCACAACCAACTTTTCTTGAGCCACATCTCAAGTCTTGATCTTGGAGGTATTAACTGTTCTTCCCCAATATGACACCAAAGCATGTCGAATCACTAACAATCCCATATAATCTATTAAAAAAAATAAGATTAAAGCATGCATGTGTTGATTTGAAGATTGAATATAGAATAAAAGTTTTCGTGCTCATACATTTCCAAAAATAAAAATTTTGGTGTGGTAGAACATAAATTGCATGTATATATTTGCCATATTGAAGTTTTATGATGATGTTTAAAGACATAGTAACATGTTTGGGTGGTTAAATTTTTGATAAAATGGGTTTTGTTCATACTTTCCATTTAAGAAAACTTTAAACGGGTATTTTTGAAATTAAGGATAGATGAGCATGTTTACTACTTAGAAATGATAGAATAAGTAGTATTAACAAAAAATAAAATCTTTGGCATGATTATTTTGGTAAAAACACATATACTTGGCATACTTTGTATAAATAGTAACTTTTGTCCACTAAGACATAATGTTTGGAACTGATGAATGGATTAGGAGCTGACATGAACACATAATGGAAACTAATGTCCTTTTCAAAAAAAATGGTAACTTTAAACGTGAAGTTACTAAATGTAGGAACTTATTAAAAATAGAAACTTGGTAAAATGGTAACTTACTATAAATAATAAGTTATGTGATGAACATGTAGGACATGCCTACGTATACAACTTTCGAATTAAGGACAATTGACGAACTCTAAACGAATGCTAACAACCTATATATGACACCAACAGGTCGTTGAGTCAACACGGTCAAACCTGGTCAAACACACTAAAACACAACAACTTGGAGTTGTATGGACACACATTAGTTCTAGCTGACCGAAACAAATACAAACTAACACTACCTATGTGATATATGTGACATATAAGGACAAACAGTTCCCAAAATGCAATGAACTCAACACATGTGAGTTTACGACCCCTTTTTATCTTAAACTGTTTACCTCAAAGTAGAGGAAAATTCATGCAAACATTTTTGATATATGACTGATTATTTTGTACAAACATTTTGAGTGAGCTAGATTGTTATAAAGTCCTCACAAAACCATACCGTTAGTTAAATGTAAGCGAGGCTTTCTTGAGTAATACGATTAGGTCCGACAAACCCCGCTCAACGAAAACTCTGACTAGCGGTCAGGATGAGCGTAACTACATCTTAGTTGCCATTGTTTTCATGATAGACATGGTGGAGGCAACTAATAGTCTAGTTTCGGTCATGGTGCAACACATACACTCGGGACCATTGATCTTCAACTTTAACATTTCAGGTATATATCATGCAAAGTATTTACTGTTTACTTATTAAACATGTGAACTCAGCAACTTTTTGTTGACAAAATTTAGCATTTAAGTCTTAGGTAACTAAAGAACATAAGGACTAGGAAATCACAACATGGAGTCATTGAAGTTTCAATGTATATTTTGAAAACCTTTTATCTATACCATGTTACTATTTTTGACGATGTGTTTTAAAACAATTTACTTTCTTTTCCGCAAACAATATTTACCTTCTGCTATTAAACTCTTAGTTTAATATTTGTGGTAAGTGATGATCACGTATTTTCAAACTCATACAGAGTCATTCGATATGAACAATGTTTCTGATCATGCCATGTCCCACCCAATGGTATCATACCGCAAGTGGTAAATTTGAGGATGTGACAAGAAAACTTCCTCAACGACATTTGTTGTAGGATCTTCTCTTGTATAATATACATAGATCTTGGAATGCTGTAGGTTTTCCAGAACCTGCATCGGATTAGTACATACTTTCTTTTCATTTTATATTTTCTGTTGGATGTTGTATATATCCCTGATGGTAGAAACATCATATGCCGGTTTTGCTTCTTGATGCTTGACAATATGTTCCACGGATCCATATGTTGTTCTGTCAGCTGTCCCACCATCTTCTGTTCGTCTTGAGACAACTTTCTTACAAATGAATGACCCTCTAGATGTTGAGCAGCTTCATGATTATGCTCGTCATTTCGAACCTCCAACTACCAAACCATATTCTTTTCGTTTTACATGCCAAGCAGTTTAAATGGACTGCCAATTTTCTTGCTGTCAGAGCATCTACGCGTAGCTATGCTCTTTTGTTTGCCACTGCGATCACAGACAAGCCATACCTTTTTACAATGTTTCCTTTCTTTTTATATCTAGCGGTGAATAAAATATAACCATTTCCAAGCGCTTCGCCTTTCACCCACCCAACCAACACATCATGAGACATAATTTTCTGAAACAAAAGTATGGCTTAAAGTTATATAATGTAAAAACATTAAACACAAAATAAATACCTTATTGGAATCCCACAAAATATTTGCATGATGACTTTCGTTGAAATAATTCTGACCGCTATGTTGTGGTTCTGTGTGACATCCGACAATTTCAGGTAAATTGCAACTCTTACAAAATAGCATTTCACATTCATACTTGTTACATTTCATTTAATTAGGCTTAATTAGATGAGTTAAACACAAGAAACTGCGAAATGATAGTTCGAGGAACTATCGAATCGTGCATTGCACATTGGTTGTGGAGACCAAGTGTGGCAAACACAAACGCAAAAAAATAATTTAGGGAATTATTGAATTGTGCATTACATGTTGATTATGATTAATCAAGCATGCAGACATTTCGTAAAACACAAACATAAACTGTAGGTCCTCAAACTGATCAAGATCCAAACTTTATCTCTGTAAACATCATCAATGATCTCTAACAAGTGCGGAATCCAAGTTAGAAACACGAAAGCAAGTAGAAAAATGCAAACTTTATAAATATTGCAAAACTTCGAGTACAAGCACCTCAATACGTCTAGAGAGCGTATGCCTCGGGATTCCAACCTAAACCTGTACAAAATACGTCTATTTATACTAGGCCTAGGTGTACATGAAATCTAGATACAAAGGTTCGAGTACACGATAACTTCGTGTACTCGAAAAGCTGTACACGAAATTATCCAAAAAACTTTGACTCTTCCGGATTGACTTTGTCAGTCTTCATCGTTTGGCGGGCTCTACAAACTCCCCCTAGACTGGCGAAGTCATCCGATAGGAAGAGTAACACTGTGTGGCCCTGCTCCAGCATACAGCTTCAGCTTCATGGCATAAGCAACAACTCGTGTAAATGGCTTAGCCAGCTCATCATTTCCGGAATATACTCGTATAGGAGAGTTGTGCAGCTTCATCATGTCATCCTTACCATACTTCAGAAGATCCATAGGGTCAAGAATCATGTCGATGTCATCAATATCGTCCATATTCCTAAGAATGACTGCAGCAAGGTTCAGATCATCAAAATACCAAGATAGAAATTTAGCCAAAGAGTTATCAGGAACTCTTGGCGAGACGGGGACTGCTTGCTCTACATGAGGAGGAGGGTACTTATAGTACACCCAAGGCTTCTTTGTCTTTGGATCTATGATGCACGAAGAGACAAAACGTCGTCCCTTTGCCGTGCGCATCACAGGGAAATTCTTCTCACACTGATCTTTGATAAACTTTGCGAACAAATCAGCCTGTGAGTCCTTAGACGGGTTGAAGAACATAGCCTTGTCAATGCTTCTGATGTCTACTTTGGGCAATGAACAAAAATCTCTTGGCTTTTTGTAGAACTCGATCTTTCCACTCATCCGTTTCACCAAGTAGATATCTCTTTGCTTGTCGTACATCCAACAGCATACATTTGATCTATCATTGCGAACTGCAAATAGGTTTCTGTCATCAGAAATGAAGGTATGCTCTGGATGCTGGTCGCCCATCTCTTTGAACCAAGCTGCTTTATCTACTGGAGGAGCAGGCGTCCAGTCCTTCTTTCGATCAAACCAGCTATCTATCACTTCATTCAGAGAAGTGATCTCATTTCCCAATGCATCAATGTATTTGTGGGCATACAGATAATCGATATAAGGATCTGATGACACATTGCCAAGAATTATATTTTCTGGTTCTTCTTCTACAGATGCCCCTGCAGAAGACTTGGCTTGATCATTCTTCAGATGGCTTGGTGACCCAAAATCAAAATCATCCGAAAGATCATCAAATATACTGTCAAGTCCGGCTCCAGTAGTCTCGTCTGGCTGTACACAATCACCGAAAAGGATGTCATCTGGAATGTCTCCAAATAGATCATCATACAGACCAGAAGGCTTTTCGGAAGATGATGGATTCCCAGAGTCTCCACCTTGATCTTTGTCATCAGGAGGACCTTGGTCTTTATCTTTGTCATCTCCATCTTTATCATCTTTGTCGCCTTGGTCGTCTTTATCATCCTTGTCCTTCTTTTCATCTTTATCTTTCTTTTGATCTTGTTCATCATTTCCATCATTATCATCATCATCACTGTCGTCACTGTCATCACTGACATCCATGACTTCATCTTCAGACTCGGAGACTTCTTCTCCTTTGAGTCGTTTGATATCCCTCTGCATCTTGTGGTTCTCTAACAAAAGAATTCTGATGAATTTTTCATGCGCCTTGACCTTTCCTCTGCACTTGTTCAGATGAGAACATATTTTGATCTTCCCTTCACGCAGGTTCATGATCATTTTGTCTTTTATCTCCGCATCTTTCTCTAACTGATAGACTCGCTCCTGAAGTCCAATGAGATCCACAGGCACCTGCACAGGCTCGTAGGGTGAATCGGAACGCAAAGGAGATTTTCCTTTGCTGCTTCCGGAATGGGGTGAAGGTGATTTGGTATTGGTTTTGGCTTTAGGCGAAATGGTGACTGATGGACGTGTGGAGGGAACTCGGATGATGAGTTTGGTTTTCGAAGTTTTGGATGTAGGTTTAGGTTGTTGAGAAGGTTTAGGCGGTGGAGGTGGTTGAGTGACAAGCGGTGGTGAAGGTGGTTTTGTGACATGAGGTGGTGATGGTGGTAATGTGACATGAGGTGGTGATGGTGGTTTGGTGACGTGAGGTGGTGATGGTGGTAATGTGACATGAGGTGGTGATGGTGGTTTGGTGACGGGAGTGGGTTTAACGGGTGCCTGTGTCATGACAGCAGCATCAGAAGAGAAAGATAAACTTGAGAACATCTTTTGAAGTCGAGGATCTCTGGTTCTCTTAGCCATTGTCTTTTGCCTCTTCTTCTTTGGCGAAGACTCAGGAGTTGGAGTGTAATCCGTATCTTGAGCTTCTTCTCGTTCCTGTCTGGTTGGTGGCTTTTCAGGAACAAAATCTTCGCTTGAAGAAGATGAAGAATCATTAGCAGCAGCAGCTTTACTAGCTTTAACACTTGAGCCTGTAGCATGAGTATCATGCTCCTCGGCAACTATTGCCACTGGGGTTCCAGGCATGTCTTCATCTACACCTTCTCCCACGAATCTTCCAAACTTGATTAGGGGCCTTTGACCAATGTAGTGTTTCTTTCCGCGTTTGTTCATCTTCATGTAGCCGAAGATATCGTCTCGCATCCTCTTAACTTCCAGTGAACCAAATGTGCGTTGCAGGTTCGGATATCTTTTATCCAGAATAATCTGAATGAATCTTGGAAAGGCCAGGAATCTCTCTTTCCTCTTGCCTTTGATGTTCGCGTGCATATCCTGAAAAATCATCCTTGAGAAGTTGAAGTCTTCTCCAAGTGCTAGGGCCACCATACAAGAGCTAAGTGTCTGGTTGAGTACATCATATCCCCCTTTTCGTCCAGAAAGACACTGTGTCACCACGTGTGCTAGATATCTCCAATACGGATGCAGTAGTTTCTTCTCGGTGGGTGGGTAAGCGCCTTCATGTCCCATCTGATAAACAATTTTGTTTACCAGCTCTTGATCTAGCTCAACAGGATCAGATTCTTTGTCTCCGAACTGCAGGCAATCTCTAATAATTTGCTCTGAAATAGTGATGGAGTGACCCTGGATCTTTCCGACTATACTGATGTTTCCATCCGCATCAATACTCTCCTCTACTGAGCTCCAGAAGTCTCGAATAAATGAGGTAACGATTTGAGGGTACTCCATGATAGCGTAGTTGACGGGAGACAGTATCAGGCCTTCAATCATGCTCTTGAACTCTGAGTGTTTGGCTGGAGGTTCCCCAAGAAATGCTGTCATGTTGTGATCATGCACAAACCTTAAGTCAGCCATCTGAAATAGAAAATGATCAAGTTAGTTCAACAAGTCAAGTATACGAAATAGAAGCCATACACGAAAAATTGAAAAAAAAAATTTTTAAGTGTTGATCACTTCTCCTCGGAACAACAGGTGTACACGAAACAGATCTAGTACACGAAGTAAGTTGCGTACATGAACTGAGTTGAGTACACGAAGTTCATTCTGTACACGAAGTTCATTATGTACACGAAATGGAACTTGTACACGAAATGTGATCTGTACACGAAATATTGGTTGTACACGAAGTTGAGAAATTTCGTGTACTCAAAAATCCTTAGAGAAGTTTATCATTTTGGCTCCTTAGAACTTCTAAACCGATTCAATATACACGGAATTGAAAGGCGACCAACATATTTACAAATTGCCTTTCAATTTTAAGTATTTCTTGGTCAATTTGACCAAAAACCTCCTGTACACGAAATTTGCGTATTCGAAAATCATTTTTGACCATAACTTTCGAATCCACGGTCAAAATTTGATAAAACTCTATACCTAAGGTCGCCTAATGATGGTCTATAGGATAGCCGGAGTAGAATTTTGAGATCGGGTCTAGAAATCGAGATCGCCTCAGAGCACCAAGTCTGTACTCGAAATGAAGAAAATGTGTACACGAAAATATGGTACTCGAAATTTAATATGGTTGGACTATTTATAGGGTCATTTCGAATACGCGATTTCGTGTACATAATTTTCGAGTACACACTTATTTTATTTTATTTCGATTTTAAAATTCTAACTTTTATAAAATAAAGTAAAATAAAATAAAATAAAATAAAATAAAATAAAATAAAATAAATAAAATAAAATAAATAAAATAAAATAAAATAAAATAAAATAAAATAAAATAAAATAAAATAAACTTTGAACAAGTTTTAAAGTTTAATCGGTTCAAATTTGTGGGATCAAATCTGTTATCAAAATTTTAACTATATTAGATAATTTCTTAAAGAAGCACAACCTTTAAATAGCTATTCCCTACCAATTATTTCCACTCGTTATTCCATCTCTTAAAGGTCAGTTATATGATCAAGTTTTTCTGAAAATATCTTTTTGGGAATTTTGTGATCAATTAGATTGTAAGACTAGATTAATATGCAACCTATCAGTCTTGTTAAATCCTTTGTTTCAAACTTTGATTGTGTTTCAACGAACTTCAAATTATTTTGACAGAGTTTTAAGATGAGAAAAGAAAAGAACAGATCTAGTAGGTTTAGAATCAAGAACAAGAAGGGGTTCTATCATCTTGTGCTCATTGGCATCTTTTATTTTCTGATCTGCAGACACATTGGCCTTAACGTCACACATCCAGTTCTTTGCTTACGCAAAACATAGAATGCTTCAGTAGGTATTTCCCGCTCTTTGTTTGCACAAAACATGGAAAATACCCGAGTTTTTCAAACACAATTTCAAGTTTATGGAAACACAATCTTGTTTTGATTCAAGGATTTAAACAAGAAGTCAAATAGTTGTCACACGTTTCTAGTTATCTAATGATCACAATTTCACACTTATTTATCTATTTATATGTATTTTAAGTTTGATCAAGTCTGATTATTTAAGTTTTGAAAAACTCATTTCAACTTCTTAGCATAGAATAGATATTCAAGGTTGTGATTTCTTTTGAGATCATAATAAGATAGTGAAATTCTGATCCTTAGAGATTATTTCACTTCCCAATTTGATCGATTCACTTTGCTTGTCCAAATAAAATCTTTTTGTATTTTCTTAAGTTTTTGTAAAGTTAAAATTTAAAAAATGTTTTTGTAATTTTCTATGAATAGCTAGAGACAACATCTCCTTTTCTTAAGATTTCAAAACTTAACTCCCCCTAAACTTATAGATTATCTTAGACTGACTCAAAGACCGAAAATCTTTTTGTTGTTTTTGTAAATTTTCTGACTCAAAGAATGAAAAATCTTTTTGTTGTTTTTGTAAATTTTCTCCCCCTAAATTTGTGACTATGGGAGGACACAAATTTTAATGTATTTACAAAAATGCTTTTAATTAAAGCTTATTAATTTGAGAGAGGCAAGCAGGTGATGGAAGCGTGCTGTATCGAACGGTTTTGTGAAAAGGTCCGCTAGATTGTCATCAGTGGGGACCTTTTCAAGATGAATCAGCTTTCGTTCGAAACAGTCACGGATGAAGTGAATCCGGATGTCAATATGTTTAGTTTTGGAATGTTGTACCGGATTCTTGACGATCTGTAGGGCTGCTTCATTGTCACAATAAATAGGAGAGTCAAGAAAGTTCAAACCGTAATCGAGGAGTTGTTGTTGCATCCAGATAACCTGAGAGCAGCAACTGGAAGCAGCAACATATTCAGCTTCTGCGGTGGATGTGGATACGGTGGTCTGCTTCTTGCATTGCCATGAAACAAGACGATCTCCCAGGTACTGACACCCACCCGTGGTTGACTTCCTATCCAGGTTACATCCACCAAAGTCACTGTCTGAGTATGCAAATAATTGAAACTCAGAGTTCTTTGGATACCAAAGTCCGAGCTTAGGTTTCCCGACTAGGTACCGAAAGATTCTCTTGACAGCTATGAGGTGAGATGCCTTCGGATTTGCCTGATATCTGGCACACTGACATACTGAAAACATAATGTCTGGACGACTAGCAGTCAGATACATCAGAGAACCAATCATCGAGCGATAGAGATGCTGATCAACATCTTCACCTTCCAAATCCGAAGTCAGGATAGGACGTGCAGCCATGGGAGTGGTTGCCGGCTTTGACTCCATCATTTTGAACTTGTTCAAAATGTCTGTGACGTATTTTCCTTGGTGAATCAGCACACCCTTACAATCTTGCTTTACCTGCAGACCCAGAAAGAAGGTCATTTCTCCCATCGCGCTCATCTCAAATTTCTTCTTCATTATCCCTTCAAATTCCTTGCACAACGCTGAGCTGGTGGAGCCAAATATGATGTCATCCACATAGATTTGAACGAGAATTAAATCATTCTTATCTTTGCGGACGAACAAGGTCTGATCAATAGCTCCACGAGTATATCCATTTGCGAGTAGGTGATCAGTAAGCGTAGCATACCATGCTCGCGGTGCTTGATGAAGGCCGTAAAGAGCTTTGTCTAACTTGTAGACATGCTCTGGATACTGAGAATCTTCAAAACCAGGGGGTTGGCACACATATATTTCCTCCTTTACCTTTCCGTATAAGAAAGTTGTTTTCACATCCATCTGATATACCGTAAAGTTCATATAGGAGGCGTAAGCCAAGAAGATTCGAATAGCTTCAAGTCGTGCTACTGGCGCAAAGACTTCCTCATAATCTATCCCTTCTTGTTGATAAAAGCCTTGAACCACCAACCTTGCTTTGTTTCGGATAATGACTCCAGAGTCATCTCTTTTGTTTCTGAAAACCCATCTGGTTCCTATAGGCAGTTTTCCTTTGGGCAGGGGAACCAGATTCCATACTTTAAGTTTCTGAAACTGCATCAGTTCTTCCTGCATTGCTTCAACCCAGCTGGACTCTTTGAGAGCCATTTTAACATTCTTGGGCTCAACCTGCGAGATAAAACAAGAGTATAAACATGAATTAATTGGACCTGATTGACTTCTGGTAGTCGTCTCTTCAGGCAAGAGGTTCTGAGCTGTAAGGGTTCTGCTTCGAGTGAGAACACCTTCCGAGAGAGGTCCAATAATATTTTCAACTGGATGATTCTTGTTTATACTGAGTGTTGGCACTTCTTCCACAGCTAGATTGTCTAGCAAGTTGCTGAGATTATTCACTTGATCTATATTTGAGGAAGAAATGTTGTCGGTATGAGCATTTTCACTTGACGCAGTTACTTGATCCACACAATGTTCCTCAGGAATGTTATCTGAGAACAATGGATTATCAAAGGTCTGGTGAGAGGAAGATGAGACTTGATCCGCTTCTGGAAGTGGTTGAACAGATTGAGAAGTGTCAGGTTCTGATGGGAGAACTTCTTGTACAGGGGTCGGCTGAGCTGGAGGGTCACGATTGTACATGCCAGGAGGATCAACTGTCAAATGATTAGGATCATATGGAACATAGTCAACTCTATAGTCCACATCATCACCTTTGTAGAAATCATCCGCTTGCTCAGATGCTCCTGCATTCTCAGATGGAGTGCTGAAGGGCTTAAAAGTGGAGTCATACTCAAACAGCCAGTTTGGACCAGAACCAGCATCAGTAGAGTTCATTTCTTGCCAATCTATGTAGTATGATTCCACAATCATCCGAGTTTTCTTGTTATAAACTCTGTATGCTGCCCTTTCAGACGAGTAACCCACGAAGTAACACTCATCTGCCTTATCATCAAACTTATGATTAGGCTCTGTATGAAGAAGAGTGCAAGGACATCCGAATGACTTGAAGTGTCCAACTTTGGGCTTCTGATTGAATAGAATCTCGTAGGGAGTCTTTTGATGACGCTTGTTCAGAAGTGCTCTATTTTGAACATAGCACGCAGTGTTAACTGCTTCAGCCCAGAAAAAGATTGGTAGCTTTGATTCTGACAACATCGTTCGTGCAGCTTCTATAAGCGTTCTGTTTCTCCTTTCAGCAACTCCATTTTGCTGAGGCGTTCTAGCTGCACTGTATTGCCTAGCTATCCCTTTTTCATCACAGAAATCTATAAGAGTCTGATTTCTAAATTCAGTTCCATTATCAGTTCTAATCACCTTGACCTTTAGATTCTTCTGATTTTCAATCAAGGTAATGAACTTCTTCAAAATCTCTGGAGCTTCATCTTTCTTGGCTAGAAAGAACACCCAAGTGAATCTAGAATAATCATCTGTCACAACGAGACAATATGACTTTTTCCCGATACTCATTACGTTAATCGGTCCGAAAAGATCCATATGAAGAAGTTGAAGAACTGAAGAGATGGAATTGAACAATTTTGGCTTGTGAGGTCTCTTGTGTTGTTTCCCTTTAGCACAAGCGATACATTTCTCAATAGTGGAGAAATCTTTAGAAGGTAGACCAATGACGTGATCTCCCTTGGCGAGTCTGTTCAGATTCTTTAGGTTTACATGACCCAGTCGCCGATGCCATAACAGACAATCATGCTCTGATGCCTTTGAGAACAAACACGTGTTCTCTGTAAATGAATCTGAGTTCATATTAATAATATATGCATTGTTTATCCTTGGAGTTCTCATCAGAATCCACTTCTCAGGCACTACAAAGCCAGGCTTCAGAATAAGACATTCTTTGTTTGTGAAGTGTGTGGAAAAACTCTTATCACAGATTTGAGAAACACTCAGAAGACTGTGATTGAGCTCTTCAACATAGTACACATCTTCAAAACTAAGAGTTCCATTAGTGACCGTGCCCTTCATGCTTATCCTTCCTCCCTTGTCTCCAGCAAATGATACATAACCTCCATTGAATGGTGTAACTTCATGCAACTGAGAGAAATCCCCAGTCATATGCCGGGAACAGCCACTATCTACATACCAAACATGTTTAAGCTTGCTTGGCTTTCCCTGCATAGTATACATTCAATTAATGAGAAACAGGTACCCAAATCATAACAGATTTAGGTGTTTTGGTAATAGAAGAAACTCTATCCTTGGGTTTGGGTTTGGGTCTTTCTGAATTGAGCTTAATATGTTTTGTCATGCTTCCACTGCCCTGGTCAACTGGTTTTGTCTTAGTTTTGAAAATTCTTTGATTTTGCTTACGAAAACCATATTGTGTTTTGTTTGATTTCTTATGTCTTTTTGCAGTGGAAGGAGTCTGAGTCTGAGTCCCCTTTTGAGAGGTTGCCTTAGGCTTGGAGGATGGTACAGTCCTCACATGTTTGTTAACTAGTTTAGCCTTAGGTATGACCTTCTGATTCTTCCCATAGAAGAATTCAGTAGGTCGGTGCAGACAGTGTCTAGCAATGTGGCCTGGTTTCCCACATGCATAGCAGCAGACCTTTTGGTGAAATTCAATTGGATCAAAGGGCTTAACATCACATTTACTCTGACCAGAGGATAAGTTTGAGAAAATTTGTTCCAAGGACCCAGTTGGAACATAAGGTTCACAGTTGGGATTCAACTGTGGAACCCTCTCTTTAGTAACTGTGGAATGAGCCTTGACTGCCTGCTTGGTCAAAGGAGAGGAAGTTGATTGTGAGACAAGATTTATAGCAAATGTTTTCTGAAAACTTTTTAACATATCATTAGGCTTAATATTAATTTCATCAAATTTTCCAACAAAATCAGTTTTTGGAACAAAAGATGATTGTCTTGTAGATGTTGAACAATCTGTGCTCCTCCTAGCACTTCTTTCTACCTCCTTCTCCTCTGAACCTGAAACACTTAGTTTTTCTGCACAAACCTCAGAATCATTAGTCATAATAGGGTCAACTGGAAGAACAACAGGATTTGTGGGAAAATCATAAGTACAATCAGAGTCTGATTGCAAGTCATCAACAGATGTGTTGATCCTTGGCATGCTTGAGTAGTTATGATTAAAAGGTGGTTCACACTCAGTATAACCAACACCCTTACCCTTCTTTACCCAGTATTGTATGTTTACCATGTTTTCTAAAACTTTGCTTGAGTAATCAAACTTTTCGCATTTTACTGAAGTTTTAGAAAGCTGAGTTTTAACTTGGTCCAACTCTAAAGTGAGTTCATCGATTTTGCGTCGAGCATCTCGATAGTTGGACTCTTTGTCACTTAAAAGTTCCTTTAGCCTTGCCACATCCCGACCCTCGGCCTCAAGTTTTCTTTTGAAAATACCCTCATTTTTAAGAAATTCTGAGTTAAAGTATTTAAGTTTAGTTACTTCTTTGATTAATGATTCATTATGTGATCTGTATTTAAATACTTTATCAATGCATGAGGTAGAGCAAAGATTTTCAGTTACCTCCTTTTGTTTGTCGTCCACCTCGGCCATGAATGCATGACTTAAAGTCAGCTCTAATTCCTGCACCTGATCACTCCAGTCATAGGAGTCAGTCTCCTGAGTCACCAACGCTTTAGATGTGCTAGAGCTTCCTCCTGCAGCTGCCGTCCCGGAATTCTCTTCAGGTTTCTTCTCTCCTTCTTTATCCACCTTTGGCTGCTTACATTCTCTGACAAAGTGACCTGGTTGGTCACAATTGTAACATCGCAGCTTTGACTTATCAAAACCGAGCTTCTTTCCTGGATTGTTTCCAAAGCTGTTTCTTCCATAACGCTTGATGAACTTCTTAGCTCTGAAAACTGCCATTTGCCATCTGCCACGAGATATCCATTTCTTCAACATCGGCTGGATTGATTTGCTCTAGGTTGTCTTGAGTGAGATTGGATGGTGCCAATTCTCCTACTATGAAAGCATTGTAGCTGTTCATGAATCCTTTAAACAACAGCAGATTCTCTTCACTTTCTAGATTGACTTTAGGTACTGATCCGGTTTGTCCAGATCATAAGAATGCTGTCTCAAAAGGAATTACATGAGATGAAGAGGGCTGATAGTGCTGCATTCCTGATGATTGATGATTGATTGCTGACAGAAGGGCAGAGTTTTCAGAGACAGGAGCAATGCCCATTGAGCTGGCATGATTCAGTGCTCTCTGCTTATCATCCATATCATAGGAGTTGATGATTGAGATCAGCTCACTCAAGGAAGTCTTGTACATATCTTTGGTCCTTTTGATTGTTGTACAATTTGAATTCCAAGTATAAGGTAATGAGTTTAGCAGCTTCTTGTTCACTTCTCCCTTTGTCATCTCAATTCCAGAACTAGTCATCTCAGTCATCAGATGTGTAAATCTGTTAAGTTGTGCTTCAAGAGACTCTCCCTTGATGTGATTAAACATGTTAAATCTCTGCCTGAGCATATCCTTCCGACTTTCTCGCATGTCCTCATTTCCTTCAAATCTTTCAACCAAGGCATTCCAGAGTTCCTTAGCAGTCTTGTGCTCCTTAAATCCATGAGCAACATCAGTCGATAAGGCCATTGTAATCGAAGCATATGCCTTTTCATCCTTTTCCATCATGAGTATGTCATTGTCGGTGTACAATTCCGGATCCTTGGGAACAAGAGGACCATTGATCTCACTCTGGTATGAGGGTACATAGGGACCCTCCTCAATCGATCTCCAAAGCTTTGGATCGGTATACTTGATGAATGACTGAAATCTGAACTTCCAATCTTGGAAGTTATCTCCTGACACGAGCCTTGGTGGCTTTGTTCCGGTGCCGATCTCATTGTCCAGATTGAGTAAGTTGGACAAATTTGTCAGATTCTTTGAAGTCATGATGAATCAGAAAATTTTCTAAGTCCAGTACACGAATTCCCTGTAGCTCCCTGTAGATACTGCTCAAAGTTAAACAGACAAATCTGTACTCGAAAATCCTTGTAATCGAAAATATCCCTGTACTCGAAAATATTCTTGTACTCGAAATCCTGTGTGTATTCGAATCTGACACTGTATTCGAATCTGTACTCGAAAAGTATGTACACGAACTCCTCTTGTACTCGAAAAGTATTTATACTTCGAACACTCTAGCTGTACTCGAAATAGCTGAACTCGAAAATTCTGAACTCGAAAATACTTAAGAAAAATTTTATAAAAATATTTCTTAAGATTTGGAGTCCCAAATTTACACAGTAGCTAGATGAAGTAGAGAAGAATGATAAAGTATAAACTTGCTTCAGAAAGTTGTTACCTTGATGATGAAAAGAGCACTCAAGCTCTGATACCACTTGTAGGTCCTCAAACTGATCAAGATCCAAACTTTATCTCTGTAAACATCATCAATGATCTCTAACAAGTGCGGAATCCAAGTTAGAAACACGAAAGCAAGTAGAAAAATGCAAACTTTATAAATATTGCAAAACTTCGAGTACAAGCGCCTCAATACGTCTAGAGAGCGTATGCCTCGGGATTCCAACCTAAACCTGTACAAAATACGTCTATTTATACTAGGCCTAGGTGTACACGAAATCTAGATACAAAGGTTCGAGTACACGATAACTTCGTGTACTCGAAAAGCTGTACACGAAATTATCCAAAAAACTTTGACTCTTCCGGATTGACTTTGTCAGTCTTCATCGTTTGGCGGGCTCTACATAAACTATCACCGATTATTTGAGGAATTCTCGAAACACACACGAGTCTCACGGACGTTGGTGAAAAAGACGAACAACAAATGAATTTAACAATAATTAAGCTCTATGGGAACCTAGAATAAGTTAAACAACGACAATAAGTCAAGAAACGATGTTCGTAAACGGTAAACAATCGAAAAACGAGCTTAAAGACAAAAATTGGGCCAATTTAGCTCATTCTGCAAGCTAGGTGATACATCCGGAGTGCTACTTCCACTCGGGGCGACGCACGTGGATCAACCAAATTCCATTTGGATTATTTCAATCCAGGCACTACGCCTGGCCTCGCGTGGGCACGCTAGGCGATACGCCTGAAAGCCACAAATTCCAAAACCACCTTAACACTCAACCTATCTCATTTTTCATCATTACAATCCTATTTCTTCGGCCAGAGCACCTATATCTCGAGCTTCTACCCCCTTTTCTTCATCATTTCACCAGAAAACCTCCATTGTTGAGCTTGGGAGCCATTGGAGCTTGGAAGAAAAGCTTGGAACTTATCATCATCAACAAACTACCACTTGAAGCCACTAAGAGCTCATTCCTAGCCACTTTTGGAGCTGTCAAGTCCCTGTTCTAGCTTCATCTCAGTGCTCTATTGCTTTGTGAGGTAGTTTTACGAGCTTGTCTATAGTTAGATCATACATGCAAGGGGTGTAAACCCACATGCATGAACATACACCCACATGCAACTCCATGTGGCTCTTGTGCACGAAATCTGTTCGTGTTCTTGTGTATTTTTTGATATTGATCTACTGATTTTAGAATATAGGATTGATGGGATTGAGTTTTGATAGGTTATTGTGTTGATTTTGTAGAACTTGCCATAAAAGGAAACTTTTATGTTGCAAGCTGTAGATTTGTGATGATCTAGACATGTCTAGATGTTATCAAATGCATATTGAAGTGTTTAGAAACACATTTAGATATTTGATTTTCTGAAAAACATGATTTTATAAAAACTTACTATATATGGAAACTTTCATAAATCAAAAGAATGGTTTTGATGCTTGAACATGTATCGGTGATTTGTGATTATTGAAATATGGTTAAAAATAATTTTTAAGCATATTGGAAACTTTGATTTTTGAAAACAGACCTTTAAACGAATACTTAATATTTTAGGAAACTTTATTTGGGCAAAATGGCATAAATGGTTATTTATGCGCAAAAAATGTATTTTAAGTATTTACATATGTTTTTACAAACATACTAGATGCATTAGAACTATGAAACGAGATTTCATAACCAGAATTTCCTGGAAGGGAAACTTTCCAAAAATGGTAACCTTTACGATTTCATAACACGAAATGTGTGAAAGTGTTGCGATTAGAGTCGTAGTATGTATGATGATGTCATACGTGCGTGTCAAGATTCAATTAGCACAAAAGTAAACTAAACACAACAAACGTGTCAACAACGATTTGTCGAGTCAACACACAAACACTCGGTTGAGCACACCGACACTTGGAGCTGTATGGGATACAACGCATTAGAGAACACATACTCACCACCTATATGGTTATACGTGCATACTAGCAGGTGCTAGCATTCGCGAGATGCGAACCACATACATATCGAAACTGCTTAATCAGGTGAGTTCATGGTCCCCTTTTTCTATTTTCTACTTTTGGGGGAGAAAACATTACATTCAAACTGTTTTGAACAACAAACATACTTTTTGGTTACATTTTACATGCAAATATCGCGTATATGCATATGTGTGGCACTCATCCACAAAACTGATAAGTCCTCATTAAACACAACTCTAACCGTTAATAGCACGTGGCGCTTAGCGTGGTAATTCTGAATAGTGCTATTTGGGCCTGACAAGCCCAACTGTTGTGCACCGTATGGCCACCTCGACTAGTGGCTAGAATAGTGCAAAATTGATCAAACAACATTACAATTGTCTAGTTGGATGGACATGGTGGGAGGCAGCATGTTAGCTTTTGTAGCGAACCCGCATATGGTTTAACACATATTGACCAGCTATGAATGGATATTGCATTGTAATGAAATGTAGATCTGTAAACTCTTACTTTAAACAATGATGTTTATTGTTGATATAAAACGTGTGCTCTCACCAACCATTGTGTTGACCCTTTTACTCTCATGTTTTCTCAGGAAGCTAAGGCATGCACACGAGGAATCTAGGATGCTAGGATGGATTCCATGCATCTACTTTAGTGTCTTAGTCTATTAAACATTTGGTATCATTTTGTTATGTTATGTAATCGCTAAACAACTTAAACCGCTTCCGCAAACTATTACTCTGTGTTATTTTGAAAACTATTTTATTAACGCTTCCACGACTTATGAATTCAAACTGATTTAAAATATTTACAATTACTTCCACAACTATGGTTTTATAAAATTGTTTTGTCCAAGTATTTGGATGCACGTATGATACCAGACATGTAGGTCTCATAACTGTATGACTGGAGACTGCGATCCTGACGGTACGTCGCGCCCTCGGACAGGTCGGGAAGGTCGAGGTGTGACATTCTGAAACTTCATCATTTTGTTCATGCAAAGTTTCATGCATGTACGAAGGCTGACTCTCCAATCTAAATTCTAGTTGTTTTCATAATCGTGGAAAGATTCAAAACGACATTATGTGAATACAATAAACAACCGTTCCAACCATTTAAAAAATAAATAAAATACAAAGGAAGAGAAAGCAGATGAAGAAAACACGAATGAATTCAAATCGCTCGTTCGTTATATATATAATTTAGTGAATCTTCTGTCGTTTCGTTGGTTGTACGAAATTCAATTTCCAAATTTGTGTACGTGTCGTATAGATCTATACGTGGCGTATAGTTTAATTTTAAGTACTTTCACCAGACTTTGTAGCCAGTTTATTGTCTTGTATACGTCACGTACAACACTCTACGTGGCGTATCACTTTTTCGGTGTGTCCAGTTACAGACTGCTTTTGCATATAATTCTCTTTTATATGCCACGTACAGACCTCTACGTGGCGTACAACATCCGATCATTGTTTAGAATTTTCAATACTTTTTGTACTAGGTGATATACGCGGTGTAGAGAACTGTACGTGTCTTATGACATCCAATCATTGACCAGAATGTTAGGTCTGCATGTTGTTGTACGTAGCATAGAGTGCTCTACGTGGTGTATATATTTCTATACATGCGTATGGTACTGTATGACACGTAATAAGGATTTGAAAAATATAGAAATAGGTATGAGATTAACACAACCTTAAAAATCCATAACACAATTTTCGTACCTAAATATGAATAGTTAAAAGTTCATAGATGTGTGACATAGTCGAACATATTTGATAATATTAAACTTAGGGGGCGAGTGTAGGGTTTTAATTGTAAGATGATGCTTACCAAATGCTCAAGATTAAAGTTCCGCATGAACTATAAGAGGTTTGCACAAAATGTTTTCGTGCAAGACTTTTGTATGAAAGTCTTATCGAGTCTCTTGCGAGACTGTTAATTGAATTTGCACAAATTTTATCGAGGTTGCGTGCGAAAGTGTTACCTGAAAGATTGATAGAATGTGTTTCGTGCAAAGGTTCTTCATTAGTGGCAGTTTGATTAAAAAACAAGACTCGACTATACAAAGGATGCTTAGCGTTTTGTTTGTAGGGTGTTTGTCTATTTGGTACCCAAAGCGAGCTCTTCTTGGGTTGGAAAGGAGCTTAAGTAAGTGTATATGTGTGTGACTGAGAGGGTGGTTTCATTTGTTATATATATTAAAATCATGTTGAGTGTTGTACACTTACATACAATTATGTTCAAAAATTAAGCTTAGCAAAATGAATGGGTTATTTCGGGTCGGGTAACGGGCCAGACGAGGTTTGGGTCATGATAGATGCGGGTCAGGATGAGTTTAAGCATAATCAATTTGATTATAAATGGTCTTTTTAAAAAAAAACATTAATTTAGTTCAAATTAAAACATGTTGTCAGTACATAAATAGTTTATTTGCATAACCTTTCTTGATTTTATCATCAAATATATTATCGATAATTCTTATTCGTTTGAATCTATTTTATTTTCATCCGTCTTAGGCTACCCATCTTGACCCGCGTTGTGTTAAGGTGTTATCTATTTCAACTTATTTTATGTTATTATGTTACGTATCCAACACAAAATACAACAATTGCTCACCTAACCAACTCGTTTATGTTGTTTTAATTGGGTCAAGATTCTCAAATTTAAATAAAAGCATCAAATTACATATTGATTATTGTGCATGATGCTTGGTTGATGATGTATAAGCTCAGAAGCACATCCGTCCCAATGTTCAAGACTGATGAAATGGAGTAATATTCGATCCACGATCTAATTCGAAACTTAATCAGATTAAACACTTTATTAGGGTGGATGGTATGTGCTAATAAGCATGAAGCGGGTCATGAAGAAATTAATATGGGTCGGTATCCGGGAATGCCTCCTCGAGCGCTATGGTACTGCCAAATCTTTTAATGCTTGGTACTTGCTTGATTGCTTCCCAAGGCTCATCTCTCTGCTTTTGTTTTCTTGAATCGCGTACATCATGTTCTCTTAACTTGTACTTTGTATTTGAATGAGAGAGATGTGAAGATGCATTGCAAAATTTTAGGGATGGTTAGAAAAGTGATAACAAAATCTAATGTGGCTAATGACAAAAAGTAGAGAGAGTTAACCAATTGATGGCTAAATTGAAAACATGGATAGAAGTTTGTTCATCTCATTTGGTAAAGAATTTACAAGTATTTTTAATTTACATACATTTTCAATCACACTAACGTGGTATTTTTTTACCGGAGTTACGGTTGCAAAATGGTGGCAATTGCCATTTAGAGACCAATTTACGGTCATAAAGGTGGTGAGGAAAACCCTGGTGACAAATGGTCTACATGCAACGATATTGTGACCACATTTGTTGCTACCATTTTGCCATCATATCATTATAGCTACCATTTTGCCACCATATCAGTATAGCTTCCACATTATTGTTATACCAACCATTTTGCCAACATTTTGTGATAGTTTTGCTGTAACCATTTTGCGACCTTATTTGTTGTAACCATTTTGCGACCTTATATTTTTACACTAACCATTTATACAATTGTTTGCGTGTTGTGAACTGTCTGTCCCTAACTGTCACCTATAACAAATAGGTAGTATGAGTTTTGTGTTCATGCCCATATTGGTCTACTTAGACTGTGTTGGTGTCCAAACAACTCCAAGTTGTTGTGTTTGACTATGTGACTATGTTTGACTATGTGGACTCGACGAAACATTGGTGACATGTTTGTAGTTTGTTGTTGTCTTTTTAGTGCTTGTCAAGTTTTACAATTAACAGTTAGTGCACAAAAGCATGTCATCACACATAAAGTCTCCAAATATGGCTAGTATGCATAAGGTGTCTCTATCGAACATGTTACTAATCATGGCAGTTGTCATGTATATTCATCAAACAAGTTGCTATTTATGATAAGTTTCCTTGTGTAACCATGTTGTCACATAGCACACTGTCACAAGTCATCAAATAAGCATACAATCCATTTTTAGGTAATAACGTTACTAAATATAGCATGTTCCTATATTTAACACGTTTTGACTCAATAAATCATACTACTTATTTCACATTATCACAATATGATACTCAAAGTTAAATTTAACCATTTAAAATGTTTGTATACCCTTTCTAGCAAAAAACCCCAAATTATAGTTACTATAAATAGCAGGTTTGTTAATAACCTTATTTTAATCAAGATCAACTATTCAAATGTGTCCATAAGGCTTTTAACATCATCAAAATAACTTTGACACAACCAAACTCAACATGCATGAACAATTTCTTGTCAAAAGTTTCTATTTATAGAAACCTAGGAGCAAATCAACAATTTCATCAAATCTAGTTAAACTGATACATCAATAGTCACCACATTAGTCATGAATTAACATTTAAACATACTTATTATGCCCAAATCATCGTCCAACATCATCTCTTAGCTCAAAAGTTACTATTTATGGAAATATGCACAAATCATCATCATATGTCAACAAATAACTACAACATTCATCATAGATGATCCCAATATCATAAATCATCACTTAATCGTACATAACACGACTATATCATTACCATTTATAGAAATAAGCATTTTTAGTCACAAATTTGTAATAGAAACTCTCATAGATCAAACCAATAACGCAAATTAATCATCAAGACATCAAAACAAAAATCTAAAATTGTATAAATTCGTGTATGTTTTGATTTTAGTGTTGCATGCGAGCATCCATACTTGTATGTGTGTATTTATGGACGCATGTGTGTTTTTGGTGTAGATGAGCTACAAGAACTACCTCCCAAGGTTTAAGGATGCTAGGATGTAGCTTGCACAGGAGCTTAGCAAACTAAGGAGATTCTGGTTGTGATTCTCCATTAGCTACCAAGTGATGAGGGTGATAGATGTTTCCCCCAAACTCCCTTGTAGCTCCAAGACTTCAATGGGGGTTAAGGACACCTCCTTTGTTGCTTCTGGGGGTTAATGGTAGTGTAGCAGAGTCTTATGGCCGGGGAAATCTTTGTGTTCAATGGAAATGAGTAAAGGTTGAAACAAAAAAGGTTGAGTTGGTTTTTATAATGTTTTAAGAATCTGGGAGCCTTCGCGTATCACCAAGCTTTTCCCCCGAGGGGCCTGGCGTACCGCCAAAGACAAAATAGCCGGATGTACCACCTAGACACGCTCTGTATCACCAAGTTGGAAGTTGATTGGGAATTCGTAGAGCGACTAGTTTCGGAGAAATTCAAATTTGTTGCTCATCCTTCGCGTACTGCGAATTATCTCACCAGTACCCATCGCGTACGATGATGGGTCCTAGACTGGCACAATGGCTCATTTTTATTGTTTCGATTCGATTTTCGTTATCATTTTTCGTTTTTTGATGTTTGTATTGATTTTTCTTGTCATAAGTTCAGATATCATCCATTATTGTTAGTTTGTTTACATTGTTCGGTATTTCACCAACGTTGGTACATCGTGATGCATGTGTGCGTTTCCGGTAATTTATCGAATTACAATGCGAAGTGTCTGTGTTTGGTCCATCGCGCCACGTTTCACACTAAATTTAACCAATTATAGTGCCACGTATGTTCTAATTATATAAACTATTATTAAATTAAAGGAGTTGCTGACCTGGATTTTCCTGGGTGTATCATCATCCCCCTGTTAAAAAGAATTTCGTCCCGAAATTTAGTTCGTCCTATATAATAAGTATAAGTGTTCGAGTTCTGTCCATCTTTCCTAATGGATTCGTGGCTAAGTTCGAGTCTTATTCTCGTGGTCCTGTACGTTGATCGTTCCTTCGAAAGGTCATATATGTTTCTTAGTCCGAATCTTCTCTAGAGATGTTACAAGTGTCTCATATGTTATATAAGCGTAGTTTGTTTGCTGGTATGTTTGTTCGATAAGTGTAGTTTGTAGACCATTGTTGGTTCGTCGTTTGATTCGAAGAGTGTATTATATCGTGGGCGTAACTTTCCCCGTTTCTTGGGTTACGTCCTCCCTCTCCAAGGCAAGACCTTGAGAAAACTTGTCCTTTATTGGAGATGCCAGGGCTTGCATCTCTTGTTGGTGTAGTTCTCTTTATAGTCGTGCACAATCGTCATGCGGTATCTACATGTGCACGATCTTCCCATAGTTGCGTGTATGTGTTTTAGACCATTGAGTTGGCTTTCGCACACATCTGTCCATTAAATGGGTTAACAACACTTGCGCCTATCAAGTGTTTCAGGTGGTGAAGTTTTCATCCTCAAGTGATGACTATTGTTACAGGGAATTTCAATTAACAGGGAAATGAGGCTGTTGATCAATCCTAAGTCGTTCACACATGCCTTCAACATGTCTCTTATAGTCTATAATGAGTGTTCGCCTCTTTCCGTCGGTATGTGAGTGATACTCAGTGTTCATATATAGCCTTGTTCCTAATATTTCATGCAAGGACTCCCAAAAGCGTATCATGAATCAACTATCATAGTCATAAGCTAACGAAGTTTACAATATGTGCCGATTGATTGTTAATGTTAGTGAGGTTTGGGTTAGTCCATCCTACTTGTTTGTCCATTGATTAGGAAAGAAATATGCAGATTTCGATACTCATTTCTAATCTTTGTACGATCTCTAATAGAGAGGTTCCCTCTTGTGTCTCCTTAAATGTGGGGTTGGAGAGTTCATGTAATGTGATCATCATGAGAGATAAGAAATTGATAAATCAGTACGCATGGTTTCATAATTTGAGTGTCAAGCGAACGGTTACCAACGCTAGTGTGAAATAGGATTATATTGCGTTGCGTAGTTTCTATGGAGTTTGATAGTCCGTGAGGAGTCTAACTGTCATGTCCTCACGGCAGATGTTTCGTAATACGAGCATTGGCGTACAAAGATGTGTCATGACTAATTCCAGATTGCCCTGTAAATTTGGTTTAGATTTTGGAAATGGTACGTCATGAATTTCATTGCCTAATCCTACGTGGATCATGGATGGTTCTTTACTCAGTGAAGTTCGATTCAGAATGTCAAAGGATGTCAGTCGTGACTATGTATGATGTCCTCATATTTCAGAATGCAAAATGATTTTACGCTTGCCATCGTTGTCATGAAATGACATAGTCATTCATGGTGACTCTCTGTTGAATTCTTGCAAAAGCTGATGGTTCTAAATGATCTAATAGAATGACCACATGTGTGTCCGTCTTGGCCACACAGTTTGTTTTCCAAGACAGATACCTAACTGTTATCTGGGAGTCGATCGTTAATTTCCTTACGTTGTTTTAATCAAAAGTGGTTCCTTAAATGTGTCTTGAAGAATCCATGGTTATTGAGTATATCGAGACAAAATATGTGCAATCTAGACAGGATGGGCAGTCCTTTAAAATGGGTTGTTAATCGGTTTGGTGATCGTTCCCAGAGTTTAGTTGTCTGATTCGGTTTCTAATTCTCACTACCAATGTGGTGTTTGCGTTTTTTCATGCGGTGTATCATGGCTAAATCGCCATACTCCATTCACGTTGGGGCTTACCAGTCATAAACTCATAGTAATCATTGACTCAGGTAGGCTGAGATGTCAGAGAAAGCAGCTCTGTTTATTTCCATAAGTATAGAGAATCTTAGTCAGAGAGAAAGTCTTCGGAAGTCTTTGTCTTGGGAACCACTGATGATCGGAAGCAGTTATGGTCGATCGGAAGCACTGATCGATTTAAGCCTTTAACCACTGAGAAGGGAACCGGTTGCGTTCAGTGGAAAGGAATTATCCTTCGGATGCAATGGTTCTTCCGAAGGCTAATTCCTATCATTCAGTGGTTGTATATCTTCCGATAGTTCATGACTTGATCCAGTGATGTTTTGGTGTGCATTAGCCTTAAAGATCCTTACAGTCTCCCCCTAGGCTGATGCTACCAAAACTTATGTCCTTCTTTTATTAAATTTTCAACTCTTTTCTAGATAAGTATTGTAGCAAGCCCTCCTTCAAAGTTGTTGTCTGGGTTGAGTAGAGGAAGGTTTACTAGGTCGAAGATATTTGGAGTAGGAAGACCATATAGTTGATAATCTTGGAGCTTCAATATGTTTCCATCACAAAATTTCAAAGCAAATACCTTTTCCATGGATAGGTAGCTCCATTCAACAATAGGAAAGTACGTATTCAAGGGTGGTTCATCATGTCGTCTTCTAGCTGCAGTCTTTCTTCTTCTGAACAGACCGCATCTTTTAAATGGAACAATTTAACATGAAGATGTGTTCCTTGTGGTTGTTCCTGCTCTCTTTCATCATCATCAGTGGTTTCTAGAGAGGCTTCTACTCCAGTGGAAGCGGTTGCTTCAATGGAAGCTTTTTCAGCTTCAGCGAAAGCCATTTTCGCTTTAGTGGAATCCAATTGATCTTAAGTGGAAGTCATTACTTCAGCAGTGGAAGTTCCTCTAACATCCGCTGAAGCTGCTTCAGTGGAAGACCTTCTTTCCGTGGATTCCACTGCTGCTTCAATAGAATCCAGTGCTTCCTTTTCTCCTTCCATCCTTGACTGTTTCTCAGGATCAGGGTTTGTATTTTGTTGTTTTGATTGACCTCTATTGATTCTGATCACAGAGGATATTGGCATGTTGTCATAGGAAGGACTTGATAGAGGAGTGATGGGTTTTCCTTTGGAAAGTATGCATTCTTAGAGGCATCATACATGTCTTCCAAGCTCTCATTGAATGATGCCCTTGAGAGAGGCTTTTCAATTGTCCTTCCCTGGAAGATACCCGAGAGTCCTAGGTTTAAGGCCTCCTGATGTGCCTGGATTTGCTCTATTGAAGGTAACTCACCTATGGAAATCTTAGCTTTTATATCTCTTTCGTGCATGTCCATTATGGAGTTCTTCATTGGGCAGAGCTGTTGCGGACGAAATCCATATTGTAGAAGGATATATTCATTCTTTGTCTGTAAGCATCCTCCTTTTGCTTCTTGTTGAGGACCACCGCGGCTTTGGCTGTAGCAGCGGCCTGTTCTTGCTGCTGCACCCTATCCAGCTCTTCAGCCATTCGAGGCACCGACCAGAGCAGGATCTCATCTACATCATATCCCTTTTCCTGGAGGAGATTAGAGAGTCTTGACATCTCTTCGTCTAGGGGAAGTGTCTGGTCGACCCTTCTTTATCACCGGCCGTCTCTCCTCTTGTTCAGCTTCCTCCTCTGGAGTTAGTTTTCTCTTTCTTTGTCTATTGTGTTCAACTTAGAGGAGATAGATCTTGTGGCCACACCAGTTGGTTCATCGGCAAAGAGATCATCTAAGGAGGATACCTCAATTATGGCTGGGCCTTAAGAAACAACTTCAGCTTCAGAGTTAACATTAGCATTCACTGCCTCATCTAGTTGACCAACCACATTGGATGGTTCCTTAGTGGTACCCTCAGAGAGCTCAGGATCTGAGGAGAGATCTTCATAAACAACCACTGTCTCAAGAAGAGACATGTTTTTCGCCTTTTGTCTCAAGAGGAGACTCAGGTTCCATAGAGATAGACTTTGTGGCTTGATTGGGATTCTCCATAGTAACCTAAATAGTTATCCCAGAAGGGGACCTAGTCTCAGAAGGAGACATTGAGGTTTTATCAGTGGATTTAGATTCCTTAGAGAGAATTTCTTGTTCGCTCTCCAAGAATTCCCCTGTAGCACCAGAAGAAGAGGAAGATGATGAAGAAATGGAGTTGTGAAAGTAAGTACTAAAGAACTTATCCCATTCCTTTTCCAAATTGGTTAGGAATGGAGTGGGTTCATGAGCAGCTTATACTTCTCCTTCTTCCAATGGAGCTGCTGCGTCTTCCAATGGAGCAGCTGCCTCTTCTCCTTTTGCTGGGGATGTTGTGTTTACAGGTGATGATGGTGGTGATGATAATGATAAAGGTGATCCGATAGGTTGTTCCTTCTCCCCCTTTTTGTTAGCATCAGGAGAAAGGGAGGTCACCTGGCTGGGATTAGGATGAAGTGGTGAAAGAATGACTGGGGGCGGCACTGGAGGTCCAGAATGGTAGCATCCTTTGTTTGAACCTCCAACCGCTGGGTAGCATCCTTTGTTTGAACCTCCAACCGCTGGGTAGCATCCTCAGCTTCCAGTTGAGCTACCCTGGCTTGTAAAATGGAAATGGTGACCGTCAATTCCTGAATGTTTGTGCCCTCATCCACAGAAGTGGAATCCTTGGGTGATGGAGTCTTGAGTCGAGCTCCTGCACTTCCATCACCAGATGTGGTTTCTTGGTTCCCTGGATTCCTCTCATTGTAGATGACTTCAAAGAAGTCATCAGCAATGTGAGTTGCCGTAGAGGAGGTCCTATTTCATGTACCACTTCCCTTAGGAACCTGAGAAGGTTCAGCAGTAGTGGCAGCCTCCAGTGTATTGACCCTTTCAGAACTACCTGAGTCAACCTCTGTAACAAAAGGCTCTGGGTCAGGAAACCTGACATGTAAGTCTGTCACCGCTGTTATTAAAGTTCGGGAAGTGGGAGAGAGAGGGTCATCCAGAGCTACTGCAGAGAATCCTTGAGCCAGGTTAGATGTATGGGTGGGGGCATTGATGGGTTATATTCACCTGGGAGACAGTCCCTGACCTAGGGGAGTTGCTTCAGTAGAAGCAGACTCAGTAATGTGGGTATCCCTTTGGATATTCTCAGGTATGTATGGTGACATATCCTGAGGGCTAGTAGAAGGGTGAAGGGCAACCAATGGATCCAGAGGAAGAGCCGATGGTATAGACAGAACTGGGCCCTTGCCAGATTTATTAGTCTTTTCTTTTTGGGTTCGGAAAAAAGGGCCTGAACAGTGGTAGATAACTGTTTAGGTTGTCTTTTTCGTTTGTAGGTAACTTGGATGGAAGAGGCTATGTGAGTGGAAGGTGTGAGTTCAGCAGCTGTTGGTTGAACAGAGCTGTCACCTTTAGGAGTCGGTGGCTCCATGGGTGGAAGCAAAGGAGTGAAAGTTCCAGAGAACTGAGCACTCTGCTTCTTTAGTTGTACCAAAACCTTCGCAGGTACCGAAGGGACTTTATAAATGTTCCCAGTCAGTGAGAGCGAGGATGCTAACTCACCGTTAAAAATATGTTGCAAAAATTTGGGATACATGCCCAATTTCTTTGTGGATACCACATTATTAGCCAAGTTATTAAAAATAAAAGATGAAAAATTAAACAGTTTATTGGTGATCAATCCGTGAATAGCCGAAGCCAAGTCAGATGGAATTTGATCCCAACCACCAGTTTTATTTGAAAAACAATGCAAAAACACGTGTAGGAGATACTTGTAATTATAGGACACTCTCCTCTTCAAATAGGTGGGTGAAGGAAGAGGACCTTTGTATCCCATTGACCTAAAGGTCATCGCTACCTTATCCCTTGTGAAAGAAGCACTGCCTGTAGTATCATTAAGATTAAGATGTCTACAGATAGTTTCCACAGAAATAGAAATAGGATGAGCATAAACGATAGCAGAAAGACGTCTACCAGTTGGAGAGTCAATAACAGAGCAAGAACCCCAAAAATGTTGGTGATGTGACTCATACACCACGGGGTTGATAGTTAACGCAGTAAAGTACCTGCTCCTACGAAGAAACGAGATGATCGAAGAGAAATCAGATTCGTGATCAGCAGAGAGTTCAGCACTCAGATTTTGTGCAGGTTTGAACGCAAAGAGGTCCACTATTGAGATGAGTGGTTAGGGTTTAGTTCATGAAGAAACTGTCAATTGTCGAAGAAGGAAGTCAGAATTTGAATAGGCAGGAGACCTTTTATACTTTCGGATGACATCATTTAATATAACGATACATTAAATGTTTGAGATCCGAAGAAAAAGGCTTATGTTACAGCGGTGTATCACAACAAACCTCAGAAGAGGAGAGAGATTCTTCCAAGCAAACACCAAAAATGGGTCGTGTAGTATCGGAAGAGAATTAATCTGTGCAATAAAGAGATGTATGCGTCGGAAGACATGAGCTTCTGATAAGTAATCAGAAGGAAATGTTTTTTGAGGCAAAGGATTTATATCGGAAGATATATACTTTCAAAAGAATAGATATCTTAAGAAGTGTGACTATTTCCGAATAAGAATTAAATAACACGTCAGAAGACTTAACATTTCTTCTGATGAGTAAATACTACTCAATAGATAAGTTAAGTTCATCTTTCGAAGGATCATTTAAACTTTGACATAATTACATTTACTCAAAATTGATCATACCAATAGCTGTGATCAAGTACCTGAACCTTCCTCATCAAAAGCCTTGATGAAGAGATCGGCCAAGTTGTGTTCTGTATCAACTTTGACTAAATGAATTAGCTTCTTTTCTGCACAATCTCGGATGATATGATATCCGATGTCAATGTGCTTGGTCTTGGAATGTTTGACTGGATTATTGGTTATGGAAATGGCACTAGAATTGTCAATCAAGATAGGGGTATTTGACAACTCCACCCCATAGTCTTTCATTTGATTTTGAATCCAGAGTACTTGTGCACAGCAACTGGAGGCAGCTATGTATTCTGCTTCTGCAGTAGAAGTTGAGACACATGTCTGCTTCTTACATTGCCATGACACAATTCTAGACCCAAGAAACTGGCATCCTCCAAATGTAGACTTCTTACTTATGTTGCAACCTCTATAATCACTATCAGTGTAGGCCATGAACTGAAAGTCAGCATTCCAAGGATACCACAATCCTAACTTTGGTGCTCTTTTGAGGTATCTGAAGATTCTTTTCACAACAAGAAAATGTGAACTTTTAGGATTGGCCTGAAACCTTGCACATCATTGCTCTGTACTGGTGTTGTGAGATACATCAAAGAGCCAATCATTGCTCTGTACTGGTGTTGATCAACATCCTCACCCTCAAGATCAGGGCCTAAAGATGTTGTTTTGGACATTGGAGTACCAAGGGCTTTATAGTCGGTGAAGCTAAATATTTCAAGTATATCCTTGACATACTTTGATTGATTGATAAAGATCCCTATAGGAGTTTGCTTCACTTGCAATCTAAGGAAGAAAGTGAGTTCACCCATGGAACTCATTTAAATTTGAATTTCATTAGTGCTTCAAACTCTTTGCAGAGAGTTTCATCGGTTGAACCAAAAATAATATCATCAACATGTATCTGGACAAGCATGATATGTTGATTGGATTTCTTGAAAAATAAAGTTTTGTCGATTGTTCCCCTTTTGAAGTTGTTTGTCAACAGAAAG
This sequence comes from Mikania micrantha, assembly GCA_009363875.1. Taxonomy (NCBI): domain Eukaryota; kingdom Viridiplantae; phylum Streptophyta; class Magnoliopsida; order Asterales; family Asteraceae; genus Mikania; species Mikania micrantha. Next base: position 95,099,325 of record CM018691.1, read on the forward strand.
GAGGACAAAGTTTCATACCATTTTCGGGGAGCCTGATGCAACCCATATAGAGCTTTATCAAGTTTGTAGACATGATTAGGAAACTTAGAATCCTCAAATCCAGGTGGTTGACAAACATAGACCTCCTCATCAATCTTACCATAGAGGAAAGCACTTTTGACATCCATTTGAAAAACTTTGAAGTTTCTGGCAGCTGCAAATGCTAGAAAAATTCTGATGGCTTCAATTCTGGCAACTGGAGCAAAAATCTCATCATAATCAATTCCTTCTTCTTGGGTGTATCCCTGCACTACTAACCCTTCTTGTTTCTGAACACCCAATTTGATCCAATGGCATACTTACCCTTGGGTAAAGGCAATCCTTCCAAACTCCTTGTCTCTCGAATTGAAGAAGTTATTCCTACATGGCTTCTACCCAAATGCTATCTTTCAGTGCTTCAGCAACTTTCTTTGGTTTTATTTGGGATAGAAAGCATGAAAACAAACTGATGTAGGCTTCATCCAGGGAGTTTCTTGTTCTTATTCCTTGCTAAACATTACCAATAATATTCTCAATTGGATGGGTATTATGAATGCAAGTTCTTGGGATAACATCTAGCTGATAATTCAAATCCAAGTTGCTGGACTCAAGGTTTGGAAGTACCACCTTAAGCTGGATTGATGGTAAATCTTGAGGTCTCTGTGGTTGGACTGTTGTGGGATGATTTTCTCTAGGATGAAGAGTTTCCAGAGTGTTTGTTTCAATAGAAGGGCTCCCAACTTCTTCCTGACTCACTGGAGAAGATATAGAGTCACTTAAAGGAACAACATGAGAAGTGTTGATTGTCTCAAACTGTGAAACATCATCATGTGTTGAAGTGGATTCTGCCAAGATTTGTCTTGAAGCTATTGGCAGTTTAACACGAAAGTCTTCTTCTCTTGTGTTCTTGGAGGAGTCCAAGGTAGGTATCTGTTGATCTGGAACACACTCTTTCACAAGATTAAATGCAGATGTGAATTTATCAAGATCAAATAACCAATCAGGGCCTATTCCAGGTTTCTTGATAGTATGTTCATTGAACTGAACATTTGCAGATTCTTCAATAATTCTGGAATCTTTGATGTATACTCTATATGCTTTTGCATGTGAAGAGTACCCAACAAAGTAGCCCTCTACTGATTTCGCAGTAAACTTGGCTAGATGATCTTTAGTATTCAAGATGGTGCATTGACATCCAAATGGTTTAAGAAATCCAATAAATGGCTTTCTCTTATGCCAAATTTCATAAGGAGTCATACCATGTGACTTAACTACCAATACTCTATTTTGAACATAACAGGCAGTGTTGACTGCTTCTACCCAAAAAGTTATTGGAAGTTTGGCATCAGACAACATGGTCCTTGCAGCCTCAATTAGTGTCCTGTTCCTTCTCCCAGCAACACCATTTTGTTGTGGAGTCCTAGGAGCTCTAAATTGTCTTGTAATACCTTTAGATTCACAAAAATAATTTAAAATATGGTTTTTGAATTCTGTTCATTGATCTGATTTGATGATTTTCACATGATGGTCACTTTCATTCTCAATTCTAAGAATGAATGATTTTAAGATCTCAGCAGTTTCATCCTTGGTATTCAAGAAGAATACCCAGGTATACTAAGAGAAATCATCAGTGACCACCAATCAATATGACTTTCTACCTAGACTTTTAACACTTGTGGGGCCAAACAAGTCCATATGAAGCAAATGCAGGACTGTTGTAATTGAATTAATCTCTTTGGCATGATGAAATGATTTGTGTTGCTTCCCCTTTAAGCAAGCCACACATTTATCAACACAGATGAATTCTTTAGTGGGTAAACCGATAACTAAATTATTTTTGACCAGTTTGTTCATGTTTTTCAGGTTTACATGACAGAGTCTCCTATGCCAAAGAGATGATTCATCAAGTGAAGCTTTTGAGACAAAGCAACTTATATTGCTGAGTGGTGTAGTTGTGCTCATATCCAGCATGTACATGGTGTTTCTTCTTGGAGCCCTGAGCAGAATTAGATCGTTAGGAACAACAAATCCTAGTTTCAGGACTATACATTCATGCTTAGTAAACAACATGTTGTGCTTTTGGTCACACACATGTGATACACTTAGTAAATTGTAATTCAGTTCTTTTACAAAATGCACATTCTCAAAGCTTACCTTGCCATTTGTGATTGTGCCCCTACCTGTGATATAACCACCTACCGGATCACTTCCAAATGCAATAGACCCTCCAAAGAATGGTTGATATTTGTGCAGATGAGTCTTGTTGCTTGTCATGTGCCTAGAACAACTGTTGTCAACAGTCCACAAGTTGCTTTTTGATTCCTGATGTCCCTACACATGACCAGAAGTGAATTATTCCTGATGGGAAACCAAGCCTGTGTGGTCTTGGGTTTTCCATTGGCATCATTATAAACAAATTTTTTGAAATCATCCTAGGTGTGACAGATGATGAGCAGGCTGGTTGGTAAATTGTTAGTTCAGTGCTTTCCTTCTTCTTCCAAATTTTCTTGACCTTTGGAGTTATTGGAGAAGTTTTCATCCTCTAACTGCCCTTGGAAGCAACTTTTTCTTTTTCTTCTGTTGGTTTGAACTTCATCTTGTGAGAGTGTTTTTCTTCTGCTCTCCTTCTTCCTGAATGCTGTGTGTCGGAAGCACTTTTATCCTTTGCTTCTGATGCCTCTTTGGTTTCGAAAGACTGTTTGTTTCTTCTCTTTTCATTGTCAGAAGCGTCTGCTTCTTATGACTTCTTAGCTGATTTTCTTCTTTCTGGAGCATATTTTTATTTAGAAGAAACAGATGACTTACTCTAACTATCCTGTCTTCCTCTTCCTTGTGGTCTAGAGTGAATTCTGCTTCTTGGATTATAGAAGCAGTCAGCAACAAAATGGTCTGTCTCATCGCACATCAGACACACAGTCTGATCATTGAGAGATTTTTGAGGCTTCTCTCTTTTGAAAAAGGCTGAGCTATGGTTCACAAAACTTGATTGTTTGGAAGTTCCAACTGGTATATTGGTTGGGTAGTTTACCTGAATCCCTGAAACACTGGCTTTTAAATCCTTTGATCTAGCCCTTTTTGACTTGTCAGATGGACAAGTGACATAATCATCTAAAGATGTACTTCCAGTTTTAACATATTTAGCTTTCACAAAAGGTGATTTGTTTTTCTAGGTTTTTTTTTGTTTAGAAACTTGCTTTACTTTTTCAGAATCTTTAGAAATGTCATCTTTAGATGCATGAGATGATTGAGTTGGCCAAGATTCAGGCAAATCGTTTTCTTGTTGAATCTTGTATGTCCAAAATTTCATCATACACAATATTAACTTCTTGGTTTACACCGAACCTCCACCATTGAAGTATAGGCAGATGGAGGTTCTATTTTGTTATAACCCAAACCAGCTCCTCTTTTCTTTACTAACTCATTTGTATCACTCATTTTAAAAAGTTTTTCATACTTTTCACCCTGACTCAAAAATTTGTCTCTGCAAGACTCAGCCAATACAAGTTATGTCTTGGCAGTTGTTAACCGTTCCAAAAGATTGTTACTTTGACACTGTTTGTTAGTGTCTTCATGCTTTAAACTTGAAATGGTCTTTTCCAGTTCCTCAATCTTTTCTTTATAAGTTCTTTCAGATTCAAAGAAATTAGCCTTGACAACTTGTAAAGATTCGAGATCATTACAGACTTGAGCATTACACCTTTTATAAGCATTTAACTTTTCTAAACATTTAGTTATGCACATATCTTTTGTTACCTTGAATATAGAGGTTGAGTCGTTGGCCATCAGGGCAATGTTGGAGATAGAAGCATCCTCAGCCTGAAAACTCTAATCTGAAAAATCGCGCTGCTCTGCAACATTGGCACTATTGAGGAGCTTGATGGACTTTGGTGTGGCTGTCCAGATGTGGATGGCTAAGAGTTTGGAGTCTTACACTCTCTGGCAAAGTGCCCAGTTGTTGACAGTTAAAGCATTATAGTTTGGACTTGTCTAGGCCAAACCCGGTTTTCATTTTGTGCTTCTTAAATTGTCTACCAGTTCGTTGATAGAACTTCTTTGCCCTATAGGAAATCATGGCCATCTGGTAATTTATGTCCATCTCCTCAAGATCATCAGCAGGAACGCATCTAAATCTTCCTGGCACAGATGAAAATAGTTGGTTTCTTCAGCCATAGAAGCTCCTTGGCCTGAAGTCAACAATGGAGTTGAGTTGGAGAATGGGTTTGAGTGTGAGGTTGATGGAGTAGGGGTTTCAGGAAAAGTGATGATAGGTGTGGAAGTTGAGTGGTAGATGGGTTGGTAATTTTGGTAAGGTGGATTATGGATGGGTGCATATAGGGCTGCTGAACCAGAAGGTACAGAGGAAGGTCTAGGTTCCTGAGCATCAATTTCCATTTGGTATGCACTAAGTATACCAAATAGTTCCGCATGCTTTAAAGTTCTCAGATTCTCTGTTCTTCGAATGGCAATAGAGTAGATGTTTCACGCCTGTGGAAGTGATCTCAGGAACTTCCTTATCACGTCTTGGTTCTCCATCTTTACACTTGCAGCCACCAACTCGTCAACTAACTGGACATACCTTAGTTATTGAGAAGCCATCTTCTCATTGTTTTCTTGACAGAAGTTCTTGAACTTCTATTTCAGCATGTCCTTTTTTGTTTTCCTTGACTTCTTCAGATCCCTCATACATCTGCTGCAGAGAATTCCACAGCTCCTGTGCATATTTGCATTTCTTAAATGCATGTATGATTGAGTTGGGAATCGCCATCTGGATCAGCCATAATGCCTTTGAATCTACTTCCATCCTCTTGTAATCTTCATCGGAGTATAGAGTTGGATGTTTTGGCACAACTGCTCCACCGGTGCCTGCAGCAGCAATAGTTGGGATGAAAGGTCCTTCATGAACTGACTTCCAAAGTTTGTAGTCTTGGTTCCTGATAAAACCCTCCATCCCGACCTTCCATGTGTCATAATTGTCAGGAGTAAACATGGGAGGCTTATTGAGAGTACCATTCTCAGTATCATGCTTGCTGATAGTGGTCATTGTGACTTTTAAGTATCTTGAAAAACAAAGAGTAGTAGAAGATACACAAACGGTAACTTAAGAATGGTTAGTTGCTTAAGTTAAGACTCAAAGCTCTAATACCACTTGTTGGATCGGGTTATGTAATCTACACAACACTTATCACAAGTTATCTTGTACAAAGTTGATAGTTGCAGAAATTCTATCAACTTAGTTTTGTAAAACAGTTTGAAAATAAAGTACTGAAAGCAATTGTAAATTCAAGGTCAAAGTATATTACATTCAACTGTTAGGATTACAACACTTAGCTCAAGCACTCACTCGTGATTTGCTAACTAACAAGTGAACGTATTTATACTAAGACCTACAGTTGTATCCTCGTAAGGATACATGGCTGGACAAAACACTAGAAACAAATGTATGCTAAATCTAGTATCTGTTATGGTCTCGACAGACCAAGCCATATTAATTACAATCAATACAAAAGACTCCATTGACTTTTACAATAAATACCTAAACAACAAAACACATTAACTGTTTAGTATCTTTGTAGTCTTGACAAATCTTCTTTGTTGCTGACTAACATCGGAATGTCTTTTCTGTTATTTTGAGTGTGAGAAAGCAGCTTTATTTATTTCCATAAGTATAGAGAATCTTTGTCAGAGAGAAAGTCTTTGGAAGTCTTTGTCAGAGAGAAAGTCTTTGGAAGTCTTTGTCTTGGGAACCACTGATGATCGGAAGCACTGATGGTCGATCGGAAGCACTAATCGATTTGAGCCATTAACCACTGAGAAAGGAACCGGTTGCGTTAAGTGGAAAGGAATTATCCTTCGGAAGAATTGTTCTTCTGAAGGCTAATTCCTATCATTCAGTGGTTGTATATCTTTCGATAGTTCATGACTTGATCCAGAGATGTTTTGGTGTGTATCAGCCTTAAAGATCCTTACATTCATATCAATTCATGGTTCAAAGGATGGTTTCTTGCATGAGGGAAAATCATGAGATGTCTTATACCTTCATTGAATAGTTCAGGGTGGTATGAGCCACAATCATCATAAGGACAAAGATGAAAAGTAAGATAGATAGGTTGATTTCAAAGTGAACGACTTGATAACTCTTGTGTGATTTCCAAAAGTCAATTTGGAGTAACTGAGGTTTGGAGGATACATTGTCATCATGTGAGATCAACGGAGTCAAACAGGTAACATATCCTTGCTAGGGGTTCTGTACTTTGTGAGTTGAGGTGTGTTGATTCGTCGAGGAAATGTACGAGTCTTGTTGATGGATTGACTTGAGCGCTGCCCAATATGAGGTTGAGATTTAGAGTTTGATGAGATGCTGTATCCATTTTGTTCCATCCGGCGAAATGTGGATGCGTCTTTAAGATGGAAGACATCAGAAAGTCTAACAACACAATAGGCAAGGTGGAACTTTATTGTTTTTTGATCATCGAGAATATTTGTTCATCATTGTAGCTCTTGCATGGTTGGTAGGTTAGTAATGATTAATCATTCAAATATACTTTCTCATATGGCATATGGCAAGAATTTTCTCTTACGTGTACGATTGTGTGTACGCAGAACACGTCTTCTATTGTTTGAAGATTAGTGTGCACTCCACACTTGAATTCTTGGAGTTTGTTCAGTTCAAAAGACCTTGTTGCTTCTCACAAAAGGTACTAGGGTCGGAAATTTCTTGAATGCCTACATTTGTGTTGCCAACTCCATTTGCCAATCGATAGGAGAGGTTTGGTTATATCTTCGGGTAGGTTCAAGTGTTCAGGCAATCTTGGGAGAAATCAGGGGTTAATCTGCAGAGTTTAGTGACAATATGGTCAACAGGGTATATTTAGCTCCCGTGAGTCTAGGTTAGGCATTCATCAGGTTTGATAGGGGATGAGGAGGGTAAAGGGAGCCATTCGTTAGATAAAGCTAACTCGGGTGTCTTAGTTTGTTCAATTCCTTTCTTCTTCAGCCCTGATGGTTCGAAGAACTCGAATTCATAGTACTTGTGTTTGATGCGAAACCAGATTGTGCATCACAAGTCATGTTGTATTTGTAGTCGAAATCCTTACAACAAGTGCAAATAGATGGCTCCATCTTCTATATGGATGTTAACGAGTGTTGGGAGTAGTTAAGAGATAGTGTGGGTGGCATCTATGGATATGGACACCAGCAAGAAATGATGGTCTTCAGTGTTCTGTATCTGATGAAGCGTTGTCATGCCAGTCCAACTTTCCAGTTTACGCATAGTTGTATTGTTTTAGCTTGGAGTTCCACTTAGTAGGTAGGCGCATTCAGTGCACGCGTTATGCTTGTTGTTCAATCATCGTAGATATCAGTCTCTCACAAAATTATTAGTATTTTCTCAAGCTGGTGTCTGTGAGAAGTGCCTTAGTGGCACTATGGAAGGTTCTTTGAGATTAGTTCGACTAAGTTCAAGGCATGGAATCGGTAAGTTTTACGTTGTGATATGTTATAGGATAACCGGATTTGATTGTACCACATAGTTAACGGGCACATATCAAACATGTGCTTTGTATTCGAGGTGGACACAACTTATCATTTGAATTTTCCAGAATTAGTAAGTACCTATAAATTCACGAGTACGTTGCCTACCATAATCGTTAATTTATCTTACACAATCATTCTATTTCCTTCAATCTCAAGCTATTAATCACCGTAGAGTTCGAAGCTCATCTTCTGAGTGTTGATACTAAGGTTCCAGTCCATAAAAGTACATTGTGTTACTGGGTTTACACCCAAGAAAAAGGTTGGGATAAGCATTCGATTCGAGTTAGATTGTGTTAGATAAGCCTACTTCAGAACATAGAAGAGTTCTCTTTGGTCTTGAGTTCGTCCTTTCTCTAGTCCTGTTGCACAGGTCGCATGTGCAGTCGTATATGATAGCCTGCTAAGGGTTCCGGAGTCATGTTCGTAAGACTCAAATCAAATCACAACGAATATCACTAAACTATGCACATAATGTGTAGTGTGAAACTAATTGCAGAACTATGGCTATAGTCTAAGTTTACTACATGCAAACCTAGTTCTCTATAACAAAGGATCTTATACCAATCTGTCACATCTCCAAATTACCACTTGCAGCGTCATGCCACTGGGTGTGACGTGGCAAGTTCAGATACATTGGTCATATAGAACGACTCTATATGAGTTTGAAAAAACGTGGATATTATTTAAAATATTCCAAATTTAACATTAAGTTTTATAGCGGAAAATAAATAAATGTTGCGGAAGCTTGTACAAAAGTAAATTTGATTTAATGCATCATAATAATGTTCATAAAGTTGTTCAAATGTCCTAACTACATGTCTCTTCAATGGATTCCTTAAATGTATCCTATGCTCTTAAGCGTGCTGAGTACCTGAGAAATACATGCTAAAGTGTGTCAACATAAAGTTGGTGAGTTCACATGTTTGATATAAGTAAATAGTAAATAGTTTGCACGACATATACTGGAAATGTTAAAGTTGTAGACCCATGGTCCCGAGTGTAACTGTTGCACCACTACCTAAACTGAACTGTTAGATGCCTCCGCCATGCTATCGTAAAACAATGGCCATAGGTCGATATTATGCCCGTCTTGACCGCGAGTCAAAGTTGTCGTCGAGGGGGGTTTGTTAGGCCTGATAGTACTATCCAATAACGCCTTGCTTACATTAATTAGCAGTACAGTTTTTGTGAGGACTTGTACGATATTGTCACACTCAAATGTTTGCACAACATAACAAGTAATAAATCAAAATGTGTTTGTCATAATGTTTACCTAGTTGTGTTGACCCAAATGTTGGTCAAAAATGTTTGCCCAGCTTGTTGACATAGATGTTGGTCAAAAATGTTAGTCTAGTTCGTTGACCTAGATGTTTGTCAAAACATTTGTCAAATGTTTGCACGATACTTCGTCAAATGTCTTTGTCAAATGGTTTGTACAAAATATTTGTCAAAAGCATTTGTCTAAAAGTGCTTGTCATATGCATTTGTCCAAGTTGTTTATCAAAAGTATTTGCATGTATTTCTTTCCCCTGGTTTCAGTTTATAAACATTTAAGAGAAAAGAGGCCGTGAACTCACATGAGTTGCGTTTGTTTGCGTGTTGTGAACTGTCTATCCCTAACTGTCACCTATAACACATAGGTAGTATGATTTTTGTGTTCGTGTACGTGTTGGTCTACTTAGACCGTGTTCGTGTCTAAACAACTCCAAGTTGCAATGTTTGACTGTGTGACTATGTTTGATTGTGTGGACTAAACGACCCGTTGGTGATATGCTTGTAATTTGTTATTGTTTTTTAGTGTTTATCATGTTTTTACAATTAACGATTAGTGCACAAAAGCATGTTATCACACATAAAGTCTCCAAATATGGCTAGTATGCATAAGGTGCCTCTATCAAACATGTTACTAATCATGGCAGTTGTGATATATGTTCATCAAACAAGTTGATATTCATGGTAAGTTTCCTCATATAACCAGGTTGTCACATGGCACGCTTTCACAAGTCATCAAAGAAGCATACACTCCATTTTTAGGTAATAACATTACTAAATATAGCATGTTCCTATATTTAACACCCTTTGACTCAATAAATCCCACTACTTCTTACAGATCATCACAATATGATATTCACAGTCTAATTTAACCATTTAACATGTTCCTATACCCTTTCTAACAAAAAGCCCCAAATTCAAAAGTTACTATAAATAGCAAGTTTGTCAATAACCTTATTTTAATCAAGATCAACTATTCAGATGTGTTCATAAGGCTTTTAACATCAACAAAATAACTTTGACACAACGAAACTCAACATGCATGAACAATTTCTTGTCAAAAGTTTCTATTTATAGAAACCTAGGAATAAATCATCAATTTCATCAAATTTAGTTAAACTAATACATCAATAATCACCACATTAATCATGAATTAACATTTAAATATACTTATTATGCCCAAATGATCGTCCAACATCATCTTTTAGCTCAAAAGTTACTAGTTATGGAAATATGCACAAATCATCATCATATGTCAACAAATAACTACAACATTCATCATAGATGATCCCAATATCATAAATCATCACTTATTCGTACATAACATGGCCTATATCATCGTAGATCAACATTGCATGTCACAAAAGTTACCATTTATAGAAATAAGCATTTTTGTTACCATTTATAGAAATAAGCATTTTTAGTCACAAATTTATGATAAAAACTCTCATAGATCAATCCAATAACCCAAATCAATAATCAAGACATCAAAACACAGATATGAAATTGTATAAATTCATGCATGTGTTGATTTTAATGTTGCATCCGAGCATCCATGCTTGTATGTGTGTATTTATGGATGCATGTGTGTGTTTTTTGTGTAGATGAGCTACAAGAACTGCCTTCCAAGGTTTAAGGATGCTAGGATTTAGCTTGGACAGGAGCTTAGCAAGGTCAGGAGCTTCTGGTAGTGATTCTCCGGCTGCTACCAAGTGATGATGGTGATAGATGCTTCCCCCAAACTCCCTTCTAGCTCCAAGACTTCAATGGGGGTTAAGGACAACTCCTTTGTGGCTTCTGGGGGTTGATGGTAGTGTAGCAGAGTCTTATGACCAGGAAATGTTTGTGTGTTGAGTGGAAATGAGTAAAGGTTGAAACAAAAGAGGCTGACTTGTTTTTATAATGTTTTAAGAATCTGGGAGCCTTCACGTACCGCCAAGCTTTGCCCCTGGGGGTCCTGGTGTACCGCCAAGGACAAAATAGCCGGGTGTACCACCGAGACACGCCGCGTATCGCCAAGGTGGAAGTTGATTAGGAGTGCATACCGTGGCGAGTTTCGGAGAAATTCAAATTTGCCGCCCATCCTTCACGTACCACGAAGGATCTCGCCGGTACCCATCACGAACCGCGATGGGTCCTAGATTGGCCCAATGGCCCATTTTATTTTTTCGGTTCATTTTTCGACGTTTGTCTTGATTTTGCTTTTCATAAGTTCACATATCATCCATTGTTGTTTGTTTCTTTACATTGTTCGATATTCCACCAATGTTTGTGAGTTCGTGACACAAGTGTGCGTTTCCGGTAATTCACCGAATTACATTGTGATGTGTCTGTGTTTGCACCATCGTGCCACATGTCACACTAAATTTAACCAATTCTAGTGTCATGTATGTTCTAATAATAAAAACTTTTTATTAAATTAAATGAGTTGTTGACGTGCATTTTGCGGGGTGTCATAGAACATGATATTATAATCTTCAAAATATGACATGAAGAACAGAGATGATGAAATGATTACTACCTTTTGGGTCATAGTATTATCAAGAACTTTGTAAAGAATATATATGTAGTTGGAGCCAAAATTCTAATAGAATAACAAAATCTAGTAATAAAAAGCAAAAAACACTATTGTTTTAAGAAAACTTAATTGTATTATAATAAAATCATGAAAGAGGATAAATGAGTATATTGTTGCAATTGCTGCTCATTACATATCAGGAGATCAGTAAAGAATCAATTAGCAAATTTGAACCACTTGGGTTTATGATTTTAAGTTTTGTTTAATATTTTGAATACACGTTTGAAGGAAATTCATCTCCAAATTGTAGAAAGATATAATTTGTCTTATGGTCTTTGCTGAAATTGTGTATATTTGTAAGTTTTTGTTCGATTATTCCATATGAGGAAATGCATATACTAGAGGATGGCCAAATGAATCTGCGGTATTCAAAAATACTCGAACTTTAAAATATTATGGGAAATGCTATCAAAAGAAACAGTTGATCTAAAATTCAAAATCATAACTTTGATTTTAAAATAGTAGTTATGTGTAGTTATAATTTCCATTTTACAGCTTCTTTAGTTACTAATAATCTGTTTTAGTTTCTTGTTATAAATACTATTACATTATTAATGGAAGAATGCTATCAATTCTCAAAACCTCGGTACTGTTTTATGGTACCAGAGCTCTAAAGAAGCCCCATCTATTGTCTTTCACGATGGAACCCAGAATCAATATGTGTGTGCTGTGTTTGTTTTTCTCCGATCGACAGAAAACATACATATATTACATATACAAATGACAAACATCCAACCTATTTATAATGTACAATTTGACAGTTATTTAACTGTCATAACTACCTAATTAACTACCAATATCATCACTAATATGGACTTGACACGTTAATCAATTTACTACACATGTAATTACATTATTTAATCAAGCTTAAATTCCAACAATGCCTCCCCTAAGCTTGATATTCTTCTTCGAATCTTCACACATCTTTGTTCACGACCCAATTTCTTTATAATAACGTTGGTTCATTGTCTTGTAATTGGGATAAATTAACTTCTTCCTTTTTCTTCCATTTTGGACAATCGTTTATAAATGTCCAAATTCGTTACATTTGTAGCATCTAACGTGGCTCTTATCGACTCGTTCGCCAACCTTACTTTTTCCGGACCACCGACCTGTCCCACGCAGTGGCGGATCTAGAAATTTTTTTTATGGGTATCGGAATTTTTTTTAGTAGTTATTTGGTGCTAAATATTTTTTTGACCAATTCGAATTGGGTCGGGTCGGATCACCAAAAAAATGATAAAACTAAATTTAGTTACAAATACATATAAAAACACGTCAAATAATCATCTCATTAATTATGATGATATGATAAATTTTATTTTCTTTTGACATGATTCGAAAGAATACTATTTAAATTACAAATCAACTAATTTTTTCATCATGGTAATAAGTTTCCACTTTTGAAATTATACAATAATCACTCAATATATAAATTATGGTTGGTCAGATGTAAATGACAAAGGTGTATATAAGTAAGTTATTGCTTTAGCCTTTTTTAGTAAAGATCCAAACAATATTTATGAACATCAAATTCAATCACTCGATATACAAATTTGGGTCTTATTATTTTTTTAAGTATGATATGACTAATTAGGTATTGAGTTAAATTATTAATTACCAATTGTGTTTAATTACAAGTAATGCATATTGCGTTATTGAGAATTATTTTATTATTTTTGGATTTAAAATGATTTAAATTGGGCTTCATCTGGTTCATCAAATTATCATAGGGGTCGGTGACAAAATTTCTTGGGAGTCGGTCGAGATCAGATCGTATATACAACATTAAAAATCAAAAGTTCATGGGAGTCGGTCGACCCCCATACACAATGAGTAGGTACGCCCCTGCTCCCACGGCCACGCCCAAAGTTTCCTTGGTTTGAACTCCCATGACCACAATGCTCACATTTACGTTCTTTACTTTTCTCCTTTGCATCTTCTTTTGTGAACAGAAGTTTATTATGTGTATCCTCCTCCTTGTTTGGCTTCTTGATGCGTTCTTCGTAGGCCTTTAATCTCCCTGTGGCTTCTTGAAATTGCATAGTATTAAGATCAGCAAATTGTTCAATTGAAGCAACAATTTGAATATATTTTTCTGGTACGGATCCTAGTAGTTTCCGAACCAATCTTTTGTTATCAATTATGGATCCAAGATTGTTGGCTTTTGATACAATTTGACTAATTTTCCCAGTAAAATCATCAAGATATCCAGAGTCTTTCATCTTTAATGCTTCAAATTCATATTCAAGTGTCTCTGTCAGCGCCCACAAATCGTGCCTTTAAATCTTCCCAAATATCTTTAGCATTTGTGTGTAGAGAAACTTGAAGAACAAGTTCTTCAGGCATTTCTTGAAAAAGATATGCGATAGCCATTGAATTTTTCTTTTCATTGACTTCTCCTTTTGGTTCAAGTGTCACACCCCGAGCCGGCGGGACAGATCGAGTTCCCCGCCGGGCGAAAGGTTCTTGGGGCGCGATATCGTGAGTGATAATCGTGATGATCAGATTGTTTACATAGCATCAATGTTAAGAATAACTAAAGCATAACAAACATTAAACTAGGATTACAAAGTTAAATTACAATGTCAATGTTCCGTAATTTAACCCGGCAAGCCTATCAAAAGAATCAAATGTTTTCTATCTTGTAACTGTACAAGACATCCAAAAGTGATTCGTGTGAATAACAAAAGATGTGCTTCCAAAATCAACTATGTCCTCTATTTGGGCAGCCTAGCATGCAATCCAAAAGCTTAAGCCTATTCCTGTGCGTCACCTGAGAAAGCATGTAAGAAAACATAGTCAACACAATGGTTGGTGAGTTCATAAAGTTTATAAGTTTAAAAATAGCTTTAGCAAACCTCTTTCGGTAAAACCTTAATCTCATTAACATCACCTGTATCATCCAGCTCGGTATGCTTATATATAGGGCATACCCTTGAGTCGAGCCTACAACCCGCCCAGACACCGTCCCATCATATACTAAACCACATAGGACATTGATGTTAATAATAATTAAGAATTTTACCTACCATTCAATCCAGTCTCCGTGATAGCTTTAGTGTACTGTTTCAACGTTTATAAATTTATAGTATTTATGCAAATTAGCTTTAGTCTCAATTGAACAAGCATCATTGTTTCACACAGATGTCGACGGAGCTTAGCTATAAAACTAACTAAAAACCGACTTTAAACTAGACACAAAGTAATAAATCTAGACTCTCTAAAACCTAAGCTACCGACAGGCAAGTGTACCTATCGTATGTAGCAGAGCAAAGCAAGTCCGGATATCGAACCCACAGACTTCTACAGACTGTACTAACTAGACTCAAATGCTTATCTATACAAAATTTGTACTTAAATAAAAATAATAATTGTTTGAAAGGGGGGTTTTGCTAACAAAACTAAAAATACTTAAAAGACACTTAGAAATAAAAACAGACGAGTAAACAAAGACTAAATCAGAGAAGGAAAGAAACACTATCTAGATTTGAATCATATACATGCTTGACAAGGTTTTAACGGGGATGGAACTAATGTGATACCGGGATCTTATGATACTAAACTCAAAGGAAACTTAGAGCACCCTCGACCCTTCTCAAGGATAGTCAACTAAGAGTCCTAAAAGCCGTTAAACTACCGGTTAAATGGATTTCCCTCACAGGTCATCCAACTGCTTATGAAATATCCACTAGATTATCTACCTCACAGCACGATAACCTCAAAACACCTAAGAAACAACTGTTAAACACTCTACCTCACGGCTCGAAAGTCACAGTTCACTTAAATGCTAGGGATAACTTGAGTTTTCCTATTGGACTCGATAAACAAGAAATGATAGACATACTAGAAAGATCTTCTCACAAAGGCTCTAACTAGAAATCCAACATCCAAGACTCATCGACAACTTCTCACCTCACGGCTATTGAAGCAAGTTGCACATCTTAACTGTTTAAATCTTGATAAGACATTCCTATGAATCACTCGGCCTAAGCAACTCATCTACTAATCAAAAACACACAGTAATTGATTCTAGCATGCACCTATTTTGCGACAGACAATCGCCAAGACACATGAGGAACATAATATCAATCATTCAACCATAAAAGATACACATACACATCCAATATTCAAAACCAAATCTTTAAATCATAAATCCATCACATCAAAATGTCCCAACACCGAATTAAACCAAAATCAAACATGCATAATCATCTAACCTAGATAGTTCTAAGAGTTTAGCCACTAAACATCATATGAAAACAAACCACAATCTGTTTAATGTAAGAAAACATGAGAAACAAAGTAAACCAATCACGTTACACCATTTGGATCACTCGTCTAGGGCTTCCCGATGATTAAGATCGACTCCAATCTCGTCCTCTAGCCTCCAATCGCCCCTAGCTGTCTCTCTGATCGTCCAAAAACGAATCTTTCAGCCTCCAGCCGTTTCAGAAAACATAAACTCGAATTTCTGAATTTTTAACCCTGTCGCGTACCGCGACAATAATCCAAAAACCCCTCGCGCTACGCGAGGGTACCCACTACCCGACAAAATAGTCGGGTCAAACCCGCAATCATTAAAAGGGGTAAAACCGTCATTTTCCACCTGTCGCGCTACGCGACAGGTTTTTGTGTGGTTGTCGCGATACGCGACAAGGTTATTTTCCAGCTTTTATCTTCTTTTGTCTTCGGGTCCGTCCTTTTCCAACCGGGAGCTCGTTTTCTTGATCTTTATCACCAAATACACATGTTTATGACCTGCAAGCATCAAATTATAGAAATGTGAAGAACCAGCATAAATCGACTCTAAAAAACCAATAAACTGTACAGAAACTCAATAAAAACAAATAGAAAAGCAGATGTGTTTTGCAACACATCACATCCCCACACTTATCTCTTTTTCGTCCCTGAAAAAGGCTTATGCAAAAATCTGGGATCATAGCTAGATAAAACGGTTTCTACACAATTAACATAGTCAATTTAAAATTCAACGCTTTGGAAAAAATTTGCAAGTATTGTTATCCTATTAAACCCATACTGATTATTCTTGTCCTCCAATCATGGTTCATTAAGTTCATGTTCTGCATTTCATTTCATTTGACCCACACTTAGGTAATCTAAAATCAACTCAATCCTGGATTCTAGCTTTCAAGTCATCCTTACATATAAACAAACAAGAAATTTCTCAAATCAGATTTTTATAATGGAAGCAAGTGAAAGCGTGAGCATTTTTCTTTTACCCATTGAACTTAACTTAGTGGTGTTTCAACCAGGCTGCAACCCGGCGTGTGACACATAAGTTTTCATCCAAATTCTTTCTTTTATTATTTTCTTTTAACTCAGCTTATTTGGTGAAATGGGGGCGCCATAAGACTCGGATTTATTATCATAAAAAGAGTACTTGTGTGCCAAACAAAAATCAGATTTTCAAAACTCTTACTTGTTATTATGCAAAGACTCCTTTACAACTAGAAAACAGTTTCATTAATTCCAAGTTCCCAAGATGTTTCCCATGAAAATCATGCATTTAAGTAAAATTATACCAATCTTATGGAACAATTACAATCAGTTGAGCCTACCTACATATCCCACAACCAAAGCATTAACCCAAACCAACTAGTTAACTATGAATGAAACCATCAAACCTAACTTTTCTATCATTTCCCATCATGCTTTTTTGCAACCAACTTAAACCAGGACAAAGAAAATCTAAGCCAAAGATGTAAAAACAAAAATAAAAATAAAAAAAAATTCAAAAATTTTGACTCAAGAACTTAAGCAAACTAAAAATAAAAATCAAAAACTACCTACTAAAACAAAATTAAACTAAGTTTCCCATCCCCACACTTAAACTTTACATTGTCCCCAATGTTGAGAAAAAGGAAAACCAAAAGAAAAACTAAAAATTAAAAACTAAAAAATGAAAACTGAAAACTGAAAATGACTTAGCTGGTTAACGAGAAGACTGTCGAGTGCCAATCTTTCCATGTAGCTCCACAAACTACCACTTTTGCTCCGCAGGCTGTAAACAATAACATAAGATCTACACAAAACAAAGATCAAACAAGCATCAACCCATCCAAAACATGATAACAAATATATCCATGATTAAGTCCAACCACAAACCAACCTTACCAATTAACTAAAATCAATAAAGAAAAGCACAAATCAAAACAAGAAAGTTAAGAACTAAATAAAAATTTGAAAAACATCAATTCAATGCTACAAAAATGAATTTAAAGAACCTCCTATGGTGGTGAATGCGGTGTAGGAGAGGTAAATTAGGGGTAAAATTTGAAAACCAGGATTTTTTAAACATTTTAAAACATTCCAGAACTTGTCGCGTACCGCGACAGATTTTATAATGACCGTCGCGATACGCGACACATGTTTGACCCGTGTGTTGACCAAATTTCTCGCATAGCGCGACATTTTGGAACGTGGGTGTCGCGTGACGCGACGAGGTCAATTTTCCAGAGAGTTTCTGGATTTTCATACCTTAGCCAAAATTTTCACCCCTAAAACACCAAATCACCCTAAAACCATTATAAAGCAAGGAAAAACATACCTGGTGGCTCCAATTCATCTTTATGGCATCAAATTTATTAAAAACCTGCAAAACACATTAAAACACCCAAAAACGAAAACGAGAAACACAATAACGAAAGATGAAAAACACACCAAAGACATTAGGAAATTACTAAATTTACAAACTCTACACTTGGGGATTCCACCCAAGACTCACAAAACTCAACTATTGTGGGAAGATCACGAGAAAATTCTCCCATTCTCTCGAAAACGAGCCACCTTCAAACGCATCCCACTTCTCACCATCAACGAGATTCCTTATCACCTCCGGCTTCTTCTCAACATCCCCACACTTGGGTTTATCAACACCCTCACCAATCCCTCCTTTGCTAATTGATTTTGCTACCACAAAAGTGACCGTCTCGTCACCGACCCTAAGTGTGAGCTTCCCGTCAAAAACATCAATGACGGCCTTAGCGGTTCGAAGAAATGGACGTCCTAAAATGATGGGAACAGTGGTATCCGCCTCCATATCCATAACCACAAAGTCCACGGGGAAAACAAACTTATCAACCTTCACAAGCACGTTTTCCAAGATTCCCCGAGGACACTTCACAGACCGGTCCGCTAGGGAGAGTGTCATGCGCGTTGGGACAAGGTCACCAAGTGCTAGTTTCTCGTAAAGAGAATAGGGCATCAGATTGATGCTAGCACCTGAATCTGCCAACGCGTGACTACGAACATCACTACCAAA
This sequence comes from Mikania micrantha, assembly GCA_009363875.1. NCBI lineage: Eukaryota > Viridiplantae > Streptophyta > Magnoliopsida > Asterales > Asteraceae > Mikania > Mikania micrantha. The sequence goes on from CM018691.1 coordinate 95,118,011, forward strand.
CAAACACGGGATCGTGAGAATACCCGGATCCGTCAGTTTCTCCGGTAGCGTGTTCGTTATCACCGCAGAATAGTCTCTACTCAACGGGACCTCAGTTAACTTGCCTAACCGGTCCTTACCCTTCAACAGATCTTTCAAAAACTTAGCGTATTTAGGCATACGCTGAAGGGCTTCAATAAATGGGAGATTGATCTTTAGTTGTTTAAAGATATCAAGAAAATGCCCATATTCCTTAGCATGCTTCTGATTAGCAACACGCGCAGGGTAAGGAATACGAGATAGATCAATCTCAGAAGTAGGCTTTAATGTAGCCGGCTTCCTCTTGGGAGACTCACCGCTCGGTACGGTACTTGCTGGGGCTAGCCTCGAGTGCACCCCTACGGGAGTCTCCAACTCCACTTCTTCAGCAACCGGTTCTTTCTCAACTACAACTGGTGCTCTCACATCCTCTCCACCTCTACCACTACGAGTGGTGACCGCATTCACGTGGGCGTTTGGATTAGGTTGGGTACCACCTGGAAATTGGCCTTTCGGCCTTTCATCCAAACGCTTGGCGATGTCACCAACCGTGCGCTGCAAATCAAGGAAAGCGGACTGCTGGTTCTTAAGAAGAATGTCATGCTCATGAAGAATTTTCTGAGTGTTTGCATCCTTTGCAACTAACTGTGTCAGCAATTCCTCAATCCTACCTAAGTTACTACCACCACCTCCCTCTGAGGTACCTCCAGAATTATTACTCGAAAACTGACCACCCTGCCCTTGGTTCTGAGGAAAACCAGGGGGATTACCGGAAGAGCGAAATGTTTGGTTCTGAGGATTTCTCCAATTGGAGTTGTAAGACTGACCAAACCTACCCTGTCCTCCTACATAATTTGCCTGCTCCTGGCTCACTAAACACTCAGAGGTGGCATGGCCACCTCTACAGATCTCACATCTGTCCACTCTCATCTTCAGATCCTTCACATCTCTCGCCAAAGCCTCTAGAGCAGCTGCCACACTAGTATCCACATTAACATGGTGAACTCCTCTCGTGGAAGAGGAGGAACTAGAAATAGGATTGGAATTCCTATTTGCAGACCTCTGCTCATACTCAGCCTGAGCAAAACTTTCAAACATATCGGTGCACTCAGCAACATCCCTTTTTCCCATAAGATGACCACCCGCAGAAGTGTCAAAACGAGCCCGAGTCTCATAAGTGAGACCATTGTAGAATTTCTCTACAAGAGCCCAATCAGAGAGACCGTGCTGGGAGCATCTGCTAAGAAGGTTTTGGAACCTCTCCAAAGCAAGATAGTAGGGCTCATCAAGGGCCATTCTAAAAGAATGGATCTCATCTCTCAGGCGTGCAGCCTTAGCAGGTGGGAAATACTTTTTAAGAAAAGCATCTCGAAGACTGGCCCATGTTATGAAGGTGCCTGGAGGATGTGAGTCAAGCCATGTGGCTGCTCTTCCCGCAAGTGAGAAGGGAAATAGCTGCAGAAAAATAGCATCTTCAGTGGCACCTTGAAGATTAAAGGTACCACAGATGCGAGTGAGGCGAGCTATGTGTGCTGGAGCATCCTCATCATCCCGGCCATTAAACTGAGTGTTGTTAATGGCTGTCATGATGTACGAAGGAATCTGCCACGAGTTTTCATTCGTGATATTTGGCACAGTGATGGGATTGTTAAGTCCCGTGAATCCAGCAGTGGCCTGCTGGTGAACCGTGCGTCGCGCCTCCATGGGTGGAACAAAATGAACACGTGGACTAGAATGAATGGAAGAAGTAGAAGAAGAGGATGGGGTGTGCTCAGAAAAATCTGCAGAAATAGGAGTAGAAGCACTTACCTCGCTCGTAGAACCTTCAGAAAAGTCCCGCGAATCGCTCCTTGATGGCAAAGAAAGCTCAGGTGGCGGTCCGTGTGAACGTAGGTGTGGCATACACTACCAAACCTGCAACAAATAAAAAAAAATTGAATAAAAAAGAAATAAATAAAATAAAATAGAATAGAATAGAACTAAAAATAAACAAAAACACAAATATGCACAGATAAGAAAAAGAACTAGTAAGCACAATCGACTAAGAAGTCCCCGGCAACGGCGCCAAAAACTTGATGTCGACGGAGCTTAGCTATAAAACTAACTAAAAACCGACTTTAAACTAGACACAAAGTAATAAATCTAGACTCTCTAAAACCTAAGCTACCGACAGGCAAGTGTACCTATCGTATGTAGCAGAGCAAAGCAAGTCCAGATATCGAACCCACAGACTTCTACAGACTGTACTAACTAGACTCAAATGCTTATCTATACAAAATTTGTACTTAAATAAAAATAATAATTGTTTGAAAGGGGGGTTTTGCTAACAAAACTAAAAATACTTAAAAGACACTTAGAAATAAAAACAGACGAGTAAACAAAGACTAAATCAGAGAAGGAAAGAAACACTATCTAGATTTGAATCATATACATGCTTGACAAGGTTTTAACGGGGATGGAACTAATGTGATACCGGGATCTTATGATATTAAACTCAAAGGAAACTTAGAGCACCCTCGACCCTTCTCAAGGATAGTCAACTAAGAGTCCTAAAAGCCGTTAAACTACCGGTTAAATGGATTTCCCTCACAGGTCATCCAACTGCTTATGAAATATCCACTAGATTATCTACCTCACAGCACAATAACCTCAAAACACCTAAGAAACAACTGTTAAACACTCTACCTCACGGCTCGAAAGTCACAGTTCACTTAAATGCTAGGGATAACTTGAGTTTTCCTATTGGACTCGATAAACAAGAAATGATAGACATACTAGAAAGATCTTCTCACAAAGGCTCTAACTATAAATCCAACATCCAAGACTCATCGACAACTTCTCACCTCACGGCTATTGAAGCAAGTTGCACATCTTAACTGTTTAAATCTTGATAAGACATTCCTATGAATCACTCGGCCTAAGCAACTCATCCACTAATCAAAAACACACAGTAATTGATTCTAGCATGCACCTATTTTGCGACAGACAATCGCCAAGACACATGAGGAACATAATATCAATCATTCAACCATAAAAGATACACATACACATCCAATATTCAAAACCAAATCTTTAAATCATAAATCCATCACATCAAAATGTCCAACACCGAATTAAACCAAAATCAAACATGCATAATCATCTAACCTAGATAGTTCTAAGAGTTTAGCCACTAAACATCATATGAAAACAAACCACAATCTGTTTAATGTAAGAAAACATGAGAAACAAAGTAAACCAATCACGTTACACCCTTTGGATCACTCGTCTAGGGCTTCCCGATGATTAAGATCGACTCCAATCTCGTCCTCTAGCCTCCAATCGCCCCTAGCTGTCTCTCTGATCGTCCAAAAACGAATCTTTCAGCCTCCAGCCGTTTCAGAAAACATAAACTCGAATTTCTGAATTTTTAACCCTGTCGCGTACCGCGACAATAATCCAAAAACCCCTCGCGCTACGCGAGGGTACCCACTACCCGACAAAATAGTCGGGTCAAACCCGCAATCATTAAAAGGGGTAAAACCGTCATTTTCCACCTGTCGCGCTACGCGACAGGTTTTTGTGTGGTTGTCGCGATATGCGACAAGGTTATTTTCCAGCTTTTATCTTCTTTTGTCTTCGGGTCCGTTCTTTTCCAACCGGGAGCTCGTTTTCTTGATCTTTAGCACCAAATACACATGTTTATGACCTGCAAGCATCAAATTATAGAAATGTGAAGAACCAGCATAAATCGACTCTAAAAAACCAATAAACTGTACAGAAACTCAATAAAAACAAATAGAAAAGCAGATGTGTTTTGCAACACATCACACACACCATGGTTTAGCTTTCACTAATCTCATGCATGGGTACGAGCTCTGCTCTAGCAGTCGTTATCAATCACGTAGCCCACGGCTAGATACAAGCTCTGCTCTAGCAGTCGTTTAGCCATTACGTATCTCATGAATTAGTTAAGCTTAGTATCCAAATAGTCTAGCAATTACGTGTCTCCTATACAAGATACAAGCCTTGCTCTAGCAATCGCTTAGCAATTACGTATCTCACACATAGACACAAGCTATGCACGCACAAATAGTTTAGCATTTACATATCTCATATAAGCAGACACAAGCCTTGCTCTAGCAGTCGTTTAGCAATCACGTGTCTCTTATATAGATAACAGCTTAGCATCGTCATAGTTTAGCTTCTACGTATCTCAATGCATGGGTACAAGCTTTGCTCTAGCAGTCGTTTAGCAATCACGTAGCCCATGATTAGATACAAGCTTAGCATTTCGCACACAATCATAGTGTTGAGCATATAGATTCAAGCATTCGCATATAGTTTGAGCATGCAATTCAAAGCATAAGCATCAAGTATATAGTTTAAGCTTCTAGTTTGTAGCATAAGTATCAAGCATATAGTTTAAGCTTCTAGTTTGTAGCATAAGCATCAAGCATATATTTCAAGCTTCTAGTTTGTAGCTAAGCATCAAGCATATATTTCAAGCTTCTAGTTTGTAGCATAAGCATCAAGCATATAGTTTAAGCTTCTAGTTTGTAGCATAATCATCAAATATAAGTGTAAAAGCGTTTTATAAACATTTCAACAATTTGTTTAAAATGTATAACATGCTTCTCAGTCCCGAAGTAAAACAAATAAGTTTGAAAAAGGGACATAGGAACTCACCTTATTGTTGATGTGGTTGACTAAGTAAAATAAGAATGCACGTGCTCTTTGTTGTGTTGGTAGTAGTATTCACGTTCCTGTATTGATTTCACGTTGTATGTATCTCATAAGTATAGGTTGTAGTGACATGTGTGTGTACATGCGTTAACTCTAAATGAGTTAACCCTTAGTGGTGCTAATTGTCATTCGGCCTCGTATGCTAATTAAGGATTCACTCCCACCTAACCACTTAAGCTTTCATTGGCCACGCCTTTATGTTACTTGTTTAGTTTTAAACCATTATTGAATTTCCCTAGAACATTGTCATTAGGTTACTTGTCTTGTTATAAGATTTAGTATATATCCTAAAGCAATTTCAACCACTTAGCAATTTCCATGCACCATTTCATATAAAATGTATTTCATGTGTTCGTTTCCAAGTTACTTAAGTGGAATAAGTGGTCGTGTATGGGCCGAATGAGTGATTAGTCTTGGGCCAAAGTAATTAGAATAGGTTAGTAATACTATTGGGCCGAGAGTGGGCCTTGAGCCTTAATGGACCGAACTAAAGTCACATGGGCCTTATAAGTATCGTGGGCCAAATGTCATTGGGTCGAGTGGTTTCTTGACTGGGGCCGAAGGAAATTACATGGCCCCTTGTTGAAAGTGTTGGGCTTAGGCAAAGGAGATGGGCCGGTTGGAATGTATGGGGCCAAGTAGATTTGTGTGGGCTTAGGATTTTGGGGGCCTAGATGTCCAAAGGCCGGATGTTAGTTTTGGGCCGAGCAAGGAAATTGGGCCGTTTAACATAAATTCCATCAAACAAGGTGTGGCTAAGTGGGTCAGCATGGCCAAACGGATTTTATTTGAATTAATCGAAGCAAAGAGTTCCCATCTACAGCGAACCTTTGGGTTCGTTTAGGGTAGGGTTCGGCCAACTGTAAGCATAGGAGGTTCGGTGAGTGTTAGTGACGAACCCCCGGTTCGGCCGAAGTTGCCATGAAAGGTTCGCATCTATTGAGTGGGTTCGACACCCATGCCAGGTTCGGCTGTTGAGTTGAAACCAAGGTTCGCGTGGCCTGAAGCATTAAGGTTCGCCTGGTGTGACAGCCAAGGGTTCGTTGTGTGGTGAAAGGTTCGGCCGATGGGCTTGTATAGGTTTGTCATAGGCTCTTGCATGGGTTCGGCTAGGGTTTGCATGCTGCCATAGGTTCGTAGCCTCCTTCTTGGTTTGGGAAGTGAGTAGGTTCGGCTGGGGGGCTGTAACCACACAAGTTCGTGGATCTAATGCATAAGGTTCGTTCCATACAAAAGGGTTGGCGCCCAAGGAGGGTTCGTGAGTACATCAGGAGGTGGCTCAGAGACAGTGATGAAGGTTCGGGCCCTGACAAGCCATCACAGGTTCGGCTGTGGTCTTTCTCTCTCGAACCTGCACTTCCTTAACATGCTATGATCCACGCTATGGTGGTTTCTGAGGTGTGGTGATGCGGCATCGGTCATAAAAGGGTGTAGGGAGCATGCGTGCATAGATCCTACCATGATTATGGGTGTTGGCCGAACTAAGGGTTTAGAAAACCCTAGTTTTTCAGACTTTCAAAGCTTCATACCTCGAAAATGGCCGGACAAATCCTCCAATCAGTTGTACTTTAGATAGGGGAGCTCGAGATCTTCACGTAGACACCAAAAACACCAGATTTTGTTGAGAAACGGTTGGGATATGGTGGATTGAAGCTTGGATTTTGTAGAGAGAGGGGGAATTCCGAATTTTGTAGAGAGAAGGTAGGTAGGTGATAGAAATAAATGAAAATAAATGCGTGTAAGGGGTTTTTATACCCCGCAGTGTTCGGGTTCGTTTCAGTTGCTCGGTTCTCGTTTTCGTCGTGTTTCCAGCGCGTTACGCGCGGGCTTAGTAAATTAAATAAAAAGGAACTGATTTTCTAATGTTTAAGAGGTGGTTATTTCTATTAAATATTTTAATTTATTTTCCTTTGAATTATCTATCGTAATTGGTTATTTTAAGCGTTTCGTTAACTTGTTCGCGTTTTTATTAAAATAGTTTCTTTTAATTTATTTCTGATGAGTTTCAAAATTGTAAAACAGAAAATATTATATTTTCTTAAATTTATTATCGTTCGTATCGTTTTCGTTTTCGTTTCGTCAGAACGCGTCACCATCGCGCGCATTGATTCGAACGAACACGACGTTGGTTTGGCTTTCTGATTCTTGTTTTCTACTTTCCAGTCATCATTTCAAAACTTTAAACTTTCAGAATCATTCGTACAGATCATCACCTATACGAATAATTCATCGGTTTAGCATTCCGTAACAACAACCGTTAGGATTTCGTTCTGTTTAACCTCACATACGTTTATACATGCTAACACCTAATCAAGCATCTGTGTGTAATTTCTGTGTTGTCTGGTGTGTTTCTGACTGTTAAACCCTAAGGTTTTAATCAGATTTCAGACAATCGCATAATAGTTTCGTGTCAAGCATTATGTATAAATAGCATAAACATAGTTTCACGTAATGTGTACCTGAGTTATTGTACGAGTTACTGTCGCGATCACTGTTCCGGCAACGTGTCCGACACTGATGTTACATCAAGTGCCTCCCATATCCAATGAACATTGAAGATTGCTTTAATTTTAACCGCCCAAATTGTATAATTTGTAGAATTGAGAACCGGACATTGAAATGTCATTGCAGTTCCTCCTTTAATTGTTATATTTTCAGTGTTCTTGGGTGTTTTTTCAGACATTCCTTGTTTCTTCTTTCTTCCTATTGTTTCAGTTTGATATCCCTCCTTCTAAGCCTTCTCTATTTGAATTATGAAAACTTTGCAAGAACAACCCGGTTTTTCGGTCACTTGGATTTGATCAAAGCCCGCCAAACTGCTGTTTAATCAATTTATTCCTGGATCGAATTTCTAACCTCTTGATTCTTGCGAAAGAATAGCCTGGTTTTTCGGCCACTTCCGGATTTAATCAAGCCCGCCAAACTGCTGTTTGTTAATTTACTCCTTGATCGAAACAATTTGAACCACCTATTCTTCCCTTACTTTAATTAAGTAGCCCTTAAATCGACTTAACTACTTATTTTATGTTCTTTTTTAACATGTAATTTAATTCCGTAAACATTTTGACTTAGATTTTTTTTAAAAAAAAACATTCAGTTAACAAAAAAAATCTTAAACTTCAGAACCTTTTAAGAACTCCCTTTTTGAGATTATTGAGTTTTTTTTAAGAAAAACATATTAATACTATGTTTTATAATAGAAAACGACAAAAGCAATTAAGGTTTTGAAAGATGACTTTCCTTCTTTCTGGATTTTTTAAAATTCTTTAAAGATATATTCATCCAAAAATAAAAACTTCCTTCACCTTCTTTTTTTTTTAAACCCAAGAAAGTTAGGAAATAGGGTTTCTCGTTTCTCGACCCAAAAGAAAATCCAGAGCGCCACCGTGCTTCTTGGTTCTCGGCAACCCTTTCTTCGAGTGGCTTTTCCTTCTGATCTTCCGATGAGCCTTTTGTCAAGATGCTCAAGAGATCAAGATGATTTTCAACATCCCTTTGTTGAATCACGGTTTCCGATTGTGAAGATTAGACGGACAATCCTTTTCCGATTCCGATTACTCGCTCAAACCTTTATCCTTCAGGATATGTTTTGTATGATTTACGCTATTTCTGTGTTGATTGTTCACTGTATTCCTTCGCGATTTCCGTCGATCCTTTGGGAATTTCGAATTTTGTTTTGTTCTTGTGGTGTTGGCTTTGACGCCAATTATTGTCTTTCACGATGGAACCCAGAATCAATATGTGTGTGATGTGTTTGTTTACTCCGATCGATAGAAAACATACATATATTGCATATCCAAATGACAAACATCCAACCTATTTATAGTGTACAATTTGACAGTTATTTAACTGTCATAACTACCTAATTAACTACCAATATCATCACTAATATGGACTTGACACGTTAATCAACTTACTACACATGTAATTACATTATTTAATCAAGTTTAAATTCCAACATCATCGAGTCAATCAATCTTCTCTTGGATCATTTTTTTCATGGGATGTTTCCATGGCCATGACAACCTCTGTCATCCCTATAACATTGTTGGTTCAGACCCACTTCACACACAACACACACTCACTGATGCACAACACTCACAACTGTGCTTCTTAATTTAATTTAATTGAAATGAAAGGCATGCAAGTGATGATTAAATACGATTACAACTAGTCTATTTATGAAAAAAAAAAAAACCATGAAATGTTCCACGTTCTACTACCAGCCCAACGTCCATTTTCTTGAAAACTCGGTCAAACCTTTACCAAGTTTTCTAAAAGCCCAAAATTAACATATGATTAAATAACATTCAACAACTCGAGTCCAACTCTTGACCCGCATATCTCGTATACGTGACCCGGTAACCATGAACAAACAAGATTAATCCAACAATCACCCCCTTAATAGGTTTGTTCATACTTTCACTCACGACACCGAACCGACTTCTTTTGAACCATCCCGACCAATTCTGAACACCACGACCTCAACCGGTCACGTCCAAAGTCTCCCCGGTTCAACCCGAAACAATCCACCAATCTTGCAACATGTAACATGGCATCATGCTTGAGCCGTTCATTAACATCTTGACTTTTCACGGATCAACGACCTCTTCCCCGGCCACATCCTAAGCCACCCGATTTGAACTCTCGCAACCATTATGTTAAGCTACTCATTTGCAGCAAAATTGAAACGTAAAAAAACTTTTCCGATCACCTTTTTTTTCAAGAGGTTCACCATCAACAAAGAAAACAAAGCAACTTGCTTCTAACATTTCCTTTCAATTGCCAAGCGAAGCGAACCCCAAAGCCCCCTGCTTTGATGGGTTACTTCTGCCCGCTTTTAACGCATACGTCGGTCTCCTCTTATCACGAAACAAGATGATCAAGGGTACGTTGATCACCGCCAACAGCCACGGAACACCAAGGTTTATCACCGGTCACCCCCGTCATCCCAAACGATACTTCCACCATGATACTGGTTGAACCGAAACCCTTTTCTGTCTCCGTCTTCTGCTGTAAAACAGCCACGAAACAACCCATGATTTGTATACCGATAACCTATTTGCGTGTGCAGCAACACCCTTTGTTGCAACCCAAATCAGTAGCCTAAACCGCCTATTGTCGACCCATCTGCGCTTCTACTGCAACAGCAGCCGCAACCGAAATCTCTTCGAAAGTCGATTCTCAAAACGGCGTCTTCAACCTCCCGCAAGCCCTAGGCTCTGGTACCAATGGTTGGTTCAGGCCCACTTCACACACAACACACACTCACTGATGCACAACACACACAACTGTGCTTCTTAATTTAATTGAAATCAAAGGCATACAAGTGATAATTAAATACGATTACAACTAGTCTATTTATATAAAAAAAAAAAAAAAAAAACCAAACAAACTCCAGCATGAAATGCTCCACGTTCTACTACCGGCCCAACGTCTATTTTCCTAAAAACTCGGTCAAACCTTTACCAAGTTTTCTAAAAGCCCAAAATTAAGATGAGATTAAATAACATTCAACAACTCGAGTCCAGCTCTTGACACGCATATCTCGTATACGTGACCCGGTAACCATGAACAAACCCGACTAATCCAACAATAACAACCAACACCCATTTTCTAGTAAAATTGATCTTGATATGCAAAAGCACGTCAGATTCCTTGACAAAGACTGCACCAAGTTAAACCCATAATTCACCCTTTCACACACTATCAAATTATCACCATTCACATTTCGACCCACTAATTCGCCTCGATGTTAGATATGCAAGTGCATCTATAACTCGTATCATACCATCATATCCTTTTTTTCTAGCTTACCAAGAAGCCTAAAAAGGATCGTTTGATGACCATGTTTCTAGATGATATGAGATGCATTGAAGATGAGTTGGCCTTTGCACATATTACGGTCGACCAAGAAGATATCAATGTTCGCATTCTTTCATAAATTAAAGACGAGTATAAGAGTATCATTGTTGTAATAAAGGTTAGAGAACAACCACTCTCATCTTCTTAATTTTTTGATATGAAATTAAAGACGAGTATAAGAGTATCATTGTTGTAATGAAGGTTAGAGAACAACCACTCTCATATTCTGAATTTTTTGATACGAAATTAAAGATGAGCATAAGAGTATCATTGTTGTAATAAACGTTAGAGAACAACCACTCTCATATTCTGAATTATTAGACAAATTGATTGATTATGAATGCACACTCAAAGAAAATGAAGCACCAACAATCTCCATAACCAATTTTACCTAGAGGTAGTCAAACTGCTGCTCAGATAAGTTCTTGTCAAACCAAAAATGAAAATGTTTTTCGAGAATAAATGAATAATGTAACTAATCAAGTACCTATTTTGAACCAGAAGAAGTTGTTTATCTCCATCAGCAATTTTTAACGAAATGAATTCACTGTAAATTGATAACTTAATAAATTCAAAAAGAACCAAGTGACTTGAGATGGAATTTAGAAAGTAAGATATAAAGTACAAATTATTTAACTGAAATTCTTCAATTTCGAAGTAGATGCAAATGAATTATCAGTGAAGAATTATGCAACACCCCAACCTGGAGAGGGCTGATGCCATTACAAAAATCAGAACAATGCATATTTCCATATTTAATGAACTAAAACTACTTCAATACAAAATATTTAATTACATCATTAACTATTATAATCAGCCTTCTAATCTTTTTATCTTCTCTTCACACATCTCTTGAATCTTATGAGTATCTGTTTTAGAAACAAAGAAAACAACAAAAAGAAATACGGCTGAGGCAAAAATTGCTCAGTAACGAAAGAACAATGGTAATGAAGATGAAATATGATTAAGGAAACGATTACAAAAATGACAAAAGATAGCGGTGGCAAAGTCAGCGGAAGTACTACAAATGTAATGATCATAAGATAACATATGCTGAAGAATGCCAGAACGAACTTACCATACGATTAACAATTTCAATTAATCATAACGAATACACAATCAAACAAATCGTATGGTAAGGAGATACCCATTTGAGCACGAAACAAAACAAATGGTGTACACATACCCTTCGGCCTGATGTACCATATTGTGAGCTGTATGTGGCACACACCAACGCTCACCGAATCAAAACAATTATCCTAGGACCAGTCCATACGCCTCCCAAAATATCACTCCTCAACTGCCAAAATATGGAGACGTTGTGAACCAATCACACGTCACGGAAGTGCTATGCCATTGATGCCCTAATGACTCACCGGTATAATCACCTACCGGAGGTTTTGCTCGGGTATCGGATTTAAAACAATTTACAATTAACAGATAGTCAAATATCTAAATGAAGTCCAAATGCAATGATTTCATAAGTCGATATAACGGAACATGCGATAATGAATACGATTTAATAATTATATCGCATGCCTAACAAATCAGAAGCAAAGGATGATCGAAACCAAACGGTTCAACTTATTGAATTGAATATAACGAATAAAATAAACAAATATACTATGAGTTAAATAAACAGAATCCATAACTTAGCTTTAGCAAATATACCAAGTAAATCAGATAATTAGTAAGTAGTCCAAATTCTTGATGATTCGACGACTCGAGCAACACTTCGTTTAAATGTTCTAATTGCTTCCAGAGAAAGTCTTGAGCTTCCTCTCACTTCAGATAACTTCAACAAGGCTTAATAATGTGTTTTGGTTGAGAGAAAAGTATGGTGTTTGAGCAGGATACGTAGAGAATGAATTTCTGAAGTCTATTTATAGGAACTGGCACATAAATCGAGGCAATGAGGCTGTGACACCTCATGGGACACGTGGTGAGTCATAGGGACACATGGCAAACCATATTGACTCGTGGAAAGGCTGTATGACACGTGTCATAGTTGCTAGACACGTGTCCTTTCAAGCACGATGCATTTGAAACTTGTTTTCACAATTCCCGCTTCATACGAACTCCGTTTTGTGCGCCGTTTTCGCCCACGGTCACGATTTTATGAGATATTTCCAACCATATATAGAACACCTCCTAATGGTGTAATGATAATGGTGGCCATTGAGCGAATATCTTTCAAAATTCGACTTGTTGTAACTTTCATTGTGAGTATTGCTTGTCAATTCCGCTTTCCCTCATTTTTATTATTTTTACATGATGAACATATTGTGAGTATGAATTAATAGTTTCCCTAAAAATTATAATAGTCATATCTTCATATGTATATTATTCATCAAAAGATTCGAATTTTACTAATTACGTTGTTTATGGATCCTTCTTTTATACCGCTTCATTTTTATATCATATTAGTATATTATAGAAAATAATAAATCAAATCAAAATATGGTTTGATATGGTTCAGTTTCTAAGTCGGTTTAAACTTTAGTTGAATATGGTTGCGAATGCTAGCCGCATGATATTTAAATTGAGATTTTCACTTGTATAAATATTAAGTATACGATTAGATCAGCCATTTCGATTAGTTTATAATAATTGATTCGAATTATATTAAATTAAATAGTTCAGTTATTAACTTGCTATTTTCTCATAACTTGTAATTAAATTTGTCGAAAAGTTGTTAAACATATATAATATTAGATTTCGTTTTATTGAGTTTTATTTAATTAACAACAATATTTATATTTTTTATATTTTTTTATTTATTGCGTTTTTACGGGCATTATAAATTCATATACTAGATGTCGAAAATCTCTCCATTATGACAACTCTGCACCAAATTCAAGATTCAAAGTTCTTATTTATCGCGAAATCAATACGCAACAAAATCAAGAAACAAAAGTAGTGTTCGGGAGAAGGTACCTATTGTTGGAAAAAAAAGAGCAAAAAAAACCTTTTTCTTTATATTATCCTGTTTTTGAGAGAAGACCACACACCTATTTTATAATAGTTTACATAAAAGGAAATACAACCATGATCATGAATTCGTGAGCTGTAGTGTTAATTTAGGAGCCTAAACTGGGAAATGATGTAGTCCTGATCTCATGGTTATTTTCTAAAGAATCCTCCTTTCTAACACTCCCCTTCAAGTTGAGTAGTGGGGTCACCAATACTTAACTTGCTTAGACACCTACTAAGATCACCTCCAATTACAACTTTTGTAAGAATATCTGCAAGTTGTTCTTTTGATGGGACAAAAGGAAGCTCTATGATCCCTGCTTCTAACTTCTCTTTGATAAAATGACGATCAACTTCCAAGTGTTTTGTCAGATCAAGCTATACTGGATTCTCTGAAATTTGGATTGCTGCGGTATTATCACACATAACTTTACTAGCCTCTTTTGAAGTAAAACCAATATCTGTTAGCAGCTTTCGTAACCAAATAACTTCTCCTAATCATCGGGCTATTCCTCTGAATTCAGCTTCGGCATTTGACAATGCAACCACTTTTTGTTTTTTGCTCCTCCACGTAAGAAGGTTTCCGCCAACCAAAGAGAAATAACCTGAAGTGGATCTTCTATTCCCCTTATCTCCAGCCCAATCTGTGTCTGTATAAACTTCTACTTTCAGATGGCCATGTGATTTAAACACCACTCCATGACCTGTCGTACCCTTGAGATACTTTAGAATTCTCTGAACTGCTCTATGTGAGCAATTTGCAGTTGGTGCATGAACTGACTTACTACTCCTACTGCATAGGCGATATCAGGCCGGTATGAGACAAATATATTAACTTACCAACCAGACGTTGGTATCTTTCTTTATCTGCTAACTTACCATTTGGCTCCATATGCAGCTTATGATTCACAATCATTGGAGTATCCACAGGTTTACAGTCAACTAGCCCCGTCTCTACTAAGAGATCCAGAGTGTACTTCTTTTGACAAATAAAGATCCCTTGTTTAGATCTAAGCACTTCAATTCCAAGAAAATACTTGAGGTTTCCCAAGTCTTTCATCTCGAATTTTGAAAACAAATTTTTCTTTAGTTGCTTCATTTCTTCTTCATCATCCCCAATAATGATCATATCATCTACATATATGATTAAGCAAGTTATGTGACCGTTTTTTCTTTTGAGGAACTGAGTATGGTCAGCATTACTTTGTTTGTATCCATAATCATTCATTGCAAGGGTGAATTTACCAAACCATGCTCTAGGAGATTGTTTTAGCCCATAGAGAGATTTCTTTAATAAACACACCTCTCCTTTCTTGAAACCTTCTGTGAATCCTCATGGAGCACTCATGTATACTTCTTCTTTTAAATCTCCATGTAGTAACGCATTCTTAACATTAAATTGATGAAGGTCGAATGTTTGCAACTTATCCTTCCCGCTACTGTATGTTATCGCAAGGGCATCCCACAATGATTTTGTCGTGGGAAATTCGGTAAGATTGCTGCAAGTGCTGGTTCGATATTCTGAATGAGCCATGAGAATACAATTAAATCGTTTTGTTCCCATTGCTCATATTTGTCATCGGACTTTGTTGGAGGTTCTATGGTTAGGTGATTAAGCAGATCTTTCGATTTTCCTCCAATGGAGACTCGAATCATTCGAGCCCATAGGGCATAGTTTTGGATGTTTAGTTTGAGGTTAATAGAGAGACTATCGGATTGTTTTGGGTTTCGTTTTGGTTTTGGGCAGGTGGTATATTTCTAAGGAGATTTGCTAGTTGGGTGGCCAAGTCATTGCTGGTTATAACAGAGCTACCGTCTGTATCAGTCATGGCTGCTCAGATCTGTGTATATGATGAGCTTTGTGATCCTAGAATCGATCACTCTGCTCTGATACCATGTTGGAAAAACAAAGAGCAAAAAAAACCTTTTTCTTTATATTATCTTGTTGTTTTAGAGAAGACCACACACATATTTTATAATAATTTACATAAAAGGAAATATAGCCATGATCATGAATTTGTGAGCTGTAGCGTTAATTTAGGAGCCTAAACTTGGAAATGATGTATCCCTGATCTCATGGTTATTTTCTAAAGAATTCTCCTTTCTAACACCTATGCAATGATCGTCTACCATCGATTCCTCCAATCGATCGTTTACCACAGCGATATAGAAATAACCAAGACACGCTTCAATCGGCGCAAATGAAACCAACCACTGCAAATAGAAATCACTGTAACATATGTGCCGGAATCGTTACCGGAACAGTAATTTGCACAGTAAAGTGCACAGTAACTCAAGTACAAACTACGTGAACTAGGTAGATACTATTTACACATGATGCTTAACATTAAACTATTATGCAATCGTGCTGAAATCTGATTTAAACCTCATGGTTTAACAGTCAGAACCATTTCAGACAACACGGAACAGATACACAAATGTTTCATTTGATGTTATTATGTATAAACGTATGTGAGGTTAAACAAAACAAAACCATAACGGTTATTGTTACAGAATGCTAAACTGACGAATTATTCGTATAGGTGACGATCTGTACGAATAAATCTGAAAGTTTAACGATCTGCAATGATGACTGAAATGTAGAAAACAAAATCAGAAAGTGAAACGTATGATTGTGTTCGTACAGTTAGCGCTCTGTACGAAAACGTGAGTAAGTGACGTTTTCTGACGAAACGAAAACGATGACGATACGATCGATAATAATATTAAGGAAATAAAATATTTCCTGTTTTACAATTTTGAAACTCATCAGAATTAAATTAAAAGAAACTATTTTAATTAAAATACATAAATTACCCGAAAAGCTAACGAAGCGCGCGAAATAATGAATTACGACAAATAATTCAAGAAAATTATATTTAAAATATTTACTAGAAATAACCACCTTTCAAACACTTAAAAATAAATTTCTTTTATTTAAGTTACAAAACACGCGCGTAACGTTCCGGAAACGCGACGAAAACGAGAACCGAGCAACCGAAACGAACCCGAACACCCACGGGGTATATAAGCCCTAAATGAGTTAAATCTTTCATTATTTACACTTTCCTTCTCTCTCAAAAACCACCAACTCGTTTTTCTTCCTCTCTCTACAAGATTTGAACTTCCAAGCTTCATATCTCACTCAATCCTTGGTGAAATCGTTCATTCTTGGTGTCCACTTGAAGCTCTTGACTCCCTCTACAAGGAAGTACAACAGATCTGAAGATGTATCCACGAAATCTCGAGGTATTTGGCTTTGAAGTTCAGGAAAATTAGGGTTTTTGTTTTGTTTTGGTTTCACTAGCCCTTAACCGGTTTGAACTAAACCCAACCCGACCCAAGGTCCTTATCCTACCTTCGCACAGTTTAGGAAGAACCAGAATAAGAGGGGGAAGGTTATGGATGTGGTTGCAACTTGGGCTCGATGAGAATGATTACCAGGTTCGTGAAGATGGTGCTCGACATAGCAAATGGCCGAACCCCAGCGAACCCCTGCACCTCCGAACATCACCACCGAACCTATGGCGAACCATGTCCGGTTTTCATTGGCCGAACCTAAGGAATTCCGCGAACCTCACTGGCCAAGCATGTACCAGCCGAACCCTCCTCAATGGCCACGAACCTCGATCCAGCGAACCTAGCAACATGTTCAGCGAACCAGTCGAGCTCAGCCGAACCATGTTTCATTTCAGGCGAACCCACCATGCCCCGAACCACAACCTGAACGAACCTGTATACACTTGAGCGAACCTTTATGATGCAAACCTCCATACACGAACCTATGGTAGCATGGAAGCCTAGCCGAACCTATGCATGGCTTGCGAACCCTCACTTGGCGAACCCTATTTCTAACCACCAAGATCACCGAACCTTTTCTTTGGCTGCTAAGAACTTAGCCGAACCTCAGTCGAGGTTCACTGGATTGGAGGATGCACACCACCCGGACGAATTAAGCCGCATGTAGCTAGATTGACTACTTCCGGCACAATAGTGTTACCCAACCCATTTAATTAGCCCACACACAATCGGCCCAAATAAGCCTATCCAATCCATACACAACGTGCGGCCCATGGTTTTGGATAGTTCAACAAGCCGGCCCAAGAAAGCTACGAGGCCATGCGACCTTTGTTCGGCCCAACAGAAAACCATAAGCCCACTTAACAGGCCCAAGACACAACTAGTTCGGTTATGCATTTGTTGGGGGTCCATGACCCTTGGCCTAAGCCCAAATGATTAATACACGGCCCATTTACATTCAGCCCACTTGATTTAGAGTATAACCCAATATATCATAACACTTAAAACGTTAAGCTTTACAAGAATAATGTATGGTTATTTATTAACTATGAAACCTTTTATTCAAGATATTATAAAGTGTAAGTATTTATAATCTTTAAACGAAAACTTAAGTTTATTAGTTATGAACTATGGAAGTTCAAGACTATACACTAGAATAAAGTTATATCAAGTCAATGATAACGTATGATGGAAAATGCTAAACTCAATTTGAATGGATAGAGTATTAACATAAATTATATCTAGCAAACAGGGCCGAATGAAGACCGCGACTCACAAGTGTTAGCCAACTTTAGGGCTAACACTAACACGCATACACACACGAATCCCTACAACATATACTTATAAGCTACAAACACTATGAAATAAATACAGGATCGTGAACATCACAACAAGTACAAACAAAGAGCGCGTGCATTCTTATTTTACTTAGTCAACCACATCAACAACAAGGTGAGTACATTTGTCCCTTTTCAAACTATTTTGTTTTTACTTCAGGACTGAGAAACATGTCAAATGTTTTGTATAAACGAATTATATAATTATTGTCATGTTTTATGAAATGCCTATTAGCTTCTGTTTATAAAATTATTTATAAACTGTTAACTGTTAAGTTGTTCATTCATTTGTTTTGTTGATGCTTAATCTTTATGATTTCAGTTATAAACTATCATGATTATAAGTCATGATTGTATCTTTCTTAAACATACACTTACTCATATCATTACTCATAAAAATTCCACAAATACATATTTTTTTTAAAAAATGTATACTTTGTTATACTCAAGAATATTACTCAAAACTTACATTCGATACTTTAAATCATATTGGATATTAGCTTGCTCAATGCTTTACGTGCTAATACTTTATATTCCAATACTTTCTTACTTTATGCTTAAACATTAAAGCTCAGCCACTTTTGTGTACAATGTTGTAAACTAATCCTTTACTTAAATGCTTAAATCTTTTACTTATCAGTACTTATGTTTGTGATCAGTGTTCCTAGTCAAATGCTTATACTCAATATTCAATAAACTCAGAAACTTAAACATGTTAACAAAGGGGATTCAAGTGGGTAAACAGGTACTTGTGCACATGGTATCGGAAAGGTGAAATACTGAATAATTAGCAAGGACTTCGTAAGACAGACTGATTGGCCATCGCATGTTGACCTACAAAGTCAACTCCTCCTAGTCATTCAGTGTTCTTCGTTTTCAGGACCTTGTAAGACAGACTGATTGACCCTCGCATGTTGACCTATGGAGTCAACTCTTACTAGTCATTCAATGTTCTTCATTGTCCATCCATGTTTTGTAATGGTGGCTAGGATGATTATGATACTATTAGTAGACTCTGTGTCTACTAATGGATATCCTCTATCTGCGCACCGATGCAGACCGTTACACCCTAGTTGCTCATGTGGATTGATACTGAATACCATTGGATGTATCCTTTGGTGATGCACCCTCCATAAATTCAGTTGTCCACAAAAGTGAACTCATAAACTTATTTTGAAACTCTAACGGATGTGGTGTTGGTTGAGAGTAAAACGCTTAATTATCATTAATAACAATATGTTAAGCAGCCCGGTATGTGGTGGGATGGTGGATGGGGCTTGTCCCCTACATATGCCCTATATATAAGCATATTGGTTGGATAGCATAGGTGGTTGTTAGTGAGGTAAGGTTGTCATTTCGGGGAAATCAAGGTAAACAATATCAGAATAATCAAACGTTAAGGATCAATAGTGTGGAATGAAATGCTTAATTATCATTAACAACAATATGTTAAGCACCCGGTATGTGGTGGGATGGTGGCTGGGGCTGTTCTCCTACATATGCCCTATATATAAGCATACTCGGTTGGTTAGCATAGGTGGTCGTTGATGAGGTTAAGGTTGTCATTCAGGGAATCAAGGTAAACATTTACAGGGTAGTCGAATTCTATGAATCAATGTTATGACATCAAAGATGCAGGATGAAACACTTAATTATCATCAGGAACAATATATCATGTGGTTTGGTATGTGGTGGGACGGTGGCTGG